>OZ005654.1:168516444-168913944 GCA_963930645.1 Salticus scenicus | reverse complement strand
TTTTTAGTGCTATTAGGAGCTTATTATTTTCATATTTTAATTAATTAAAAGAAAACTATTCGAAAATTAGATAATCTGACTTCAAAGTATTGTGTTGTCACCGGGTTCTGAGCTACTGTGAAAGTTTCAGATGTCTAGCTGGTAGGGAAGTTGGTTAAAAATAGATTGCAAGATTTGTACCGGACAAACAAACAAGAAAAGAAATTAATAAAAAATAAGTATAAGATAAAAAAAAAAAAAAAAAAAAAAAAAAAAAAAGCTTTTTGTATACCATGTTTTAAATATTCTGATGAATCATGGAGCACAACTTTATATGTTTTTTTAAAGTTCACGTTTAATTAAATGCATTTATTTTTATGTCAAAAAAAAAAAAGAACGCCTATTTTTTTTATTTTTTTTTTAACAATTAAATTATAGCTAATATTTTAATGGCTATTTTAACGCTATTAGGATGTTATTATTGACATATTTTAATTAATTATAAGAAAACTAATAAAAAATTTGAAAATCGGACTTCGAAGTATTGTGTTGTCACCGGGTTCTGAGCTACTGGGAAAGTTTCAAATGTCTAGCTAGTAGGGAAGTTAGTTAAAATTCGATTGCAAGATTTGTACCAAACAAACAAACAAGAGTAGAAGTTAATAGAAACATGGTAATAATTATAAGTCAATTTTTGTGAGATGCATAATTTAACTTTTTACAATTTTTTAACGTTTACGTTTAATTAAATGTATTTATTTTTATATCGAAAGAAAATGAACTCGTAAATTTTTTTTGGCAACAATTAAATTTATTTTAACGCTATTAGAATGTTATTATTTTTACATTTTAATTAATTATAAGAAAACTAATCAAAATTTCGAAAATCGGACTTCGAAGTATTGTGTTGTCACCGGGTTCTGAGCTACTATGAAAGTTTCAAATTTCTAGCAAGTAGGGAAGTTAGTTAAAATACGATTCCAAGATTTGTACCGTACAAACAAATAAACAAACAAACAAGAATAGAAGTTAATAAAAACATGGTGAAATGTGGGGTAAAGTAGTGCTCAAACAACAATTAAAACCTTTACAGGAAACATATTATCATTAAAAGAAAAATAATAATAATAATAAGGCTTCAAAAAATGCAGTTAAAAATAAAAATTGCCAATTCTGTTCATTTTTGTTTTGTGCAAGCCTCCTCATCAAAGACATAAAATAAAAAAATTATATTGTTATAAGTTACTAACTAGTAGAATTGGATTTTTTTTTTTTTTTTTTTTTTTTTTTAACTTTCACAAAGTTTTTATTAGAAAGTATAAAATTTGAAAAAAATCGATGATTTTGCACCTGAACAAATTAAGTAAGTTTATTACTTTAAATTTTGAAAATGTACTTATAAGAAAAGAATAACTTAAAAATAGGCCATGTTTTAAACCTATATAAGCTCAAAAACAAATATCCAAGCTGTTCACGTTTGTTATACAATAATGCCTTTGTTTTACTGTAGTCCGCTTCAAAAAGACCGATGTACCTAGAACTGACTTGATAAATGTCCATATTAAGCTAAGGAATCAAACAAACTGTCTTAAGAAAGTTGTTTATACAATGAGAAAAAATTCTGTAACTGACATCTAGAATCTAAGTTGTGGCTCAAGAAAAAATTGTTCCATGTCATCCTTATAAATTCTAGTCCCCTTGGAAAGCGAGTTCTAGAAGCCCCTATTAGAATTCTAGAGCGTTTGCCTATATTCTCGAAGGCAAAGTTATTTAAAAATCTCTGCAAATAAATGCGAATACACGAGGCGGGTTTCAGCAACTATAATCTTGGTTTATGACCCAATTCTAGAAAATCAAACGAGAATTTCTCGCAATGCAAAAGATTCAGAATATTCAGAATATTGTTTCGCATCTAGAAATTCTCGATCATTTCGCCTATTTAATTTATTGGCGTACTCCATGCGCATAGCTCGGAAATCTATATTTCTAATTAAGGGATTTAGAAAATGGCCACTTATTCATTCTAGAGGAAGGCCGTATATTTTTTTTCTCAGTGTAACATTTTGAAATAATTCTAAATAAAAGTTAATTGAAAAAATAAATAAATAAATAAAAAGTTCCACCAATTTCCCCACGTGGGATAATTTGGAGGTAAAACTTTCAGCCTCCCCTCACACCACCCACATGCACCCTTTAATATAAAAAAAAAATTGTAGACAGATAATTATAGCTTAGGTTATTCTTTTTCTTGTGATAACATTTTTCGCCAATTTTTTCAAAATCTATGTAGTCTACATTTTTTTTTTTTTTTTTTTTTTTTTCTAAAAATGAACCGAATTCGCAATAGTAAGTGCTCTAAAACTGCAGATTTCTTAAAAATATTTTTATGCAGGGAATATCACCCAAAATAAAGCCCTAGGTATAAATATATCCTATTATTTATAATTCTAACACCCCCATACCGAACCACACATACCGCATTACACTTTTTACATTCAGAATATTGACAACCGGAAACTTTGCGTTTTGAAAAATAATATTTTTATTACTTTAAATATTTCATTTTAATTTTCTGAATGTGTACACGGAATTAAAAAAAAAAAAAAAAAAATGTGTTGAGCATTGAGTTATTGGTTTGGGTTCCCACGCCGGGAATTGAACCCGGGCCTCCTGAATGCATATCAGGTATCCTTACCACTGGACCACGTGGGATATGTATAAAATGAACATCTTACAAATTTGAAGACGATATTGTAAATACAAAATATTCATTAGTTGATTTATATAAGGTGAACATTCAAAAAGTACTTGAAATTCATGTTTAAGGAAATTACAATAATGTGGGACGATATCTAAGACGGATATATAAACATAAGAGATAAAATTAAAAAATTTAGATTCAGATTGAAAGATTTCAATCAAAAGTTAAATAATATACTAGTAATCAAAAGGAATTCTTTTATTTTCTTAGAAATTTAATGATTGTAATTTTCTTTTCTTTTTTAATATGAGAATGTTTGAATTGGTTTTCTGTATAATATTGAAAGTTAATATGATTAATACGCGTGTTATAGGTTGTTGCTGCCATCTAGTGAGTAAAGATTGCATAAATAAATACCTCCAATTACCTAAATAATATTTCATTTCTCTAACACCTACAAACGCAAAATTTAAGAAAGAATAAGAAATCTATGTTTGAGAGATATAATTCAGTGCCATTCATGAAAAAATGACCATGGTTTAAACACATATTGAAAGGGCTTCAGAACTTAAAAATATAAAGTAAAGAGGCAAAATACTTGGATGTTAAGAAACATTCTGCTTCATTCCAGTTGATCTACGTGCCCTGCTCCCAGAGCTGATAGATGGGGGAGCTGAGTTCAAACCCAGATTGTATTAGTCAGCCTAACTATTCCATGTTTTTTGTGTTTTTCTCGTTTGAATGTGGGCTAGTACCCTTTGAAAGATTCCGACAGACGACACTCCATCTAGGCCTAAGACTTTCGCATGGTCAGTCTGACTACATTACAGTCAAGAATAGTATCCTGGACCTCCATGAGGGTCTTTCTACGGGGCTAAGCCCAGTCTATGGGTAACACATAGACCGTTTCTGTAGAAAAAGTTTAACCATGTGTATCTTTTAGTTACCATAGCAACACAATTTTTCGTTCCATATAATTTAAGTACTACTAAAATAAAAGTAAATAAATAAATAAATAAAATACTCCATTTAGCGTGCAAGTTTTATGCAAATAAAGAAATTTATATATAGATATTTATTTTGCTTGAAATAAAATCCACGAACTAAATTTTTTAAATTGTAGAGGATCTTATTATTATTATTAATATATATATATATATATATATATATTTCCCTATGCCTTTTTATGTATTTTCTTTCATTCTTCTTCTTCTTTTTCTCTCTTTCTTCTTAAATAAATAAATAAAAAAAAAATCCTTGTCTAAGCTTTCTGAGTGATTTTATCAAAATGAAGTAATTTTCACTAGCAGGATGTGATTATCTGCTCGTACACAAAACAAATATTAAAATGATGTATTACACATGGTACAATTTTCCTTAATGTGTTGGTGTTCTGCTTAAAGCCAATTGTCTACCCTAGCGACTTGGATCTAAGAGTTGGGTTGTGGGAATTAAGGCCGAATGACTGCACTAGGGCCTGAGGGGGAGTAGCCACCATGGTCGACTTTCTAGGGGGTCCTAGACCGTGTTTACGCAAGTTTCTGAGAAAACCACCTTGGACCTAAGGGAGGGATACCCTCCGTAAGGGTCTTTTAAAGGCGTCCTAGGCTATATTTACGCCTTTTTGAATTTTTTTTTTTTATATTACTGACTTTAGTATTCTAAAATTGAAAAATATATACATATATATATACATATTTAAAAAAATACTAGCCTTTAAGTTAAATACAACTATTAATATTAATACTTTTAATAACATATGAATATAAATTTAATTTCGGGCTAGGATCCCTTAGAAAGACCCTCACGGAGAGCAAACATTCAGCTTAAGGCCCTCCGGCAGTCTGATCGAGCAGCTCTGCCCTCAAAGCTGGGGCACAGGAAGTGCCGATTTCGACCCCAAGTCGTGCTCGTCAAACTAGCCGTTAATTTTTACATGGTTTTCTCCGAAGCGCACGTAAATACGGTCTAGGATTCCTTAGAAATACCCCCCCAGGGCACACTCCCTCCTGCGTAGGACCCTAGAGTAGTCAATCGACCTTACTCCCAAAACACTAAACACCCTTAGAAAGTCACCTCATGGAATACACACCTTCCCAGAACTTGGACCTTCCTGTATTTAAACGACCTTATTCCCACTCACCTCTCAGGCCCATCAGTGGCCGAGCGGTTCTGCGCTCAACGCTGGTAGATGTGAGGTGCCGGGTTCGATCCCAGTTCGCGGTTGTTGGTCTAGCCGTTCAGAGTTTTTCGTGGTGTTCTCCGAAAGACCTCCACGGAAGGACTAAGATCCTAGCGCAGTCAATCGACCTTATCACCAAACACACACACGAACCCTCTCATCAGCATCGTCATGGATCACACTGTAATAAGGTTACTTTTACATTTAAGAAAAAACATGGTAGTACATCTCTTTCTACTTTCATTGAAAAAAACCTGCACAAGAAAATTAAAAATAATGTGGTGCTGCCATCTACTGGATTCTTAGCCAAACAGCTATCTGTAGCACCATCGTATTATCTGTAGTGCTGCCATCTATAGGCCTAAATTATAATTTCTATATTAAGGCCAATTGAATACGCGACGGTCATAGACCTGCGTGGTGGGTGGATGTACAGTAGCCGCCGCTTTATCAAATCACGTTTGTTTTCATCAAAATGATTTTATTAAGCGGCTGATTTTTATATCCGGCGAACATGCACGAACTCAATAAATTAGTATTCATTATCTAAATATGGAAAGCAATTCTTCTTCGCCCATCCATCTATCAACTAGCCATCCGTAGGAATAGAGTTTTCGTTACTTATCAATTATGTGAAATGTTCAGCTTTTAAGGACAAAATTGCGTATAAGATTGAAATGTTCCTTGACCTGACATTCTTATACCTATCTAGAAGTGCTGCGTTGATGACTTTTTCTTTTCCTATTCATTTTCGCTTGCGGTTCACTCTTCCGTTTAGCGCAATTTAGGCACTAATATCCTCTTTATTCTTATGTTTACATGAAGAAAACTAAGAAATTTCAAGCTTCGATATCACCTTCGACTATACATTTGAAGAAAACGATCATACTTTACTAAAATTTTACCTTCAAAATAAAAAAATTTCGCTTGTATATCTTTCAGCTAAGTTGCTTCAAAATAAGAACTAGAAACTCTATTTGAATATTTAAAGACGGAAAATAAAAATACTCATTGGACAATCATTTAGCGAATTCATTCCTTGAATTCATAACTACAACACATGGAAAGGCGTCTTTCTTTCTTTCTTTCTTTTTGAGAAGTAAACTTTTTGACCAAGAGTAATAATTTGATGGCTTTCTATATTTTGTTTCTTTTTTTAATTTCAAAAATCCAGTGAGAAAATATAATTCGTTGTTTAGCTTACATACATGATCATTTTTACTGTTAAAGAAATTTTCTTTAGAGTTTATTAACCGGCGGTGCTGATTTTATTAAGCGGCGGTATCTATTGATTTGATACTGGACCCAGCAATTTTATCAGATTAAGCGGCTGATTTTATTAACCAGTGATTTTATAAAGCGGTGGGTACTGTATTCCATTGGTGTCAGTATTTGGGATTAAACCGATTGGCTACACGAGGGGCCTAGGCCTGAGGTGCTTTCCGTAAGGGGTCTTTCTAAGTGGTCCTAGCCCGTATTTACGCAAGTTTCGGAGAAAATCACAGAAGTCTATGCACGGCTAGTTCAACAAGCACAACCTGGGATCGAACCGGGCACTTCCGTCTACTAGATTTGAGTGCAGAACCAGATTATAAGAGGAAAAAAAACTTTTTATACACCATGTTTTTAAATTTTCTGATGAATCATTAATAAAATACTTGATGATAAAAAATAATTTGTAAGCAATATTTAAGCACGCGGACTCAGTTCAATGAACTAATAATAATAATGAAAAAAAAAAAAGTTTAATTTTTTAAGGTTCACGTTTAATTAAATTTATTTGTTTTAATGTCCAAAGAAAATAAACTCGTATTTTTTTTTTTTTTTTTTTTGGCAACAATTAAATTATAGTTAATATTTTAATGGCTATTTTTATTGCTATTAGGAGCTTATTATTTTCATATTTTTATTAATTAAAAGAAAACTATTCGAAAATTCAATAATCTGACTTCAAAGTATTGTGTTGTCACCGGGTTCTGAGCTACTGTGAAAGTTTCAAATGTCTAGCTAGTAGGGAAGTTGGTTAAAAGTAGATTGCAAGATTTGTACCGGACAAACAAACACACACACAAACAAACAAGAAAAGAAATTAATAAAAAATAATTATAAGATTAAAAAAAAAAAAAAAAAAAACTTTTTGTATACCATGTTTTAAATATTCTGATGAATCATGGAGCACAACTTTTTATATTTTTTTAACGTTCACGTTTAATTAAATGCAATTATTTTTATGTCGAAAAAAAATGAACGCCTAATTTTTTTTTTTTTTTTTTTTTTTTTGAACAATTAAATTATAGCTAATATTTTAATGACTATTTTAACGCTATTAGGATGTTATTATTGACATATTTTAATTAATTATAAGAAAACTAACCAAAAATTTGAAAATCGGACTTCGAAGTATTGTGTTGTCACCGGGTTCTGAGCTACTGTGAAAGTTTCAAATGTCTAGCTAGTAGGGAAGTTAGTTAAAATTCGATTGCAAGATTTGTACCAAACAAACAAACAAGAATAGAAGTTAATAGAAACATGGTAATAATTATAAGTCAATTTTTGTGAGATGCATAATTTAACTTTTTACAATTTTTTAACGTTTACGTTTAATTAAATGTATTTATTTTTATATCGAAAGAAAATGAACTCGTAAATTTTTTTTGGCAACAATTAAATTTATTTTAACGCTATTAGAATGTTATTATTTTCACATTTTAATTAATTATAAGAAAACTAATCAAAAATTCGAAAATCGGACTTCGAAGTATTGTGTTGTCACCGGGTTCTGAGCTACTATGAAAGTTTCAAATGTCTAGCAAGTAGGGAAGTTAGTTAAAATACGATTCCAAGATTTGTACCGTACAAACAAATAAACAAACAAACAAGAATAGAAGTTAATAAAAACATGGTAAAATGTGGGGTAAAGTAGTGCTCAAACAACAATTAAAACCTTTACAGGAAACATATTATCATTAAAAGAAAAATAATAATAATAATAAGGCTTCAAAAAATGCAGTTAAAAATAAAAATTGCCAATTCTGTTCATTTTTGTTTTGTGCAAGCCTCCTCATCACAGACATAAAATAAAAAAATTATATTGTTATAAGTTACTAACTAGTAGAATTGGATTTTTTTTTTTTTTTTTTTTTTTTTTTTTTTACTTTCACAGAATTTTTATTAGAAAGTATAAAATTTGACAAAAATCGATGTTTTTGCACCTGAACAAATTAAGTAAGTTTATTACTTTAAATTTTGAAAATGTACTTATAAGAAAAGAATAACTTAAAAATAGGCCATGTTTTAAACCTATATAAGCTCAAAAACAAATATTCAAGCTGTTCACGTTTGTTATACAATAATGCCTTTATTTTACTGTAGTCCGCTTCAAGAAGACCGATGTACCTAGAACTGACTTGATAAATGTCCATATTAATCTAAGGAATCAAACAAAATGTCCTAAGAAAGTTGTTTATACAATGAGAAAAAATTCTGTAACTGACATCTAGAATCTAAGTTGTGGCTCTAGAAAAAATAGTTCCATGTCATCCTTATAAATTCTAGTCCCCTTGGAAAGCGAGTTCTAGAAGCCCCTATTAGAATTCTAGAGCGTTTGCCTATATTCTCGAGGGCAAAGTTATTTAAAAATCTCTGCAAATAAATGAGACTACAAGAGGCGGGTTTCAGCAACTATAATCTTGGTTTATCACCAAGTTCTAGAAAATCAAGCAAGAATTTCTCGCAATACAAATGATTCAGAATATTTTGAGTATTCAGAATATTGTTTCACCATCTAGAAATGTGTACACTAGAAATTCTCGATAATTTCGTTTATTCGGTTTATTGGCGTGCCTTACGCGCATAGCTCGGAAATCTATATTTCTAGTTAAGGGATTTAGAAAATGGCCACTTATTCATTCTAGAGGGAGGCCGTATATATTTTTTTTTCTCAGTGTAACATTTTGAAATAATTCTGAAATTGAAAAAATAAATAAATAAATAAATAAAAAGTTCCACCAATTTCCCCACGTGGGATAATTTGGAGATAAAATTTTCAGCCTCCCCACACACCACCCACATGCACCCTTTAATATAAAAAAATAATTGTAGACAGATAATTATTGCTTAGGTTATCCTTTTTTTTTTTTTTTTTTTTTTTTTTTTGTGATAACATTTTTCGCCAATTTTTTCAAAATCTATGTAGTCTACATTTTTTTTTTTTTTTTTTCTAAAAACGAACAGAATTCGCAATAATAAGTGCTCTAAAACTGCAGATTTCTTAAGAATATTTTTATGCAGGGAATATCGTCCAAGATAAAGCCCTAGGTATAAATATATCCTATGTATTTATAAATCTAACACCCCCATACCGAACCACACACACCGCATTACACTTTCTACAGTCAGAATATTGACAACCGTTGACTTTGCGTTTCGAAAAAAAATTATTTTTATTACTTTAAATATTTCATTTTAATTTTCTGAATGTGTAAACGGAATTTTAAAAAAATGTGTTGAGCATTGAGTTATTGGTTTGGTTCCCACGCCGGGAATTGAACCCGGGCCTCCTGAATGCATATCAGGTATCCTTACCACTGGACCACGTGGGATACTTATAGAATGAACATCTTATGAATTTGAAGACGATGTTGTAAATTACAAAATATTCATTAATTCATTTATAAAAGGTGAATATTCAAAAAGTACTTGAAATTCATGTTTAAGGAAATTACAATAATGTGGGACGATATCTAAGACGGATATATAAACATAAGAGATAAAATTTAAAAATTTAGATTCAGATTGAAAGAAGATTTCAAACAAAAGTTAAATAATATACTAGTAATCAAAAGGAATTCTTTTATTTTCTTAGAAATTTAGTGATTGTAATTTTCTTTTCTTTTTTAATATGAGAATGTTTGAATTGGTTTTCTGTATAATATTGAAAGTTAATATGATTAATACGCGTGTTATTAGGGACCCTATATAGAGATATAGAGATATATCTCTATATAGGGTCCCTACGTGTTATAGGTTGTTGCTGCCATCTAGTGAGTAAAGATTGCATAAATAAATACCTCCAATTACCTAAATAATATTTCATTTCTCTAACACGGTCCAGTTACGATTGTTTTGTCGAAATGATATGATAGTGATGTGATTGATAAAATACGTGAGAGTAAAAAATAATATTTGTAAATGGACAATATTTACGCACGCGGACTCAGCTCAATGATCTCATAAGAAAAAATGACGACATTTGTCTGATAAAAGTATTTTATCGAAAAAATGTATTTTTAAAAGTTGAATCTTAAGAATCTTTGCAAGCGTCATTTTAAATCTAGCGATACTTTAAATATGTATACAGAATATGAATTATTATCATAAATTGACTAAAAAACAGATCATAAAAAGCATAATCGAAATAGGAATTGGTTTTTTCATCCCCCCCCCCTCTTTTTTTTATTTTTTTATTTATTTTTATTTTTTTTATTATGCCAAAATAAATAAAAAGTCATCGCCAACATGGTGACAAAAATTAATAATTCATTCATGGGGGTCCTATACTAAAACAGTACTGCGTTGCTGAAGTATAAAAGCTGGGTCGTTAATAATGAATTTTATTTCGAAACCCTTCTTTGTAGGATTTTAGTTTCACTATTGTACAATATTAATTTGGTTTTAATAATAATTTGGCGACTGGTGAATTAAAATTTTAATTTCGTGGTGAAATTCATATAATATTTATGAGTTTCATTTTCAGATTTTAGAGGTGAATAAGAAAGAAATAAAATACGAAAATTTCGTATGGGTTTGCTAGTATAAAATAACGCAATGGCAAAAATAACTTCAGGTATAAAAAGAAAGTAAAGTTTACTGTTATTTTAATTCAATACTAAATAGGAAAATTTAAATTTAAAAGACGTAAAATGTAAAATGATTATTGAAGATAATGTAAATTTAAAACTTAGATTATATATGCTATATACATATGCATGGATATTAGATAAATGTATCTACCACTACCAATATATATATATATATATATATATATATATCATATATAACTGCATTACTTTACTTGCAGATTGACGATAAATAAAAAAAATTACTAATAAAATTTACTTAATAAAAGTAAAGTTATGTTGTTCTTGTTTTATAAACGATTGTCCACACTGACCTCCTAAGCCTATTTCTAAAAGATTCTCCCAGCTCTTTCCAGCTTTACTAAGCAGATGACATGTGAAGGATGCAAAGGGCTACGTAATGTCGTTCACTCTTATTTATTTATTCATTTTTTATTTTTCCACTAGAATTTTGCAAAGTCAAAGTCATATAAAGAAATTCCTTTATTGGGTCTAGAATAAAATATTATTTCATGTATATAAAAGAGTTCGCTTTTTTTATTTATAAATTCAACAATAAACAACAATATGGAGATTGTTTATATCAGAAAAGTATCACTTACTTCTTAACCAGTTCATTAACATTAACAACAAACTCAAAAATGTTATATCATTTTCAGAAACCGAAAAAATAAATAAATAAGCAAATAAATAAATAATAAAGATTATAATAATAGTAATAAACCTGACTTTTTCTTTATATAACACATTTTAAAAATCCTTTTATTTATTTATTTTATTTTTTTCATAAAATTTTTGCAAATTTTATTTTTCTAATTCTCTACTTTCGTAGAGATAAACAAAATTATTTTCTAATTTCATTTCAAGAGATGACACTAGTATAGCATAACAAAAGGATTTTTTCTTAATAAATATTTTCAATAAGTCAAAAGTTCCTGTTAAACTGTCAAGTTTAAAACTGGTTTTATTCTCCAGCTGCATGACATTATTCCCTCATAATCATTGAAAAAATAATAATAAACACCAAGAAAGCTTTTTATTTATTTTATTTATTATTTTATTTTTTTTTTCTTTATTTATTTTCTTTATTTCTTTATTTATTTCTTATAAGATGGTGATTTTAGTCATGTATTTTTGCTACTGCTATTGCACATTCAAGAGTTTGGGTGACGCCTAAGGGGAAGTGCCCTCCGTGAGGGTCCTTCTAACACGCATTCAAAAGGAGTTGGTTGTGTTATTAATTTTACATTTTTTAATTGTTTTATTAAATATTTGCTTTATTCTAAATCCACATATACCTCGATCCACAATATTAAAAGCATTATTTAAAGTAATAATAATAATAAGCTGTTTTTTTTTTTTTTTTTTTTTTTTTTTTTTACTTTCTTTTACCCGTAAGGTAAACAAAGTATTGTTTTTGGGTCAAATTTTCGAAATGGAGTTTTTGTTATATTTACACGTTTTGTAGTCCCCTGAATCAGAATTTTGAATCAAACCGAAACCCGACCCAAACCCGAAAAATAAATTTTATTCGACCCGAAAACAGACCCGAACATGTATTAAAGAATTTCTGACAACCCGCACCCCACCCGAAACCCGATTTCTTTTAGCCGCATCCGACCCGAAACCCGAATCTAAATGAAAATTAATAATTCATCTAAAAATCATGGAAAACATTTTCAATTTATAAAATAAAGTAAATTTTAATCGTCAGCCAGCTGTGTGTGTGTATGGTAAATCATTTTAAAAAGAATTAAAAATGTAAAAATGTAAAAAAAAAAAAAATTACTAATACTAAGAGTTATAACAAAGTTAAAAATTAAAAAATTTGAGGTGTACAAAAATGAGTTTCAAGCTTAGTGTTTGTAGTTTTATTGTTTAATGCCTATCAGACGCAGAATAATATTAAAATATTTTTATGCAGGGAATATCGCCCAAAATAAAGCCCTAGGTATAAATATATCCTATGTATTTATAATTCTAACACCCCCATACCGAACCACACACACCGCATTACACTTTTTACATTCAGAATATTGACAACCGTTGACTTTGCGTTTTGAAAAGCTGTTTCTTTTATTGTATTTTTTTTTTTTTTTTTTTTTTTTACTTTCACTTACCCGCAAGGTAGAGAAAGTATTATTACTTACAAACTTTGAATAAACACCATAAAATGCAATAAACTCGCAACAATTGTTTCGGGTCGAAAAAACCACGACCCTTCATCAGGCGAACAAAGTAAGCACGAGTGCTGCAATCAAAGCGGCAACGCACAAAATCGTTTAAAATGAAAAGAAAAAGTATATAAAGTAGAAACTAAATATAGCTACTGGTGTGAGTAGAATTGTACCAAAAAACAAGGAAATAAATAAATGGGTGAGATTAAACACATAACAATCAAAGGATAACCAAAATTAAACTAAAATCTAAGTTACGTGAGTAATTTCCAAGCATCAGAGAAGAAAGGAGTGGAAGAAATATCATTAACAAGATTTTTCGAATTTTTAAATATGTAAAATGCTTCATGAATATCCAAATGGGAGGAACAGACAGGAGATGAAATTATGTTAGTTTTGGAAAAATCAAAGCGATGACCTTGAGACCAGCAGTGGGAAGCAATAGAAGATTTGGTAATCTCTTCATTACGAACATTCCGACGGTGCTCATTTATTCTGTATTTCAAACGCCTCCTAGTTTGACCAATATAACCTAAGTTGCAGGACGAACACGGAATTGAATAAATTCCAGAACGGTTTTCGGTGGGAATGGGATCCTTAAGAGAAGATAATTTAATTTTATTGACGGGTTTGTAAATAACTTTGAAACCAAACGGTGAAAGAATTTTAGAGATTTTAAAAGAGAGTGAAGAATAAAAAGGTAAAACAACTGGGATGAGACTATGATCGTTTAATTTGGGAGCAGAACGTTTAGGATTCTTAAATTTATATAGAGCTTTATCGATGATAGATGGGTTATAGCCACGAGAGAGAGCTAGAGATTTTAAATAACTAATTTCTTTCGAAAGATTAGACGGATCAGAACAAATGTGTAAGGCACGGTAAACATAAGTGTAAAAAGCAGACATTTTTTGTTGAGGGGCGTGGTTAGAGAGAGCATGCGGCGGCAAAGAGACTGAGAATGGTTTTCTAAAAACAGAAGTTGAGAAACAATCCTTTTCTTTATTCACAAGAACGTCAAGGAAAGGCAAAGAGCAATCCTGTTCAACCTCAAAAGTGAATTGAATGCATGGGTCAATCGAATTGACCAAAGAAAGTAAATTGGACAAATCGACGTCAGGGGAGACAAGAACGAAAGTGTCATCCACATATCTAAACCAGTGAGGAAATTTATATACACCGAAGAGTTTTTCTTCAAAATAGTGCATATAAATGTCGCAAAGTAAAGGAGAGAGAGGACTACCCATGGCCATACCATCATTTTGGGAATAATAAGTACCATTAAAAATGAAGGCAGTTTGCCTGATGCACAAATGAACTAAATTTACAAGCTCCTCAATTTCAATAGAAGAATAATGGAATTCACGTAGTCTTCTCTCTAAACAAACCAGAGCACCTTGAACCGGAACATTTGTAAAAAGTGACTTTACATCTAGAGAAATCATAGTATAGTTAGATGGAGAGATGCATTTAATTTTGTTCACAAAATCATACGAGTTTTTTACAGTATTAAGATTAGTAGAAGTAAGATGAGAAAGAGAGTTTGAAAGAAATCGAGCAAGATTATAAGAAGCCGTACCAATATTAGATACGATAGGTCGAAAGCAGAGAGTGGGTTTATGAATTTTCGGAAGTGCATAGAAACGAGCACAATTGGCAGCAGAAGGAATTACCATGCGTTTGGTATAATCATTAAGAATAACGGAATTTTTAACGTGGTGTTTGATTTGATCAAGATGATCATTAGAAGGATCTTTTTTAAGTTTCGAATATGGACCTGAAGTAAGCAAGGACTCAACATGGGAAATATAATCCGATTTGTTGAGTAGAACAGTTTGTCCCCCTTTATCAGATCTTGTGACAATTAAATCGGGGGCGGAGTTTAATTCAGAGAGGGCGGATTTTTGAGAAGGAGTAAGGTTAGACTTTTGCGGATGATTATTGGTGGAAATAATGTTTGATAAAATGAAACGAAGAGACTCTAACTGGCCTGGAGAAATTTTACTATTTTTAAAGGAATTTTCAATCGGAGCGATCAAATCCGGAACGGAGGGTCTCGAAGTACGCGCAAAATTCAGACCCAAACTGAGCACTTCGCGTTGAGCATTAGTCAGAACGTGCGAAGAAAGATTAACAACAGTATTCTGAGCAAGAGGAGAAACGGGAGAAGTAAAGGAATTACTTTTAAGAAGATAATTAAATTTCTTATTTAAGTTAGTTTGATGCTTAGAAGACTGAAACGCAACGTATGCGAAATTTCTTTTTTCAAAAGAAGAGAAATCATGAACAGAATTGCTAAGAGACAGATGTAAAGTATATAATTCAGACTCAATAGACGAGAGAGACTGTCGAATATCCTGAATAATAGCCCTAAGAATGGCAAACTTACTCCTATTTAAAGCATGCTTTAAATAGGAGTAAGTTTGCCATTCTTAGGGCTATTATTCAGGATATTCGACAGTCTCTCTCGTCTATTGAGTCTGAATTATATACTTTACATCTGTCTCTTAGCAATTCTGTTCATGATTTCTCTTCTTTTGAAAAAAGAAATTTCGCATACGTTGCGTTTCAGTCTTCTAAGCATCAAACTAACTTAAATAAGAAATTTAATTATCTTCTTAAAAGTAATTCCTTTACTTCTCCCGTTTCTCCTCTTGCTCAGAATACTGTTGTTAATCTTTCTTCGCACGTTCTGACTAATGCTCAACGCGAAGTGCTCAGTTTGGGTCTGAATTTTGCGCGTACTTCGAGACCCTCCGTTCCGGATTTGATCGCTCCGATTGAAAATTCCTTTAAAAATAGTAAAATTTCTCCAGGCCAGTTAGAGTCTCTTCGTTTCATTTTATCAAACATTATTTCCACCAATAATCATCCGCAAAAGTCTAACCTTACTCCTTCTCAAAAATCCACCCTCTCTGAATTAAACTCCGCCCCCGATTTAATTGTCACAAGATCTGATAAAGGGGGACAAACTGTTCTACTCAACAAATCGGATTATATTTCCCATGTTGAGTCCTTGCTTACTTCAGGTCCATATTCGAAACTTAAAAAAGATCCTTCTAATGATCATCTTGATCAAATCAAACACCACGTTAAAAATTCCGTTATTCTTAATGATTATACCAAACGCATGGTAATTCCTTCTGCTGCCAATTGTGCTCGTTTCTATGCACTTCCGAAAATTCATAAACCCACTCTCTGCTTTCGACCTATCGTATCTAATATTGGTACGGCTTCTTATAATCTTGCTCGATTTCTTTCAAACTCTCTTTCTCATCTTACTTCTACTAATCTTAATACTGTAAAAAACTCGTATGATTTTGTGAACAAAATTAAATGCATCTCTCCATCTAACTATACTATGATTTCTCTAGATGTAAAGTCACTTTTTACAAATGTTCCGGTTCAAGGTGCTCTGGTTTGTTTAGAGAGAAGACTACGTGAATTCCATTATTCTTCTATTGAAATTGAGGAGCTTGTAAATTTAGTTCATTTGTGCATCAGGCAAACTGCCTTCATTTTTAATGGTACTTATTATTCCCAAAATGATGGTATGGCCATGGGTAGTCCTCTCTCTCCTTTACTTTGCGACATTTATATGCACTATTTTGAAGAAAAACTCTTCGGTGTATATAAATTTCCTCACTGGTTTAGATATGTGGATGACACTTTCGTTCTTGTCTCCCCTGACGTCGATTTGTCCAATTTACTTTCTTTGGTCAATTCGATTGACCCATGCATTCAATTCACTTTTGAGGTTGAACAGGATTGCTCTTTGCCTTTCCTTGACGTTCTTGTGAATAAAGAAAAGGATTGTTTCTCAACTTCTGTTTTTAGAAAACCATTCTCAGTCTCTTTGCCGCCGCATGCTCTCTCTAACCACGCCCCTCAACAAAAAATGTCTGCTTTTTACACTTATGTTTACCGTGCCTTACACATTTGTTCTGATCCGTCTAATCTTTCGAAAGAAATTAGTTATTTAAAATCTCTAGCTCTCTCTCGTGGCTATAACCCATCTATCATCGATAAAGCTCTATATAAATTTAAGAATCCTAAACGTTCTGCTCCCAAATTAAACGATCATAGTCTCATCCCAGTTGTTTTACCTTTTTATTCTTCACTCTCTTTTAAAATCTCTAAAATTCTTTCACCGTTTGGTTTCAAAGTTATTTACAAACCCGTCAATAAAATTAAATTATCTTCTCTTAAGGATCCCATTCCCACCGAAAACCGTTCTGGAATTTATTCAATTCCGTGTTCGTCCTGCAACTTAGGTTATATTGGTCAAACTAGGAGGCGTTTGAAATACAGAATAAATGAGCACCGTCGGAATGTTCGTAATGAAGAGATTACCAAATCTTCTATTGCTTCCCACTGCTGGTCTCAAGGTCATCGCTTTGATTTTTCCAAAACTAACATAATTTCATCTCCTGTCTGTTCCTCCCATTTGGATATTCATGAAGCATTTTACATATTTAAAAATTCGAAAAATCTTGTTAATGATATTTCTTCCACTCCTTTCTTCTCTGATGCTTGGAAATTACTCACGTAACTTAGATTTTAGTTTAATTTTGGTTATCCTTTGATTGTTATGTGTTTAATCTCACCCATTTATTTATTTCCTTGTTTTTTGGTACAATTCTACTCACACCAGTAGCTATATTTAGTTTCTACTTTATATACTTTTTCTTTTCATTTTAAACGATTTTGTGCGTTGCCGCTTTGATTGCAGCACTCGTGCTTACTTTGTTCGCCTGATGAAGGGTCGTGGTTTTTTCGACCCGAAACAATTGTTGCGAGTTTATTGCATTTTATGGTGTTTATTCAAAGTTTGTAAGTAATAATTTTTACAACGCCAGTTTTGTGATGCTTCTTTATTAAATTATTAGAGAAAGTATTGTTTTGGGGTCAAATTTTTGAAATGGAGTTTTTATTATATTTACACGTTTTGAAGTCCCCTGAATCCGAAAATCATGTTTTTAGCGGTTAGAGACCTAAACCCGACCCGAACCCGACCAGTGAATTTTGAATTAACCCGAAACCCGACCCAAACCCGAAAAATAAATTTTATTCGAGCCGAAAACCGACCCGAACCTGTATTAAAGAATTTTTGACAACCCGCACCCCACCCGAAACCCGATTTCTTTTAGCCGCATCCGACACGAAACCCGAATCTAAATGAAAATTAATAATTCATCTAAAAATCATGGAAAACATTTTCAATTTATAAAATAAAGTAAATTTTAATTGTCAATTTTATTTTTATGCAGGGAATATCGCCCAAGATAAAGCCCTAGGTATAAATATATCCTATGTATTTATAATTCTAACACCCCCATACCGAACCACACACACCGCATTACACTTTCTACAGTCAGAATATTGACAACCGTTGACTTTGCGTTTCGAAAAAAATTATTTTTATTACTTTAAATATTTCATTTTAATTTTCTGAATGTGTAAACGGAATTAAAAAAAATGTGTTGAGCATTGAGTTATTGGTTTGGTTCCCACGCCGGGAATTGAACCCGGGCCTCCTGAATGCATATCAGGTATCCTTACCACTGGACCACGTGGGATATGTATAAAATAAACATCTTATAAATTTGAAGACGATATTGTAAATTACAAAATATTCATTAGTTCATTAATAAAAGGTGAATATTCAAAAAGTATTTGAAGTTTATATTTAAGGAAATTACAATAATGTGGGACGATATCTCAGACGGATATATAAACGTATGAGGTAAAATTGAAACCTTTAAATTCAGATTGATAGAAGATTTCAAACAAGAGTTAAATAATATACTAGTAATAAAAAGAAATTTTTTTATTTTCTTAGAAATTTAATGATTTGTAATTTTCTTTTCTTTTTGAATATGATAATGTTTGAATAGATTTTCTGTATAATATTAAAAGTTAATATGATTAATACGTATGTTATAAGTTGTTGCTGCCATCTAGTGACTAACAATTGCATAAATAAATACCTCCAATTACCTATATAACATTTCATTTCTCTAACACGGTCCAGTTGTTTTGTCGAAATAATACGATAGTGATGTGATTGATAAAATACGCGAGGGTAAAAAATAATATTTGTAAATGGACTCAACTCAATGATCTCATAAGAAAAAAATGACGATATTTGTCTGATAAAAGTATTTTATAGAAAAAATGTATTTTTAAAAGTTGAATCTTAAGAATCTTTGCAAGCGTCATTTTAAATCTAGCGATATTTTAAATATGTATACAAAATATGAATTATTATCATAAATTGGCTAAAAAACAGATAATAAAAAGTATAATCAAAACACGAATTGGTTTTTTCACCCCCCCCCCTTTTTTTTATTATGCCAAAATAAATAAAAAGTCATCGCCAACATGGCGACATATGCTATATACATATATATGCTATATATGTATATATGCTATATACATATGCATGGCTATTAGATAAATGTATCTACCACTACCAATATGTATGTATCATATATAATTGCATTACTTTACTTGCAGATTGACGATAAATAAAAGTAAAGTTATGTTGTTGTTGTTTTAAAAGGATTGTCCCCACGGACCTCCTAAGCCTATTTCTAAAAGATTCTCCCAGCTCTTTCCAGCTTTACTAAGCAGATGACATGTGAAGGATGCAAAGGGCTACGTAACTGTCGTTCACTCTTATTTATTTATTCTTTTTTTATATTTTTTTATTTTTCCACTAGAATTTTGCAAATATATAGCACAGGGTTAAAGTCAAATAAAGAAATTCCTTTATTGGGTCTAGAATAAAATATTATTTCATGTATATAAAAGAGTTCGCTTTTTTTATTTATAAATTCAACAATAAACAACAATATGGAGATTGTTTATATCAGAAAAGTATCACTTACTTCTTAACCAGTTCATTAACGTTAACAACAAACTCAAAAAAGTTATCTCATTTTCAGAAACCGAAAAAAATAAAAAAAAATAAATAAATAATAAAGATTATAATAATAGTAATAAACCCGACTTTTTCTTTATATAACACATTTTAAAAATCCTTTTAATTTTTTTTTTTTTTTTTTTCCATAAAATTTTTGCAAATTTTATTTTTCTAATTCTCTACTTTCATAGAGATAAACAAAATTATTTTCTAATTTCATTTCAAGAGATGACGCTAGTATAGCATAACAAAAGGATTTTTTCTTAATAAATACTTTCAATAAGTCAAAAGTTCCTGTTAAACTTTCAAGTTTAAAACTGGTTTTATTCTCTAACTGCATGACATTATTCCCTCATAATCATTGAAAAAATAATAATAAACACCAAGAAAGCTTTTTATTTATTTTATTTATTAATTTATTTTTCTCTTTTCTTTACTTATTTTCTTTATTTATTTTTTATAAGATGGTGATTTTGGGTCATTTATTTTTGCTATTGCACATTCAAGAGTTTGGGTGACGCCTAAGGGGAAGTGCCCTCCGTGAGGGTCCTTCTAACACGCATTCAAAAGGAGTTGGTTGTGTTATTAATTTTACATTTTTTAATTGTTTTATTAAATATTTGCTTTATTCGAAATCCACATATTCCTCAATCCATAATATTAAAAGCATTATTTAAAGTAATAATAATAATAAGCTGTTTTTTTTATTATAGTTTTTTTTTTTTACTTTCTCTTACCCGTAAGGTAGAGAAAGTATTGTTTCGGGGTCAAATTTTCGAAATGGAGTTTTTGTCACGTTTTGAAGTCCCCTGAATCCGAAAATCATGTTTTTACCGGTTGGAATCCTAAACCCGACCCGAACCCGACCAGTGAATTTTGAATCAACCCGAAACCCGACCCAAACCCGAAAAATAAATTTTATTCGAGCCGAAAACCGACCCGAACCTGTATTAAAGAATTTCTGACAACCCGCACCCGACCCGAAACCCGAATCTAAATGAAAATTAATAATTCATCTAAAAATCATGGAAAACATTTTCAATTTATAAAATAAAGTAAATTTTAATTGTCACACTGCTGTGTGTGTGTATGGTAAATCATTTTAAAAAGAATTAAAAATGTAAAAAAAATTACTAATACTAAGAGTTATAACAAAGTTAAAAATTAAAAAATCTGAGATGTACAAAAATGAGTTTCAAGCTTAGTGTTTGTAGTTTTATTGTTTAATGCCTATCAGACACAGAATAATATTAAAATTTTAATAACATAGATAATATAATGTTACAGACGCCAACTAAACGTCCGCTAAACTCATCAAAATCTACATTCCTATAACTTCTTAAAAACATCTGCAAGGGAAAAATTATCAGTTTAAATTCACTATTTTTAAAGGATGTAAGTATTTAAAATAGATGAATCATACATCGGGTTATGGTAGGAGAAGGAGCCTGTTTTCAACTGCTTATATATATTCTAAATAATAATTGCCTTTTTCTTTTTTTTTTTTTTTTTCATTGCTTTTTTCGGATATGAATGATTATTTTACTATGATAATTTGGGTAAGCGTATATTCATCTTGGGTGTATAGAGCAAACAAATTTCTGTTTTATTAAGATTATTTTTTTTTTTTTTTTTTTTTTTTAAGTTGTTCTCAAGTCGACCCAACTCGTTAAAAATTAAACCCGACCCGCCGTAAAAAAAATCCAATCAACCCAACCCGAACCTCACCCGCATGAAAACTAAATCAATCAACCCGACCCGCAAGAGGTAAAATGTAGTCAACCGACCCGAACCCGGGTCGGGTTCGGGTAAAATCGGGTTACCCGACCCGATGCAGGACTCTAAGCAGTTGGTCTGTGTGTGTGTGTCTGTCTGTTATCTCAAGAACAAATGATAGCAGAAAATCCAAACTTGGTATTATAAATGTTTATGATATAGGGATACTACACTAAGCTTTTCGCTCAGATGAAGCAAATGGTTCGTATACAGGGACACCCAAGATAATTGAAATACATTATGTCAATGGGTGGAATTGCAGGTAAATAGAGTTTAACATATATAGACTGCACTAAACCAAATGAAATAAATGTATATTTTTTATATGTGTAAAACCATGTTTCATGTAGAATATGGTAGGAAAATCATTCACTGTTCATTTACAGGGCTACACACAAAAAAAACTAGATTATAGTGCGACAATTGCAGAAAATTGATGGAAGTGTATTTCAGGTTGTGTCGTGTATTATTACTACTAGGATTATATTTAGGTGCACCTTGTGGTCTTTACATAATATTCAAAAGATATACAGGGCTGCAAATATTTAAGCGTTAACATTCTTTTTTATTGTTAGTGGAAGTGTTTTACTATAATATTTTACCATGTCCAGGAAATCCGCTCAGGAATTGAAATGAATTCTTCATAGACATATAGTAAATAATGTATGTTTTTAAGCTAAATATTCATTGCTTGTTGTTTTTTATATATTTACACGTTTTGAGGCTTCTTGATTGCCGAAATCAAGTTTTTTAACGTTTGGTCTTTCTCTGTGTTTTTTAGAGTAACTTAAAAACGAATAATTTCAGGAGATCCAAAAGTTGTATTTTGAGGTTAATATAAGTTTGTTGCCGGAAAAGTTTGATCGACTGATAAGTTTCAAGGAATGTTGCATGAAAGTTTTCGGAAAGTTGTCTGAAAGTGCAAATGAAAATTGTCTGAATAATTTTAAGTGAACATTTAATTTTAATAACAGATTTAAATTCTATATAAATGTAAGTGCTGTAATGAAACGAGGGGTTGAGTGGGGCGGTAGCCCCCCTCACACAGAACTAATTATCATACAGAACTCTTCCGAAGCCTAATTTGAATTGTTTTTTCATAGGTTTACATAACAGTATTTGTTATCTTACCTCTTAATCTCCAACTTGTATTTATAGTATTAAATTTCAGGGTCAGAGAAAGTCGTGTGAGTGACACACCAGATTATTTTTAATCATTTTAAAACACGGGCACTATTAAATTTAAAAACACACATTTTACATAATTAATTGATTATTTTTTTTTTTTTTTTCAGTCGTTACAAGTGTCATTTTATTCCTATATTTCTGAAATAAAATAATATATAGCCACTTATACAAAACACAAAAACTTTAAGCGCTTCCGGCGAGTGCTAAAATCTTGCTTAACACCAAGATTTAAATATAAACTCCATTGTCTCAATTTTGAATAAATATAAGCAAAGTATCGCAAATCACTCTTTACTCTGAAAGAATAAGAAATGTGTAATATTATACAGATACAGAAATCCGCACTGCACCAAAAGCTGTGCCTCGGAATTAAGGCAACAAATTAAGCGGACGATTCATTGATGCAACAGTTAGCAAAATTGATTTATTTATAATTAGTACAATAGTATGCTTTGGTTTTTTGCAGCAAGGAGTTTTAAAAAAAGCAGGATGACAAGCCATAGATTTACTCCTAATATTTTTCATTCTTTTTATATACTTTGATGGCTATAAATTTTTGTGTTTATTTTGTAATGTATATTATTTGTGTATCCCACGAAAAAAAAAAAAAAAAAAAAAAAAAAAAAAAAAAAAACGCTGAGAGGTTTCGCTCTCGAAGCTAGTAGACCGGAGGTACAGGTTCGAGCTTAGGTCATTTTTTTCCACTTTAACTATTCTGAGTTTTCCGTGTTTTCCTCCGAAACTCGCTTGTGTGCAGGTGCAGGCTAGGATCTCTTTGATGGAATCACAGCCAGACCAAGGTCACAAGTGTAGACAAATCAACGTTAATTAAACCCTAACAAGGCTTGCCAGTGGCCAAGCGGTTCTGCGCTCAAAGCTGGTAGATGGGAAGTGCCATGTTCCATCCCATGTCGCGGCCATCGACCTAGCCGTTAGGAATTTTACGTAGTTTTCTTTGAATCTCGCGTAAGTTTTTCCGCCTATAGGGCTAGGACTCTAGTGTAGTCAATCAGACTTACGCTACTCAACCGCAACAACAACATAAGCTTAGAACCACGATACCACATGATACTGTTTTCATATTCAGAAAATAAACAACTGTTAGCTTTGTGTTCTGCCAAATAAAGAAAAAAATAACGTATAATATTTAATTTTTCGAATGCAAGAATGGAATTTAAAAAGGAATTAAGGGATGTGTTATTCTTTTAATGAATTTCTTCATAGAATAAATCACATGGACTTTGGCTGCTGATAACGATACGTCGAGAGTCCTTATATGTGGCTGGAGAAAATAAACTTCCCATACCGGGAATTGAACCCGGACTTTCTGGATGACAGGTAGGTTGGGTTGTGGGGATTAAGGCCAATTGACTGCACTAGGGTCCTAGGCCTGGGGGGGGGGGGAGTGCTAAGGGGAGGTCCCCTCTCTGCTAAGGGGGTCCTAGCCCGTATTTACGCTATGTGACAGGTAAGTATCCCATTGCTTTAAAACTGCCTTAATATGACTTAGATTTCTTAAAAATACTTCTATGAAGGGCATATCGCCCAAGATAAAACCCCAGGTGTAAATAGATCCTACTATTTATAATTCTAACACCCCCATACCACACACACCGCATTACTGCTTTTACATTCAGAAAATTGACAACCGTTAACTTTGTTCGTGTTAAAAAAAAAATATATATATATATATATACATATAATTTTAAATATTATTTCATTTTAAATTTCTAAGTGTGTAAACAGAATTTTTACTGTTAGGGAAAGATCTGGTTACTAGTGGGGGTGCGAACGCACGTAATGCTCAACGACCTAACCGTACGAATTTTTCCATGGTTTTCTCCGAATTTCGCGTAAATACGGGCTATACCCCACGGAGGGCATTCCACCGATAGGCCTAGGGCCCCAGTCTTGAAAAAAGATAATTCCCACACCGGGAATCGAACCCGGGCCTCCTGGGTGAGAGCCAGGTATCCTAACCACTAGACCATGTGGGAGACATACTATTTAGCTTAATAATTTTAGAAATTTCAAGAAAATCTTTTAAATTACAAAATATTCATGAATTAATTGAAAAGAGATGAGTATTCAAAAAGTAACTGAAATTCATATTTAGAGAAATTGCAATAATGGGAAAAAATATCTGAGACAGTTATATATACGTATGAGATAATGGGACGGGTTATTGAAATCTTTAGATTCAGATTCATAGAAGATTTCAAATAAAAGTAAAATAATATACTAGTAATAAAAAAGAAATTTTTTATTTTCTTAGAAATTTAATGATTTATAATTTTCTTTTATTCTCAAATATGAGAATGTTTGAATTGTTTTCTATATAATATTGAAAGAAAATATGTATGTAATTAGAAATCCTGGAAAATCTCAGTTTGTTGCTGCCATCTAGTGAGTAGCAGTTACATAAATAAATATCCCCAATTATATGTAATAAAGCAATAGCAAAAACAACTTCAGGTATAAAAAGAAAGAAAGCAAAGATTACTGTTATTTTATTTAAAAGAGGTAAAATGTAAAATGATTTTTGAAGATAATACAATAAATTTAAAGGTTAGAATATATATGCTTATGCACATGCTTATATATATGCTTATATGAATGCATTTACCAATATATATACAGTTCCCGCCGCTTATTAAATTCACATTCGTTCTGAGCCAAAGTGATTTTATTAAGCGGCTGATGTTTATATCCGGCCAACGTTCCTGCACTTAAAGAAAAAATATTACTTCCCTAAATTTAGAAAGAAACTTCAAAAGGTAACGGATAATGGAATTAGTAAGCAATATTAATTATTTTTTGATAGATAATTAATTAATTGTTCCTTCAATACGAGTAAATTAAACGTATTCCACGTTCCCATGTGCTTTCCTTTTAGGAAAATCATTTCATTACCAAAAGTTCATACTGTTCTTATAAATTTAGAATCTTTCCGCTTAACGGCCCTCTTCACTTACCGTCGCCGGAAGCCTGAGCCAATGTTATTCTACGGGGAAATATTCTTTACGAATAACTTATTAACTAATACATATTTTTAAATTCTGTTTTCACATTCAGAAAATTTGCCACTGTTAACTTGACGGATCTTTTTTAAAAATGTATTTTTTTTTTTTTTTTTTTTTTTTTTTACTATTTTTTTTTGAAATTGCAAAATGAAAAAAATTCACATATTGAAAATTCGTATTTTGCAGCTTCAAAATATAATAAAAAAAATTAAAAAATTAATTTTTTAAAAAAAGGTCCGTCAATTTAACAGCTGGGAGTTTTCAGAATGTGAAAACAGAATTTAAAAATATGTATTTGTTAATAAGTTATTTCTAAAGAAAAATTTCCCATACAATAACATTAGCTTCGGCTTCCGGCGGCGGTGAGTGAAGCGGGCTCTTAAACGTCATGAATTATAGTAATTGCCTTTTAATAATTAGAGAAAAAAAAAAAAAAAAAGTATCATTTGAAGTCAAATTTGTAACTTATTACTGCGCTTTGAGGAATACGTTCCTTGAAATTATTATGGAGATAAGTTATAAGGTGTGTTTAATTTGTAACTGTGTTGCAGGTGTAAAATTTTCCATAATGAGCGGTAACGGAGGTTTTGTTGTGCTTTAATTTCTTTTTCTATTAAAAAAAAAAAAAAAAATGTATATACATTTTTTTTTAGTGTGCATAAATGATTTATTTGGCTGCTGAGGAAATATTTTTGAGTTTATTAACCGGCGATGCTGATTTTATTAAGCGGCGGCTTTAAAAGTATTTTGTATTGATTTGATTCCAGTCCTGGCAATTTGATTAGATTACGCGGCTGATTTTATTAACCAGTGAATTTATTACGCGGCGGTTACTGTATATATATAACATAAATATATATACTTTCCTTGCAGATAGACGATAAATAAATGTTTGGGTGTAGACACTACACGGTGTGGTGGTGTTTTGTTTATAAACGATTGTCCAGCTGCACACGGACGTTCCGAGCCTAGGTGGAATTGGAATGTATACGCCTCTCTATTTCTAGGATTCTCCCAGTACAGCTATTTCCAGCTATTCTAAGCAGATGATATATGAAGGATGCAATGGGTTACGTAACTATCGTTCACTCTTATTTAATTATTTTTATTCTTTTTTTTTTCCCCTAACCAGAATTTTACAAATATATGTACTATAAGATAGTGTCAAAGTCAAATAAAGAAATTCCTTTATTTGGTCCAGAATAAAACATTGTTTCATGCGTATAAAAAAGTTCGCTGTTATATTTATAAATTTAACAATAAACAACAATATGGAGATTGTTGATGTCAGAAAATTATCGCTTACTTCTTTACTAGTTCATTAACATTAACAACAAACTCGAAAAAAATTGTCATTTTGAGAAAACGAAAAATAAAATAAAATAAAATAAAGATGATGATGACAATAATAATAATATTAAATCTGACTTTTTCCCTCTATATCACATTTTAAAAATCATTTTTTAATTTAATTCCATTTAATTTGCTAATTTATTTGTTTTCTTAAAATTTTTGCAAATTCATTTAAGCTTTCGAAGAGATAAAGAAAATTATTTCAGTTCAATGGATGATAACAAAAGGATTTTTTCTTAATATATATTTTCAATAAGTGAAAAGTTCTTGTTAAACTTTCCTCCCTTAGGAAGACCTCCACGGAGGGCATTCTCCCTCAGGCCTAGGACATTAGTGCAGTCAATTTATTTTATTTTATTTTATTTTATTTTTATTTAAATTTATTTGATTTTTATTTTTTATACGATTTATTCATTTGTTAGTAATTTTTGTTATTGCGTATTCAAGAGGAGTTGATTGGGTTATTAATTTTACATTTTTTAATTGTTGTATTAAGTATTCGTTGCGTCTGAAATCCTTATATTCCTTAATATTAAAATAATTATTGTTTTTTTTTTTTTTTTTTTTTTTACTTTTTTTTATTTGTTTGTTTATTTTAATTTTAAAAATTTTCTCTTATTACAATTTTCTGCTTTTTTTTTAAACATGGGCACTATTAAATTTTAACAATTCAAGTTTTACACGATTAGTTGATTATTTTTATTATTTTTATTGTTTTTATTTTTTTTAATCCTTACAATTATTATTTTATTGCTACATTTCTGAGATAATATACAGCCATTTATACTAAGCGCTTTCGGTAGTAGTAAAATCTTGCATAACACCAAGATTTAAATGTAACCTCCGTTGTCTCAATTTTGAATAAATATAAGCAAAGTACCTCAAATCACTCCGGCGCCTCTTAACTAGGCAGCAGCTTAAACTGGCCATTCACTGATGCTAACAGATACCAAAGTTGATATATTTATAATTAGTACAAAAGTATGCTTTGGTTTTTTGCAGCAGAGACTTAAAAAAAAAAAAAAAAAAAAAAAAAAGCAGGATGGGTTGGTTGGTTGTAGGATTTAAGGCCGATTGACTCCTGATGTGTCCTAGGCATAGAGGGGGAATGCCCTCCGTGGGGGGGTCTTTCTAAGGGGTCCTAGCCCGTATTTACGCAAGTTTCGGAGGAAACCACGGAAAACTCCGAACGGCTAGGTCGATGAGCGCGACCTGGGATCGAACCCGGCACCTCCCATCTACCAGCTTTGAGCGCAGAACCGCTCGGCCGCTGGTGGGCCTAAAGCAGGATGGGACAAGCCATAATAGATTTACTTCTAATCTTTTTCATTCTTTTTATGTACTTTCATGGCTATTAATTTTTGAGTTTATTTTGTATTGCATATATTATTTGTATATCACACGGAAAAGGTTTAAAAAAAAAAAAATGTTTAATTATAATACTAATAAGTTGAATTGTTGAATTAAAAACAAAATTTAATCAAAGTTATTATTATTATTATTATTATTATTATTTATTTATTTATTTATTTATTTATTTATTTATTTTTATTTATTTATTTATTTATTTATTTATTTATTTGCTTTGACAAATAAACTGAAAGTTTACGAAAAATTTCAATGTTTCACGACTGTATTGCCAAATTTTCCTTGCGTAATTTTAAGGTATTTTGTCAATATATATATATATTGTGTTTAATAATTGCAATGCTTGGCGATCAACTAAAAAAGCGACATCCACCATAATCAAATTAATCTAACATACAGTAATTTTTAAATATTACGCATAAACGATCTTTTTCTATAGTATACAATATTTTACAAAATATCAAATTTCGTCATTATTCTGTCAAAAAAAAAAATAAATAAATAAATAAAAGGAAGATAAAAAAGGAAAATGTATATTATTAAAAATTGTTTTAAAAATATCTTAAAAATCTTGCGTAAGTGATATGACATTTTTGAAGGCTAATTTAAATTCTACACGAAAAAATAATGCATTAAGTAATTGTTTATTAACCAGATGTAAAATGGCTGTTAAGTAATGGTTCTAGCTCAGAATATACACTTTTTTGTTTTTGTTTTTTGGAGTAAGAAAAAATTCTAAAATGAACAATCAATGTTAAAAGCACAAAAGCGAATTCTTCAGAATCAGTTAGTTAGGTGATCTTTTTGCTCTCGCCAAACCATTAGAACAGCAAATTTCACATTTTTGCGAATTCAACGCGATTCAACTGCTCTGCTGTTTCTTTCTTTTTCAAAACCTTTATGCTGAGTTGCCATTTGGTAATTATTAATATAAATTTTCTCTGCTATTTAATAGATTTAAACTTGTATTTCCATTCATTTCATCATTATTTTGCCAAGAAAAATAATATGCTGTGTCACTCACACGACTTTCTCTTACTCTGAAATTTAACACTAAAAGTACAAATTGGCTATTAAGGGTAAAGATAACGAGTACTGTTATGTAAACATATGTTAAAACAATTGAAATTAGACTTCGGAACAGCTTTATTTGACAAATAATTCTATGTAAGGGAGACTACCCCCCCCCCCCTCAACTCCCCGTTTCATTATTGTATCTACATTTATATAGAATTTAAATATGTTATTAAGTTCAAAAGTTTATTTAAAATTTTTCAGACAACTTTCACACGCAGCATTCCTTGAAGATTATCAATCTTGCACAAACTTTTCTAGTAACAAACGCATTAACTTCAAAATACATCATTTGGATCGCCTGAAATTATTTGTTTTTAATTTACTCTAACAGACGCAGTTAAAAATCAAACTATAAAACTCGACTTCTCTATTCAGGAAGCCTCAAAACGTGTAAATATACAAAAAACCAAGTGATGAATGTTTATCTTTAAAAAAATACATTTTGTATCATATGGCTATGAGGATTTAATTTCAATTCCTGAGCAGCTTTTCTTAACATGGTAAAATATTATAGTAAAGCACTTCCACTTACAAATAAAAAACTAGTATGTTGTGGCCACCACAAGACTTTCTTTTATATTTTCCTATACAAATTCACTCAGTAACAATATTGGGAAAAAAAAAAAAAAAAAAAAAAAAATCCAAGTTTTTTTTTTCGTTAAAAGTAAAAAAAAAAAAAATCGATAACTTTGTTTTAAATTATCACATATTTATAGTTCAACCATTCGTTTTAAAGGTACTGACGAGACCTTTCGAAAGATACCCATCTTTGAAATTTACCCCACCCCGTGGGGTACTTCCCCCCAGGGGGGGAAGCGATGCCCCCAAATGCACAATTTTTTTTACCTAATTAACTACTACTATTATCAATAATTCGTATTAATTTTACAATCACAGGTTAAGAATAACTCTCATTATGTACATTTATACGAAATTTTGTCCTATACTGCCATGTTAAAAATTTAGAAAAAATACGATCACAGCGCCTCCTGTTGTGCGATTGATTCCCAAATCTAATCAGCACCAGTTTATGGCGGGGCCAATTAAATACAGAGTTTGGTTAAATTTTGCTTACATTTTTTTTTTTTTTTTTTTTTTAATTACGATTTTTTTTTTTTTTTTTTTTTTTTTTTTTTTTTCGTAAAAAGTAAAAAAAAAAATCGATAACTTTGTTTTAAATTATCACAGATTTATGGTTTAACCATTCGTTTTAAAGGTATTGACGAGACCTTTCGAAAGATACCCATCTTGAAAATTTACTCCCCTCGAGGTGGGAATTTCCCCCCAGGGGGGTTGACGAGGCTCCTACACATACAAAATTTTTTTCCCAGTTGACTATCTCTGTTATAAATAATTCTTGTAAATTTCATAATGATTACTAAAAATTAATTCTCTTTATGCTCATTTATGCAAAATTTTGTCCTATATCACCACGTTAAAAATTTAGAAAAAGTGGGATGGCAACGCAACCTGTAAGACAATTTTTACCAAAAGTTGATAGGCACTAATTTATGTTAAGGTGTAACTACATACCAATTTGTATGAAATTCTGTGCAGTAGTTCCTGAGATACAGTTGTCACAAAATTTTGTCACAAACACACACACACACACACACGCACGCACACACACAGACAGACATTTTCTAAGAATGGTCAAATCGTGTTCTACAGCTCTCAAAACGTGTAAATCCATCAAAAACCCGAGGTCGAAAATTTTTACGAATCCAATACTTTCTTCTGTTGAATATAGAAGAAAGTAATAATGTTATGGCTTAAATATTGGCAGTCCTGTATATATTCTGAAAGTTATGTATACATCACATGGTGCACATAAATATAATCCTATATTAATAACACATAGCACAACCTAAAGTACATTTCCATCAATTTTCAAGTATTGCGCATTATCATCTAGTTCTTTTGTGTTGCCCTGTAAACGAACAGTGGATGATTTCTATACCATATTCTACATGAAACATGTTTTTACGCATATAAAAAATATATATTCGTTTCATTTGGTTTAGTGCAGTCTGTAGATGTTAAACTCGACTTACCTGCAATTTCCCCCGTAGCCGTAATGTATATGAATTTTCTTGGGTGTCCCTGTACACGAACCATTTGCTTTATCTCAACGAAAAGTTTAGTGTAGCATCCCTATCAAGAGACTCGGCAGAATCTCAAGTGACGCAAGCACAAAAACAAACGAATATGATATACATTTAGAATACCAAATTTGAATTTTCTGTTATAATTTGTTTTTGAGATATGCTAATAAAAGACAGGCACACAGACCAACCGCTAAAAACATGATTTTTGGATTCAGGAGACCTCAAAAAGTGTAAATATAACAAAAACTCAATTTCGAAAATTTGATCCAAAAACAATACTTTCTCTACCTTTTGGGTAAGAGAATGTAAAAAAGGAAGATAAAAAAGAAAAATGTTTATTATTAACAAGAACGAAAAATCATGTACTACGCATTGATTATTAACGCTTTCCAAGTGCACGTATTTGTTCTATTGTATATCTTTCAATATTCTTTGCCTACGTTATCACACAACAGACAGACAGAAGCACTGAAAAGTATACAGATAGACATAATTGAATTTAAAATCACTCTTACATATTGTTAGAAAGTGTTAAAAAGGCTTATTAACACAAAAGAAAATGCAGCCGTTAGATTATAATTGCAGCCCTGAATGAATCTGAATATTTTAGTGTAGCCCTGTAAATCTGAAGGTTAATCATATTACAAAATATTATGTTACAATGTTAACATTTCATAATTTTTTTTAATGATTTTTACAGTAGAAAAATATTTAAATGTGATTTTTAAAAGTGTATCACTTAAAACGCAATGTACTAGAATTTTGTTTTGGTTGTCCCTGTACATAAACTAGCTGTACAGGACATATTAATGCCATTTTAAATAGGAAACATACAATAGTAAACTTGACTAATATATAACATTTTAAAAAAATTCTGAAAATATTAATGGACGCTGGGGCGATAAAAAGACAAACAATCGGACAGACAAATGCAGAAATTGAAATTATTTTCACACTTAAAAATTTTTTGAAAGCGCTAAAGACGCTTAATCTAAACGAAAGTGCAATTCAGCAATTTTTTATTAATATCTCTTAAAGAAACTAAATATTTTTGTGTGTCCCTGTAAATCTAATGCTCATATTGATAGAAAGTATTAAAAATACTTAATATAAACGAAAGAGCAATTCCAGCAAACTTTTATTAATATTTCTTTAAAAAACTGAATATTTTTGTGTAGCCCTGTAAATTTAATGCTAATCATACTATATTCTATAGAACGCAATCTTTTGTGCATATGAATTACATATTTCAATTTTATTAAGCTTTGTGCAAAGTAAAGTTATTACAATTTGGTTTATAGAAATACCTCTCATAGAATGCAATGCTTCGGAATACTTTCGGGTGTCCCGGTACACTAACCTGTGCTGGTATTTACTCCATTTTACATAAGAAGCATTCAATAGTGAACTTGAATAACATATTTAAATTTCATTAAAATTTGTGTACAGTAAAGGTATTAAAAGATGCTTTACAGAAATACCTCTCGTAAAATGCAATGCTTTGGAATACTTTCGGGTGTCCCTGTACACAAACCAGTGCTGTTATTTACTCCATGTTACATAAGAAACATCCGATAGTGAACTTGAATAACATATTTCAATTTCATTAAGATTTGTGTACAGTAAAGGTATTAAAAGATGCTTTATAGAAATACCTCTCGTAGAATGCAATGCTTTAGAATACTTTAGGGTGTCCCTGTACATAAACCAGTAGAGGTACGCACTCCATTTTCAATAGGGAACATCCGATAGTGAACTTGAATAACATTTATCAGTTTCAGGAAATTCCATAAATATTTACGGGAGTTAGAGTGCGGACAGACCGACAAACCGAAGTCATTAACACTTTTCAACCTAGTTGGAAAGTGTTAAAAATTGCTTTTAAAATATCTTAAAAATCTTACGTACGTGATATGACATTTTTTAAGGCTAATTCAAATTCTACACGAAAAAATAAGGCATGAGTAATTCTTTATTAACCAGATGCAAAATGTCTGTTTCAGTAGTGCTTCTAAGTTCTAGCTTAGAATATATTTTTTGTTTTTTGGAGTAAGGAAAAATTCTATAATGAACAATCAATGGTAAAACACAAAAGCTTATTTTCTTGAGAATAAATATTTGAGCCGGAGAATATAGTCCAAAGGCCAATGATAACGAATTATTTTAAGAAGGGAGTCAATTTTCGTTCATTAATATTTTTAATACTAGATTGTGAGTTACAAAATCAAAAGTCATCGCATCACTTGGAAAAGGGGAGGGAAGGAAGCTAATAATTTGGAAACACCTTAAAATTTACTACCAGAAAGGTCGACGTCAAAAAATTTATAGCAAAAGGATGATATGAATTATTGCATCACGATGCTTTTGCACAGGGCTTTTGAGTGGAAAAGGAACAAATAAATGTGCTGTAAGAAGGTAAAAAGTTTTATTAATAGACATATGCATGAATAAATTGAATTATTAAATATTTCTATACTTATCATTTTAATAATGCGAAATGATAATAATTCATCAACTATTCTAAAATAGAATGAATATGCCATTGCCACTATAAATTTATGTCTGACAAACACAAGTAAACTGATATGTTAAGAAAATCAGTTAGAGGAAATTTTGTAAATATCTTTCTCTTATGCATTCTACATTAGATATTTATATTTATATTTTTATAATATTTATGCTTGTGTGTTCTCTCTTTTGTAATGTAAAAGATATTTATAAAAATTAATGCATGGGTCAATTAAAAAACTTTCAATGGTCAGTGCCCAGTGGCGCGCCAGATCTGTCAGGCGCCTGTGTGCAGAGTTTCAGTTTTGCCCTAAATTACCTTAAAAAAAAAAAAAAAAAAAAAACCTTTTTCTAAAAAGTTATCATTTAACAAGTCAATTGAATCTCGAACCTTAATAGTAATAAGTTTATTGAATGACTAATAAAAAGAGAAATGCATCAAATAAAATGGAAATTAAAAAGAAACAAATAAAAAGTGCATCTTACAGAAAGAGAAAAGAAATCTTATACAAGAAGTTGCAAAACACGAGGTACAATTGTGAAGACAAATAGAGGAAATCAAAATAGGCAGATTTAGTGTTAATGTGGGTGCAGAAATGCCGCTTTGAGGCATTAGAATACATGGCTTAGATGAGGTCTGTAAGTGTAAACGTTTCTATTTGTTAGGATCTAATTTTTAAGTAAATATTTAAACAAACAAACAAACAAACAAACAAACAAAAAAAGTCTTAGTAAACTAAACGCTGTTTCACTTCATTACAACTTTTGCAAGTATTATGCATATCACACTGATCCAAAATTTCCATCTCTATCCATATTGTTACCAAAATGTGGATTTCCTTGCGTGAAAAAAGTAATTGTAAAGAAACAGGCAGTTTCTTGTCGAAAGATACACTTTATTCAAGGATTATTTTCGAAAAGAACAGTAAATTATCGTACTCAAATTCATACCTCAAAAAGTCATAAAACAACGAGAGTGGAATTTTTATCATTTAAGAATAAATATAAACCATTTGTACCGAAACAAAGGTTCAGAACAGATGTTCGAATACCACTGATCTCTTTGGGAGTGTCTTTCCGGTTTTTATAATTTCTGTCGTGATTTGGCGAACTTTCGAGGTTATTCTGCGCCAGAAGCCAATTGATTAATCCAGAAAATTCCAGAACCCGGCTTTTATTGAAGATAGAGTTTCTAAACTTTGGAAACACTAAATTATTACTTCTTGCCAAGTTTGGTCGCCATGTCGCCAAATTCATAGCTAAGTTGCCAAGTCTGTACTGTATCCAAGGCTGATAATCACCTCCCACCCCACCCCCGTAAAAATTGGATGACCTAACTACTCCGAATTTACACTTCCATTGTCAATCTGCTTTTATTGCAATAACACCTTTCATTTAGGAAAGTGGTTTAACTCTACAATAAATACTAAAATGAAACAATTTTTAAATTTGCCGTACTATATGCAGTATTTTTGCGCACATAAATGAGTTTAACATTTTGTACTAGTACAGATAAATGGAATTTATAACTTATAAGTATATACAATTAGAACTCATAATAATAATAATAATAATAATAATAATAATAATAATAATATAATAAAATAAAATCTTGAAGTGAGTTTTATTTTTCTCAATTTCATTGTTGAAAACTCTCGGAATACTCTTGAGATCAAATGACTATCTATTTAATGATAAAATTTGACTTGGTTAATTATGGAAGTTTTTTACAGGAAAAAAAAAAAAAAAAAACACCTGGCGAAAGAAATTTTGCCCATTTTCATTATCTAAACTTTTTCTGTATTTTGTATGTAAATTTATATGTGTTTTTTCATATAGTAGTAAGATACAAAAATCTACTTTAAACTATTTTGGCGCGACGTTTGTACGTTGCACAGATATACGAGTAAATAATAGATAAATTTATAAGTAAATAAAATAAGAATATGTAATAAAAATTATTAAGTTTTGAAGTAAATTATAAGACCATTTAAACAGATAATATTATTTAGTGAAATATGCATTCATATGAATTCATTTGCATGAGTTTTTGTGAATTCTGGAATAATATATATTCCTCTGATACAAAATATCTTATACTCTCGATGTAATTGCAAAATTTAAAAATCTTTCTGGTACTGTTGTGGAGCGTAAGTATTTTTTGATCATTTTAAATTTAGAAAAAGATTGTTCCACTGGTGCTACTGGTAATTATGACAAAATAATCTCGAAAACAATTAATCCACACATAAAATTTATTCTTGCTAAGATAATTTGGAGTAAGGTTGCCACGCTTGGAAACGTGTTTGTGCCTCAGGGAAGCAAAGGACGGGGGGATATCATAAAATCCCGTTACAATAGGTATCGGATACATATAAAAAATTTACTCACCAAAACCCGTGACCGCAGTTCCCATAGATTTTACACGACAAATTTAGCTCTAAAAGGGGGGTGTCGAATTTATCCCCTCTTTACGTCCCCCCCCCCCAAAAAAAAAAAAAAAAAAAAAAAAAAAGGATTTTTGGAAAGGTCCTAAAGAAGACGTATACTTGTTTTTAACATCTTTGTGCAATTTTTAGGAAAATTCTTTTGTTAGAATTTTTTGGTAGAATCCGAAATTTGCAAAAAACTGTTTGATCAGGCCTTTGTGCTTGGTAATAAAAGTTGGGAAACAAAATTTATAACTTTTTTGGCTAAAAATAAAATTCATTTCGAAATTGTTTAAATTGTTTGTTAAATCAAAAGCTCTTGATGCTTTAATAGTTTCTAAACTTCACCATTTGTGGTCAATAAAAAAATAAGAAAATCACATCAATTACATTAAAAAAATAAAAAAGAGATAGTTGAAAAAGTTGTACCCCACTAAACGAGATTAGACTTAAGGAATATTTTCCTGGTCTCCTTGAATGTCTTGTAATCAAGTTTCAACTACCAATTATCGAATTCTTTCGCATGTAATTTGATTTTAGAGGTTGTTCTAAATAGTTTTCAACTATTCTAAACATCTATCTATTATATCCATGTTTCATTTTCAAAAAAAAAAAAAAAAAAAAAAAAAACAGTTTATATGCTACCATTTGCAGTAGACCACCACAAGAAAAAATAAATAAATAAAATAAAATAAAAAATGACGAATCACGGGAGAAAATAATCTATATAAATAAAGAGAAGTATCAGTGTGAGTGTCTGTGTGTGCGTGTCTGTCTGCGCTCTGTTGCTGACACTATACTGATTGCATAGCTACAAAACTTGGCAGAAGGGTATCTTGGACCCTGCAGATGTGCAATTCATCGAGATTTTTTGGATATTTGACTTTGAATTTTTTAAATTAATTTTTTCTCGATTTCATCCATTGACTTTTCTGTTTCATCTTCTAAAATTTATTCTTTCATTTCAATCACCTGCGTATCTTAGCAACTACTATTACGCTATTTATTATTTATTTATTTATTCATTCATTTAAAGGAGAAATCTTTTTTTTTTTTTTTTCTTTTTTTTTTCTAATTTATTATATTTATTGAAAATCAAATGGTAATGCAGTAGAAAAAATTACGTACATTAAATTTTAAATAAAACAAATTATTTATAATAGTTATGTTTATGTATAATTTTTATAGAAAAACAACTTTTTATTTTTAATCTTTTTAATTAATTTCTTTAAAAGGTAAACCTTTTTTTTTTTTTTTAATTTATTGAATTTATCTGAATAAATGGAAATATATAGTAGAAAGGATTAAACTTATTAAAATTTAAGTTTAATTAAAATTTGTTTTTTATTTATTTAACTCCTTTTTTAAAAGAATCTACTTTTCGTTTATTTATTATATTGATCGGAATAATATGGTGATATAGTGTAGAGAACGAGAGCTATAAAACACATAGTTCAAAAACTAAGACATTTAATAGATGCTGAGATATAATCATCTTTAAAATCATAGTTCTTGAATAATAGCAAATCCACCTGTCGTCGATAAATACCAAATTGAAGTGCGCGAGAAGCATATATTTAGGAACACTCAAACCGCGAAAAGCACTAGCGAAAACCTATGTAGCCAAACGCGCCTTCGCCAGAAATGTGTCTTCGGAAAGCGTGAATTTAAAAATGCGTTGAAGGAAAGACAAGATAATGCTTTTTACTGTATGAGTTTTTTTAAATATAGTTATTTCGTTTCCATTTGCAGTGATGTTTAGGCATACAGAATGCTTATTTTATATATATATATATATATATATATATACCAATTTCTTCAAAAAAAATTTTAATTTAGCTTTCAAAGTTCTATATTTTGATCATGTCACAAAACGAAGTTTATTTTGAAATAAATTTATAAATTTTCCTTTCTTTTAAGTTTTTCTTTCTTTCTTTTTTTTTTTTTTTTTACTTCTATTAGTATTTTTAATTTTGTTTTAGTAAATTTTATTTAGTAAATATAAAAATTGATACAAAGTGTATGATTTTTAAAATTGACTGACATATATAGTAAAAATGATAAAAATAACTAGACTTTTCTGCATTTAAATTGACGCGTAATGATAAAATACAGCAGGTGTATGAGCATAACCAACTGGGTACACTAGACTCCTCCCCCACCTTCCTAAAAGGCAGATGGTGCTGATGTTTGGGAATAAGGCCAATTGACTGGTGTAGGGTAAGGGTCTAGGCCTAAGGGAGAGTGCCTTCCGTGGAGGTCTTTCTAAGGGGTCTTAGCCTAGCCCATATTAACACATGTTTCGGAGAAAAACACGAAAAACTCCGAACAGCTAAGCCGACAAGCGCGATTTTTATTGAACCCGGCACCTCAAGTCTACCAGATTTGAGCGCAGAACCGCTCGGCCGCTGTTGGGCACCAAAAGGTCAGAAAAGAGAATTCACATTTAATGAAGAGAAGGCTTTGAAAATAGGCAAAAGATTAATTTCCTTTTGTAAATCTTGATTTAAAAAAGTCCCATAAAGTTTTTGAAGTAAGTCAAATAAAATCATATACATTTTTTCTGAATAGTCATTATTTTAATTATCACTCTACGTCTTATATTTCTTCACAGCAGTCAATGGCATAGCATTAACATTTTTACTTTAAATAAAAGAAATTACGAAGGAAAAAATCAATGTTATCTGTGTAATTAATGTAACATAATGTGGATCTATTTATCACAAAAATTTTATATTCCATTTTGTCGTTCTATCAGATAGAAAAAATAAATGAAACAAACAAACTGTTGAAAATAAAAAATATTAAATTACATTAGTTTTCAAATAACTCTAATGTATTTTTAGGAGAAAATTCTTATAAAATATATTGAAAAAAGATATGAAAGTAACATGTAATTTAATAACATGAAAATAATACGCACTTTTCATTAAAGCTATTTTTTAACAATTCTTTTTGGAAAGTCTAATTTTTACGAATTTAAATTATATATTAAGTTTTAGCTTCTGTTTTTATACGTCAATATTAAAAAAAAAAAAAAAAAATCTTTTTAAATTTTGATAATGAAATAAAATTAAGCTATCTGAAATTAATACGTAAGGAATACATATAACATATACAGTGCATGTAAAAATGATTTAATTAATGTAATTTTTCAGTTAAGTTTTATTTGCTGTAGATCATAAATTAAAGAAAGAAAACATTTTTAAAATGTATTGAAAATGTTAATACCTTGTTCTAATCTAACAAAAAAAAAAATCCTCTCTCATTCTCATACACAAATTTATCGACAGACCTACAGTCGGAAACAAAAGTGTCCGAACACTAGCAAAAATTCCTAAAATCCCTATGTAAAAAAAGTACACTTCATTCGGTTTTGTTAAATAAAGCCTTGTTAAATCCTGTTCTTAGTCAGTGTAAGAAGATGATTCGATAAGGATTTATTTAACAAAACCGTATGAAGTGTACTTTTTTTACATAGGAATTTTCGCTAGTGTTCGGACACTTTTGTTACCGACTGTACATACTGTTATCATCAGTATCAATAATAATTATTATGCTTTTATTACAAACATTAATTTTTATTTACAGATTTGAATCGAAATAAGGCTATAGCTAAGAAAAAAAAAATCTGAGAGGGGATGTTTCAAGCTTTATTACATAATACTGAGTGTTAAAAAGGACTTATAACTCAAAACATTTCCTCGAATTCGCAAATTTCGGAAAGGGGGGAGAGGGGACCTACAAAACTTCCCATTGTCTATGATTTTGCCTATTTTGAAAAGTAAAACAGATATCAGGAATTTCATTTGCCCAGCCCCACTATTCTACACTCTATGCTTCAGGGACAATAAATACACTGTGCATTTAAAGCTGAGTATTTGCAACATTTATTCACCTTTTTCTGGTTATTAAATAATAAAGATAAATTTCGTTTTTGTGAAATGAAAGCCATACAGTTTGAAGAAAAGTATATATATATATATATATCGAAACCAAAAAAAGAGCGTTTGAGAAAATTAAATTTAGTAGAGGGTCTCAACAATAGAGAGCTAGTCCATACACTAGAAGAAAATATCCTAATGTGAGTCTAAATGTCTACAGCAGTGCTCGCCTACCGGTGGTCCGTGTACCACTAGTGGCCACGCACCAAAAAATAGCTGATCCGCAGAAAAATCTTCACATTATTTTCATTTTGTGATATTTTATTAAAAATTATACTAATGCTAATTTTAACTTCGGAATTTTTTTAATCTATCATGCTCACATCACAGTTCAGAATTTCCTGTATCAGAGAAAGAATAAACGAAATAATCTTTTATCACAAAAATTTGAATTGTTAAAGTAACATTGCATACTAAAAACATATTAAAAACACTTTTAAAAATACGTCATAAAAATTTTATTAAAATCATATTATACAAACATTTACTAAGCTTTTCGCCACTCACCGTCGCCGGAAGCCGAAGCTAATGTTATTCTATGGGAAATTTTCTTTACTTATTACACATTAACTAATACATATTTTTAAATTCCGCTTTCACATTCAGAAAATTCACAACTGTTAAATTGACGGGCCTTTTTTAAAAAACGGATTTTTTTAATTCTTAATATTTTATTTTGAAATGGAAAAATGAAAAATTTCACTTATTGAAAATTCGTATCGTACAGCTTCAAAATAAAATATATTAAAAATTAAAAAAAAAAAAAAAAAAAAATCCCATAGAATAACATTGGCTCGGGCTTTCGGCGGCAGTAAGTGAAGAAGGTCGTTAATAGCGAAAAGCTTAGTAAATGTCTGTGTAATATGATTTTAATAAAATTTGTATGACGTGTTCAAAGTGTTTTTAATTACAATGATAACACGAGGACTTTATACGAAATCTAAACTTTTTAGAAGAATCGAGTTTTAATAAAAATTACATAGCTTTGAATATCTGATGTGCATTTGTTACTTAGCTATGAATTGTTCTAAATTTTTGAGAATATTTGAGGGCCGCGGCAGCCCAGTCGGTAGAGCACCGGCCTCGCAATTGGAAGATTGCGGGTTCGGTACTCGAGCCGGCCAAAGACCGTCGTGTACACTAATGGTGGCTGGTGCACGTAAAATCTGTCGTGGCCGCAATGTTCTCTATGTTCCCCTCAAAAATTATACCTCTGGGGGTCACCGAAGCGGGAAAGCCATCCCTTCCGTGGAGGATCAAAATTATGATGGCATGTCTCCGGACCACCTCTGTCCACCACTGTCGCCAATTGCCCATCTGCGCAGCACTAGTGCGACGCAAAACCCAACCAACCAACCAGAATATTTGAATTCTTTAAAAGTTTAAACTGTACATAAAAAATATAATTTTCTGTTGTATTTTAGTAATCTAACAATATAATATACATATTATTATATTTAGTAAATACATCTTTATGTATGGAAAAAGCAATTTATCACTAAAGAAAAAATTTTCGTCTGAGTTTGTTATATTGTAACATGGTAGGGGGGAAAATGGCGTTCACGTTCTTCCCTCATGATTGTTGTACTATAATCAAACAATTTTTAATCATCATTCTCGAGATTTATTTAAGTTTTTCTTATTATAAAATAAGCATTTGTAATGTTTTGTATAAAATAAGCTTTTTTTATTTATTTATACATTGAGGATATACTCTGATTATTATTCCAAATATATATTTACCTTTTTAATCTCAATAATACTCATACTAGTGGTGTCTGAAGTAGAGGTCTGCACGGGCCGGAATTTCAAGGCCCGGGCCCGGCCCGGTCTGTTACGACGTCGAAAAATGCGGCCCGGACCGTTTATTTTTTTAACGGTGTATGGTCCGGCCCAGCCCGGACAAAAAACGATAAAATCATGCCCGACCCGGCCCGGCCCAATTCAAAAATATGTAAAATAACAAAAAAAAAAAAAAAAAAAAAAAAAAATGAATGCCTTTCTATGAAAAAGATTTTTAGAATGTGTTTTGCAGAGATTTTATATAACCAAACAATAGTACGTTCTTTAACAAAACTCCTGAACTTTTACAAGATTATTATATATAATCAGAAATTCATTATTATAGACAAGGCACAAAGACAAACAGAAAGTCAAATCGAAAATATTAGCATTCATCAAACAATATAGGAAGGTATTTAAAATAGTTAATACTACTAAAAATGCACTTTCAACCATTTCCTCTTATATACCATAATGTATCCGAATCATTCATGTGCTCCGGTAAACAAAACTTTAATGTTAATCCAACCACAATTAAATTGAAGTTACAGATATTTTTTAACAAAATAGAACTTTATGTGACATAAAAGCCTGTAAAATTATGTAAAATAAATGACTGAAGAAATATTTTATAATTTTCCTTTTTCGTTGATTAATGAGGAAGACGGAAAAAGATTCAGGCCGACACGGCCCGGAGAAAATTTCATTCAGGCCCGGCCCGAGCCTGAAAAAAAAATTTAAGCCCGAGCCCGGCCCGGCCCGAGAGCAAATTCAAAAATTCTGCCCGAGGGCCGGGCCGGGCTCGGGCCATAAGCCCGGACCGAGCAGACCTCTAGTCTGAAGAGTCTATTGGTTCTCTCTTCTCAATGGCTGTGCCAGAGCGCACTGTTGCCCCGTAGAACGTTTCTGCGTATGCTCTACGATATCATAGAGAAATATGGTCAGATAAACATGTATAGGTTCTTTATCATTTCATTATGGACATACCTTTTTTCTTTCTTTCTTTCTTTCTTTTTTTTTTTATTATTATTATTTTCATTACATTATTACTATGTTGACATCATTACTTTATTACAATGTTAATTAATGGCATTTATTCAAGCAAAAAATAGTCATTTACCGTTGTTGTGGTATTCATGTTCTTGCTGCACATATTACTTATTCTGAAAGTTTTGAGAGATGTACATATTATTTATTTTTAAATAAATATACCTAATTAATGTGAATAGATTTCTTAAAAATGAGTGTTATATTGAAAAAACCTTTTCTGAAAGTGAAGGAAAGTTAAATGCTAGTATGTAAATTAAAATGCAGCCTACTCTGATACAAAATAAATATTACAATCTAATGTCATATTCTGTGAATTGGGGTTTTCTACCCCTCACCACAATAAAGTGTAAAAAGAGAGATATTTTTTATATATTGACGTATGGACGAAGAAATGGGTTTTTCTATCAAATGTTTAAGTTAGTTATTTCCCCCCCCCCCCCCTCATAAATTTGCATATTGTATGCTCACACTTGTTTGTAGGATTTTAAACACTCCGCGGCCTGAAAATTTTGTGAACCACGGGTCTAAAGTCTAGAAGCTTTAACATAACGTTTCTGTCAAATAGGGGATGAACACAACACTTTTTAAGATCAATACAGTTTGCTTTACCGCTGACCGAGTTATCGATACTTGAATTTAATAACATATGGTTAGGAACAATCTTATCGGATATCATTAACTCTTTGCACATTAAATTCTAGAATTGGTTTCATTATACTTTTTCCCTTTCCACATTCACTTTAGTGAATAACCTAAAAAAAAAAAAAAAAAAGAAGAAGAAGAAAGAAAAAACTCATCTTTTTTCTTAAATCATCACTTTTTCCCTCCAGATCCTACTCTAACTTCTTCCTTCATTTATTCGTAAATGCTACTATTTTTCTTTTCAGTTACATTTTCTTTCTTTCTTTCTTTTTCGTTTCTTTTTTTTTTTTTTTATTTTTTTTTTCAACCATGGATAACAATGTATTTTCCCTTATAATAACTGTGATGTCCTATGTCCTGCTAAATTATCCTTTCTATTTCTGTTTTCAAATTTATTGTTGTGCCCATGATGTCATAAGAAAAATCAGACTTCTGGTTTAGTGAAAAATTCATCACATTTACTGCAAAATAAATAAATAAATAGATAAAAATTAAATTAAATTAATAAAATGAATAAATACTGCTAATACATGTAGCTTTCAGACAAATAAAAATGATAAATTTGTGAGAATGTCGAAAAGTTTCGTACAATAGATCATAAATCGAAGAAAAGGTTTAAATTACTTTACATTTATTTATAAAACTATTTCCAGGAGATAATTTTATTTGTATGATATATTTGGAGATGGAGAGAGCTTTTCTCTCCTGTAAGTTAATTACATACTAAATTGCCGAAGTGTATTACGAACCGGTTTAAGCGGCTGTATAACCCCGAGATACATTTTTCACCCAGCTTTCAAAGAGCGGAGTGACTAGTATTCTGAAAATTCCTTTTAGAGACGGGCATTCCAGCCGAGGTCTTTAGCCAGTGGCCTACATTCATATTTTCTTTAGCGGCTAGTGTACTTTGGTCTGGTCATTTCCTTTTTTTTTTTTTTTTTGCTTATTAGTTTCACATGTGAATCTAAAAGCAGGGTTGATCCGGTGAAAAGTTTATTTCATCTCCATTTAAAAATGTTGATCTCAGATTTTAAAAAGACTGTGCTGTAGTTATGTGATTATCATATTTTAGGCAAAAGCTATGACATCGCCATGGCTTATTCAATTTTTAGAATATTTTTAATATTCTTTTCATTTAATTTTAGCAAGAAATAAACTTTCTTATCTAAAACTTTTTGTTTAAAAGAACTGAACACGCACTTATTTACATACTTCATATTTACGCTATCTTCCAATAAGTATTTGGACACTTTCGAATAAGGATGTTTTGTCAAATATCTTGAAAAATTCTTAAGAAATTATCTTGAAACTTTGGGACTATAAAGAACATGTTATACTTCATGTATTTCAGTAAAAGTTTCGTCCCGAAAAGGAAGGGAGAACCAGTAAAAATGTTTTGGATCACCCTGTGAAAAGTAACGCTTGAAATGTGTTTTGGCTCTAGTATATGATTATAAAGTTCTTCTAATTACCTGTATAAAATTTTTTGGGGCTACTGCATATATTCATGGAAATATAACGGTTTCTTTAAAAAATTGAAAAAAAAATCTACTTTTTTAGTTATAACACGTAGGGTATTAGACCTAGTGCAAAGCCATTTTTAGGAAACTTGGCATACTACATTAGACACAGCATACAGCAATCAGAATGCAAAAATGTTCAATATCTTACGAAATTTGAGCAGGTTTACTAAATATTTTTTAACTACGCATGCGCAAGTTTTTTTTTTTAATTTCATTCGCATAATTTAATAACCAAAAGTATTGATCTACTCATATGAAAACTCAGAACAAATATCGTGTAAATTCAAAAGTTATGAGGGATAGAATGAACAGAATTTGAATTCCTCTCAAAATAAAAGCTAAACAATAATGGGTTTTACTCACATTTTTATTTTGATTCAATCCATGCCCAATGGTAGTGCAGTGTTCGCTAATTGTAAATAAATATTGATAAAATCCCCTATCATCTTACTTTTTTTTTTTTTTTTTTTTTTTGAGAAGAACTGAAATCCTGTTCATTCTATCTCTCATAACTTTTTGAATTTACATGATATTTGTTTAAAGTTTTCATATACGTAGCTCAGTACTTTTGTTTATTAAATTATGCAAATAATTTTTTTAAGGCTTGCGCATGCGTAGTTAGAAATTATTTCGTACAAATGCTCATATTTCGTAAGATATTTAACATCTTTGCATTCTTATTACTGTATTGTGTGCCTAATATAGTAAACCAAGTTTTCTAAAAATGACTTTCCACTGGGTGTTCACACTCTTTTTTTTTTTTTTTGGAGGGGGGGGCAATTTTTTAAAGAAACCGTTATATCTCCATGAATATATGTTTTAGTCCCATAAAAGTTTATACGGGTAATTAAAGAACTTTTATAATCATACAGAAGAATCCTCATAATCACATGCTGCAGTCAAAACGCATTACAAGCATTACTTTTTACAAGGTGATTCAAAACATTTTGATTTTTGTTTAATTTTTTACTGGTTCCTTTTTCCTTTTCGGGACAAAACTTTTATTGAAATATATGAGGTAGAACATGTTCTTTATACTCCCAAAGTTTCAAGATAATTACTAAAGATTTTTTGTAGGCATTTGATAAAAACGTCTAAATTCGAAAATGTCCAAATACTTATTGGTAGATAGTGTAGTATACGGAATTTCCATTTCAGATCAAAGACGCATTTTATAATGTTTTTGCGATTCTCTTTGCTCCTAAGGTAATAATAATAATAATAAAAGATACTTTTATAAACGACAATTTCTAATTTTATATGTTCACCTTATATGATATTCACTTTTTGTTACTACCATATATTGGATTATCTTGCACTAAATATGAAATAATTGTATTCATATGATAAAAAGACCAATTTATAAATAATGGTAATAATTGTTTTTTTTTTTTTTTTTTTTTTCAATTTGATAATTTATTTTCTTTTTATTATATTGAGAAACAGCAGAATATTTTAATAATGAAAAATTACTTTTCACGTTCTAGAAGATTTTATTTTTATTTTTTTTTATTTTTTACGAATCATAGACGGTGTGGAAGTAAGGCATTTAATAAGCGACGGTAATTATTTCGATTTTCGTTTGTAACGGCACTTTTATGGAAGAATTTAACTGAATAATTTTTTTAAAGTAATATTTATTGAATAGCGTTTGTTAATTTGAATTGGTGCTTTGAAATATATTTGTGCTATGGATTAGGTGTCAATCCTTGGAAAATGGTACGATAACTCTTCAAACTTTTTGTTTTGTATGCGACATCAAAAAGATTTTTTCTTCTTCTTTTTCTTTTTTTTATGGATTAATTTATAATAAGAATTTACAAAAGATATGCCGCAGCAGTCAACAGTTTACAAAAATAGAACCACATACGATCAAATCGCATAAATTTTGCAAGTTATTATTTAAAAGGAAATAATATCTTAAAACTTATTAAAATGTGTTTCAAGTGTGTTCGATTATATGTTAATAACTGATATTGCTTTGCCAGGTGAAATGAAAATAATAATAATAATAATAATAATAATAATAATAATAATAATAAAGTCTTGAAAACAAAATATGTGACATAAAAAATATTCGCCAAACTAAACGCAGTCTTAAATTTCGTCTAAAAGAACATATGAATTACGTCCGCAAACAAGAAACCAATAAATCGGCTATTTCTAAACATTGCTGGGAGGAAAATCATAATTTTAAATTTAATTCAGCTAAAATAATTTGCAGACCTAAATCCATTCATGAACTCGATTTCTTTGAAGCTTTTCATGTTTATAAAAATTTTAAAAACCTTGTAAATTGTGATTTCGATGTTCCCTATTTGTCTGACTCTTGGAAATTTTATATTCAGTCCACATTTTCTTAATTTTTCTACTGTTTACACAGCTAACTTTCCTAAATTCCTATTGGCCACTCTCCCCACCTTTCCCGTAATCCTATTGGTTGAACTAAATCCGGCCCCTCTCCTATATATACGAGCACTTCTCCTGATTCAGAATCCTTTTTGCACTGAAGACGGTACACTTTAGGCTACCGAAACAGCTGTATGCATTTCCAATATTTTTCTTTGGCGTTTCTGACGTAGTAGTTTATTCGGGTTTTAATATTCCAACGCCAAGTCTCCTGTTATTATAAAAAATATAGTTAAAAGAAGATTATACATTTAATGCATACATTTATAGCATATGTTAACATTTTGCGGGTCCAAGTAATTATAATAGACCATGAATTACTATAATATGTTAAATAAAATAAAATAAATTAAAAAAGAAAACGAAAAAGAAAAACATCAGTTATAAAACAGAAAAATTCTTAGCATAAACCATATGCCCATGCACAAAAAAAAATAAATAAATAAATAAATAAATAAATAAATAAATAAAAATAAATAAATAAAATAAAAATCTCCAAAAGGAAAAGAAAATTGAATGCGAATTTTACTGTGGTTATTTGCATATTTTAAGATTTTTCCCTTCCTTGTTAGAGATTCATTAAGATAACAACAATTTTGTTTTCACCACATAATTACAGTAAATTGCACATAAGAAAAAAGGACTTTTAACATGCGATGACAAGATCATCTGTATTGTCACTTAAGGTAATTACCTCGCAAACGACGACCTAATGTGCATAAACTATTTTTTGCTTCCCTGTAAAAGAACTATAAGTTATTCCCACATTACTTTGCCAAAATGATCATACTTTAGTAAATATCGATAGTTGTTTCTGTTATAAAAAAATTAAACATTCCTAAAACAAATTTCAAACAATTTGAGTCCATAGACAATAACGTATATGAATTCTATTTTGTTCCACTTTGTTATTTTTATTTTTTATTTTTTTAATTTCTTTTAATGCTTACTTTTAAGAAAAATTTTATTAAATATTGGTTTAAAAATTATTACTTATATTAAAAGCTGTATAAAATTCGATTCATTATTTGGTAACGAATATGACATTCGAACTTTATATTCATATAAATCCTTAATTATTTTCGAATTATTTTTTTAATTAAAAAAAAAAAACATTCAAAACTCATAATATTAAAAATGTTTCTCTCTGAGCAACGAATGTTTCTGATAATTACGTAAATTCCAGAGCTAAAGATCATCATCACCCACAGCTTAATTTGGTAAATTATCAAAACGGCGCATTCTTGCTCGGTTGTCGACCCACATTTTCAGGTTAATGTGAATGAGCATTAGACTACTTCTAAGATTGTATAATTGCAAGAAAATGTTTTAAGAGTCAATTAAATGTATCTCTTAGTCTATCTATCTTCCCTCTCGGGATCATGATCATGCTTATGAAAAATTTATGAACTAAGAAAAGGGAAAAAGAAATATCCGTCATAAAATTTAGCTGTGTGTTTAATAGCAATTATTTTTACTTAATGATTTAAAAAGAGCAATTTTTCTGTTGTTTGAGAATTTATCTATATATTTCCTTATCTATTAATGTACAGTCAGAGCAGAAACAGGTGTGTTTTTTTATATTGTTTTCGTGCGATTATTCTTCTAAAATAAAATTTATACTATATTTATGTACAATGTGTTCCAAAAGTCTGTAGATATTTAAAAAATTCATAACTATGGAATGAATTGATAGAACTGAATACGGTTTGCGAAAAAAAAAAAAAAAAAAAAAAAAACATTCTCGTGAAGTTTTTTTTTTTTTTTTTTTTTTTTTGGGGGGGGGGGGGGGCGGAGAAATATCGTTAAATTTTTTGTCGATGATAGTTAGACAAATAGTTAAATTTTTCGCACGGATGTGAAAGAAAAATCTGCAAATGCAAAGTCCTACAAATTGCACGATTTTGTGATTAAAAGAGTTTATTTCTTATTTTGCCTCCTACTTGTGCATACATGAAGTTTTAATTGCGATGTTGACTTGGTGGATAAAGCGTTATGGGTGGAGATGTTTTCCCTCAGGTGTGAACCGCTGACTGAAGCTGCAGTTAACAACGTTATAAATCGCTTCCAAACTGTAATTTGTCGTGACGACGGACTTTAATAGTTATGAATTTTTTAAATGTCTACAGACTTATTGGACACCCTGTAGATAATATGTAGATTTACCTGTATAAATATATGATGAATCGTTTTGCTTGGAAACAGAGGTACGAAAACAATAAAAAGAAAGAAAAATTCGCCTGTAGCAGCCCTGTATGGTGGATAGGAGGCAATTTCAATTTTAAAACTGCTTCGGGAGCAACAAAAACTAATAAAATGGAGATAGCAGAATTTGAATAGCCTCACCGAATGGGGAAAAAAATAGACACAGTTAAAATATTACAAAAATTGTTACTTTAATTCCCAAGTATTTTATTAGCACAGTGGAGTTTTTCTCAATGCCGGAGGAAAATATCATGATGTTGTTAAAACTTTTATACTCAACAAAAACAGAGATACTGGTGTACTATTAATACCCATACGGCCTGTTGAATAATTCTTACTAATACTGCATAATTTTTGTAACAAGAAACTTACATATCAAGTTAATAGTAAATGAATCCACTTACTGCTAAGCTGTAATTGTCACACGCAAAGTGAAAAGTGGGGCATAGCAACGCTGTATCTATACTACAAAAAAGCTGAATTAAACATACTAATTTATAGAATGTCTGCGTTAACCTACAAGAAAGTGATCTGCATCACGCAAATTTACAGATAAATGCCAGTTTTACAGTAGTCAAAATCTTAATTAAAACTAAAAATGTAAAACAATCCCATAACATGTAAATTTAGGTAAAATTATATTTGAGGGTGCCCCCTTGGCGAAATTGTTTGGCGCATTTTTGTTTATAACCTATAACACAATATACATATAACCTATACATATACACTATATACATATAACTATATACATGAAATGGATAAAAAATAGTGAAATTTAAATAATTAAAACCCTATTTTAAAATCTAGAAATCGCTAATAATTCGTAAGCGCGCCTTTAAACTTTGTTTCACGGCAGAAGACTTCATAACGCGAAAATCAGAAAGATTGAACAACTTTCAGAATTAAAAGTGCTGAATAAGTGCAACCCTCCTTTTCTTGTGGTTAAGTAATGCATGTTAATTAACCCTGGGGATCCAGGCTTGAGCTGGACTGTCAATCATAAAGTTAATAGCCAATGATTAAGCAGGGCAGGACTAAATATTCCCGCCGAAATAGACGGTATTTAAGCTGGGACACACGAGAAATCGTGGCTTTTTCCGATATTGACTTGCTTAGTAAATCTATGTTAAATATTACTCTCATCATGTAAAGCTCGCTAACGAAACCCGCCGCCCGATGGGGCGCCGCTACCGAGAAGGGCAGACTTTCGGCGTAGTTACGGGACTTATGATGCTCAGGATGCCTAACATTCAGGCCAAGACAGCATTTTGAATTTAATAAAGGATTATTAGTGAACCTAATGGACTCCTCATCCTTTCCAAGATGCTCACATGACTGGAATACCGACCCGCGTAATAATACGACATCCCCCCGTATTTACATTACAGAAGTCGGCAGGTATGTACACCTAGTGTATGGAAACCCAAGAAAAAATAAAGCAATACCTGCTTTGTGGAAACCCTAGAAAGAAGAAATCATTAGTGATGGATTATTACTTATTTCTGAACGCTAACTCAATCGAAACTTTGATGTGTTGGAGAGCGATGAGATCCAGAGATCGTAGATATTAAGACTTTTCGATGCAAGCAAGAAATCTATATTTCTGAACATTAAATCTAGAGAAAGATGATATTGAGAATATATTTCGTAGCTGTCATTATTTGCTGATGCATGCCAAAGATTTTTCAATACGCGAGATAAACAATGGACAATGTGCTTCCTCCCACTACTGTAAAGACCCAGTGCCTGCGGTAACGGTAATACTAAATTCCTGTGACTAAATCCCTGCATACTGCTGAAGGAGAAAAAAAAATAAGAACTCGCCTCTCCCTTTTCACGAGAGATTAAGAGAGAATTTCCGCGCCGCGCTGAATTGCTGAATGAATTGCCGTAATAGAGATTGTGATCCAGAGTCATAGGAGAGAAATCAAAACTCTTTTCTTATAACTTAAGGGAATAATTACATCGGTTAAAAACAGCAGCAGAAACAAGAGGGAAAAGCGATGGACTCTGTTATTTATCATTGAAGAAAAAAAAAAAAAAATAGTTAGTTATTGCTGTTTATCGTCAAACGTAAAATCGAAAATAATCTCCGTATTGATCTGAAAAACCGCACTCGTGAAATAAGAGTTTTCTTTACTAAGATTCGAACGTCTGCTTCAAAGTGATGCATAGACAAGTAGACTATAAAGTGGTGATGGTGACCCACTTTTTCGCTTCTACAATGAAAAAAAACAGATGGCCAAAGAATAACTACTGCCGTCGATCAACGAACTGAGTGACAAATTTTCAAGGTTAATCAACTAAAATGATTCAAAAGAGAAGGAAAAAAGAAAAAGTAGTAGAACGATTCATAAATTGTCGTGAGGATTTTCTTTCTTCTATTTGTTAATACAGTGATAAAAAAGTAGATAGAAAATTTCATTTTTATGTGTGTGTGTTTTTTTTTTTGGTGATAGCAAATGATTCGCGAATAGTTTTATTTGTTTTGACAGATGAAGCTCGAGGTAAGAGAATATTTTTGATTTAATTCCAATAGCAGAAGCTTTTAATACAGTAAGTTATAAAAAATGTTAATGATAATAATCATAATGATGATACTTTCAATTTATTTATTTATTTTTTAACAATTAAAAAAAAAAAAAAAATTAAAATTTATTATTTTAATGAAAGTTAATTGTTAGTATTGATTTTAATTTTCTGAATTATTATTTTAAGGTTTTGGTATTTATTAAATGTTGAATTTGTTGGAAAATAATACTAATAATGATAACTTCTTGAAATGTTGGCATTAAAAAAAAAAAAAAAAAAAAAAAGAACAGAATTTTATTAATTTTGTATATTAACTTAATATCAAATTGTAATAAGTTTTATTTGCTGCAATATATCTCTGTAACATCTTATTTTTACAGAAAATTTAATTTTAAAAATATTAACTGACATTTCAGAATCAATTTATTTGATTATTTGTTTTCATTTTAATTTGTTTATGAAATTTTTGCATTTCATTTGACTTTTGGTATAGTGCACGATATCAATGGTTACTTTGAAGTGTTGAATTTCAATTTTAATAAGGATCAATAGATAAAAAATTAACTTAAATTTTATTATTTGAGCAAATTATAATAATACGAAATAAATAAAATAAGTATTTTGTGGGTGTCTTATAATTTGGGGACCTTTAAGTTTTACCTGAACAGTTGTAAATAAAAATAAATGGTCAAGTATGACAAATAGTTTTATAGTATAATGCCAATGATTTTTCAAGAGTAATAATTTTAATATACCCTGTTTATCTTTTCCTTTGATTTTTTAAATTTTTTGTTGCATAATTCTTTTGCCTATTACTTGTTGAATGTGGTTAGTATTATATTTGAATCTTTTTGGATGTGTCGCTGCATAAAATGACACTGATTTAATTATAATAGAAAACGTTTCGTACTTTTACCTTTATATTCAAATATTCTTATATTTCTGGCTGCTCTTATTGTAACAGATTTTATACTTACTTAATAATCGGGAATGAACTATTTTATAATAAGTTTACTATAAGAGTTTTTGTTTTCAGTTAAAATCTTGCATGTTTAAAATTTTTGCTCTTGCAAAATATTTTTGATATTAATGTGTACATTTTATATTGTTTATTTTTTTATGTGTCAGGCTTTTTATTATAAATATTCCATATATCTAGTGGCTTTATATAATTTTAAAATTCATTAGATATCATATTTTTCGCATTTCATATACGTGCAGAAATACCCATGTTAGATATTGCTCATAATTTTTAATGTAAATATCTTAACTAGTACGGTTACTACAGTCATCACTATTTAAATTTCTAAAAATCATAGAATAATGCGTTGGTTCCAGCCCAACCCTTATCTAGAAAATTTTCGCAAATGTTGGCCAGGCCCAACTTGAAACTTGTATAATCATTATGAGCGTCACATAAACATTAGGAAATACATACGTCTTTCTTTTTTATTTTAACTCGAGTCAACAGTCAATCAACGATCTTGCAGGGTAAATATGAGTACTAGGTATTTCTGAGGTATTTCTTGGTGTTGGGCGACCGGCCGCGATAAAATAAATTTTTCTGATCAAATGGGTACCGTGGTCAGGAAATAAACAATCTATAACCTTGAGACCTCAGGAGTAGGAAAGTAAACTAATACTCATAAAATAAAACTCCCTGACTTTTTTTTATCTCTTGTATTTCAACATGGTGAGAAAACAACACAAATGCTATATTACATATTGTTGAGGGTTTTTCAGGCCAATTGGGGTAAAAGCCATGAAACCTCGATAATTATGAAAAATGCTCAGTGTTTGCTTTCACAAAAATGACTGTAGGTAACTAAACAGATTATCTTGTGTATTAATGTAAATAAATTTTTTTTCCTTTTATGCATTTACAGCTATAGTTACTTTTTACGTGAACTTGTCTACATAAATATTAATATTAATAGTATTTTTCTTTTTATTTACTTGCTTTAGATAGGATATCTTAAAATTTGAAAGATTAAGTTGTGAACTTTATAAACCACTAAGCAAAAATTTGAAATGCTAAGTCGTTACATTAAATGTCAGGCTTTATCTTTCATTAAATGAATAAATTTACTTACTATGGTCTCGTGTCACAAGTAATACTACTTTGCAGCCACTGCAGAGATTGGGGCACCTGTAGTTGTTGTTAAAAGAAAGTACTTACCTGTGGACCTATGGGGAAAAAAGAAAAAAAAAAAGAAATCCTATTTTAAAGTTTTTGTAGTGTTTTTATATTTTAGTGTACTTATAGAGGATTTTCTCATATAGTTCCAAAATAATCATTTTATATTTTGATAGACAGATGTACATTTTAATTACTTTACATATTATATATTTTTATTGTGTGATTCTAGGCTCAAGTATCGTCTAAGTTGTATAGCCATACTATGTCAAAATATTATGTTAATCTTATCTCAGATTTCTACATGTTATTTGTTTTCTTTTCTTTCTCATATAATATTTACAGGATTGTCGCTTTATATGCTTTGATATATGTTATAGTTGAATATTTTTATTTTTAATGTTTATTATTTTAGTTTAGCCAGAAGAACAGTATAAGTTTAAGTTTTCATTATAATGTTGTCAGGTTATTCTGTTTTGTATATAAACTATGAACTGGACTACGCCTGCAAGAATTAAATATATCACAAACTTCACCAGGACTATATTAGGACGTTTTGTTTTGTTCTTCTAGTTAGCAATATGTAAAGGAAAAAAAAAAATACTCAAGATATTGTATAGCTCATATTCCATAACTATATGATTTTCAATGTTTATTTTACATTATTGAAATGTGTATTTTACAGTCAGTAGTTTACAATCAGTATTTTTTTTCATGTAACATATTTTATACTGCTAAAACATTGTGCAAAATATTGTATCTCTTATGTACAGGCCAAAACATAGGCATCCTGAGCTGGTTAGCAGATAAAAATTAATCCGGTAAAATTTACACTTTTATAGGCTTAAAAAGTCTACAAGTTAGTCCAGCAAAGTACAATTTTATCAGCAAAAAAATTTTTTGGGCCATCTTTCTCACGCCATTAACAATAATATCAGTAATTGCATAATAGTCAAATTTTTCACCTGGGATGTTGTCTACCTCCAGGTGAGCTCCCACGGCTTTGCAGGCAAACCCGGGGGATCTCGCTTGGGAGGGGGGGATATGAAATGGATAAAAAATAGTGAAATTTAAATAATTAAAACCCTATTTTAAAATCTAGAAATCGCTAATAATTCGTAAGCGCGCCTTTAAACTTTGTTTCACGGCAGAAGACTTCATAACGCGAAAATCAGAAAGATTGAACAACTTTCAGAATTAAAAGTGCTGAATAAGTGCAACCCTCCTTTTCTTGTGGTTAAGTAATGCATGTTAATTAACCCTGGGGATCCAGGCTTGAGCTGGACTGTCAATCATAAAGTTAATAGCCAATGATTAAGCAGGGCAGGACTAAATATTCCCGCCGAAATAGACGGTATTTAAGCTGGGACACACGAGAAATCGTGGCTTTTTCCGATATTGACTTGCTTAGTAAATCTATGTTAAATATTACTCTCATCATGTAAAGCTCGCTAACGAAACCCGCCGCCCGATGGGGCGCCGCTACCGAGAAGGGCAGACTTTCGGCGTAGTTACGGGACTTATGATGCTCAGGATGCCTAACATTCAGGCCAAGACAGCATTTTGAATTTAATAAAGGATTATTAGTGAACCTAATGGACTCCTCATCCTTTCCAAGATGCTCACATGACTGGAATACCGACCCGCGTAATAATACGACATCCCCCCGTATTTACATTACATACATATAACTATATACATATAACCTATACATATAAATAGGCCAACCTTAATATATTTACCGCGATCACAACTTGGCGAGAATCAAGGGGCACCCTGAAATATAGTCTAACCGTAAATTTACCATAAACTGGCTTTCTAAAATTTTCCTAAATCCAATACTTTTCTCTCACAAACACAGAAGAAATAATAATGTGAGAAAATCTTTAAGAAACCGAATATATTTAGGGCTTTGAAATGAGTACTAAGTCTATTTAAGTCTTCAAAATTCTAAATGTGAGGGTTAAATTAGAACAATTGACTAAAATTTGTGTGTGTGTATATATATATATATATATCATTTTTATGATTAAAATGAAAAGAATGAGCACGAAAAATAGAATGAAAACGACAGTCGAATAAATCACCACAAAACCCCACAAATGCCAATTAGGTTACTAGTTAACTTGAATTGATTTAATTATTTGTAGTATCTGAATTATTAAGTAAAATTATTTTTTAGAATATTAATAATATTACTTATTTTAATTTTAAGAACATTTAGATTACAATACCAGTAAAAAACGTATAAAAGAAGGATCTTGCAAAGTAATGCTGTAGAAAAGAAGGATGTAGTATAGTATTATAAGAGGAAAAAATCGAGCTTACAGTAATGAAATGAACCATAAAAATTGAGATTAGCAAAAGATTTTCGGACCAAAGCACAATAAGAATATTGAATATTAAATAAAAAGCTCAAAATGCTATAGGACTTCATCAGGAGCTATCGCTAAAAGCATTGAGCAGATAAATGAAGATTTTCTGTTTTTGGTTAGCAATATTAAGCAAAATCGCAAAAGATAGCTCAAACCCAGATCAAAAAATTACCTTGAAATGAACCAAAAGAAATAAAGACAGAATGAATCCTGAAACTTTATCATTGAGATTTTCCCCAGAATAAGGTATTGAAATCAAAACACGAGTAATGGAACATCGCAGTTTAAAATCTAGCAGTTACGAAGTTGAGTTGTAGTGTACTAGGTTGACGGTTAAAATTAATTAAATAACTAAATATATTTTAAATAATTACCTATCCAATTAAATAAATCGTGATTAATTGTTAATGACGAAAATGATTAATTTTTTAGTGCAAGGAGATTTATTCATCATAATAAATGTTAATTTTGATATTATAATTTTAACTGTTAATCGTTCTAAATGCTTAAAGATTGCATACTGCTGCCAACTACATTTCATATTAAAAATCAAAGGAACTTAATTAAGACTTAACTATTTAACATTTAGTGAAACCAACTTGTTTCAAAGTGAAAAAAACATAAAGAAATGCTCAGCCGTGAATTCAAAAATCAATTTGCCTTTAGCCTTAACAAGATAGTTAATTTTAAAATAAAATTTTAAGAGTTTATTATCTTGCGAAATTTAAATAAAATAATAATAAACCATAGAGACTAAGTAATATGCAAAGATATTTTTCTAAATGAATAATTAATTAATTTTCTTCACCTTAGTTTTACTTAATACATTTATCTTAGTTTTGCTAACATTAATTTTTTAATTATTTTATGTTTTGGAACTTTTTTTTTTTTTTTTGGTATTTTTAGATTCCTATTAACTGATTTCGGACAGGTATTTTGCATGTAACCTTTTGCATAATTTATTTATTATTTGTAATTGATCCATAAGTTATCAATTTTGCAACAAACTTTCAATGTGTGAATTAAATTAAGTGCAGTCATCCTTCCTTTTTTTTATTTAATTTATGTTAAATTCAACATCCCACCCAACCATCCAACCTACAACGCCACCCAACATCCATAATCAAACATCTGCCCATCAAACACCTTTTTTATTGTCTTTTATTATATATATATATATATATATATATATATATATATATATATTATTATTATTATTTATTTATTTATTTATTTATTTATTGTAATACACATACCAGTTTTTTTTTTTTTTTTCCGACAGAGGCATTTATTGATAGATTAATGAATAAACAAATTTTTTTTGGAAGCCCATATGTAAAGTTTCCTTAATAAGTTTTTTAATGTTTTTATTTTTGAATTTAGAATAACATAAATTATTTATTCGATATAAGTGATTAAAAATTATATTTCTGAGTACAAAGATATGCAGGCAAGATTTAAAATGAGTAAACATAAATTTTTTAAAGTTAAAATCTTGTCTTTTATCATAAATATCATTATATATTGTATGATCGTTAAAAAGAATTTTAAGACCCAGAATGTTAATGATCTTATTTTTATGTATAGTCTGAGTTAATTTTAAAGTAGAAGGATAGTCTTAAAAAATCTGAAAATAACTATACCGCTAAGATGGCAGAAACAACACGGCAAAATTTGCTGAAAATTTGTACCCTGCCTTTATACGCTTTTCAAATTTTCATCTTCAACCGGGAGTTGAAGTTATTGGTGAATAACAGCCTACGCCTCATTAAGGCAGGTGATGGCTTTGGCGCCAAATATGGCTGTTTTTTTTTTTTTTTTTTTTTTTTTTTTGTGACCTTGGCGAGAAATTCTGAATTATCGACATGCCAAATATCTAAGCTCTAACTTGAATATTCTACAGATTAGTGAAAAATTCTGGAAGTTATAGAAGGGTATTTAAAGGATTAGCATTTCGGCCTTCAGTCAGTTTCTCTCCAACTGCCTTACGATAAAGTATCTTGTTTTCAGCGCATTGTTGTGTATGTTAATGCTCTGATACAGTTTGTATTGTGAATTTGTTAATTTATTGTAGTCAGCTGTTGTTTGAGCTGTGTTTACTGGTGAAATTGAAGTTGGTACTTGTTTTATAGACCTGTAATCATCTCGAATTTTCTGTAAACTTTTGAGCTTCTGCAAGTTTCGCCTTTCATTCAGAGACATAGGGCCGCGGTAGCCCAGTCGGTGGTTGGTTGTAGGATTTAAGGCCGATTGACTCCTGATGTGTCCTAGGCCTAGGGGGGGAATGCCCTCCGTGGGGTCTTTCTAAGGGGTCCTAGCCCGTATTTACGCGAGACCCAGTCGGTGGAGCGCCGGCCTCGTAATTGGAAGATTGCGGGTTCGGTACTCGAGCCGGCCAAAGATCGTCGCGTACACTAATGGTGGCTGGAGCACGTAAAACCTGTCGTGGCCGCAGTGTCCTCCATGTTCCCATCAACAATTATACCTCTGGGGGTCACCGAAGCGGGACGGGAGAGCCATCCCTTCCGTGGAGGATCAAAATTGCGATGGCATCTCTCCGGACCACCTCTAGGGGTGAGTCCCAGACCGTCGCCAATTGCCCATCTGCGCAGCACTAATGCGACGTAAAACCCAACCAACCAACCATTCAGAGACAACTCACGAACCCCAAGTGCACAACAATATATCTATATATATTTCTTAGGATTTCATAATTTTTATTGCTTTAAGTGAAAATATCAGTTTAAAAATTTCGTGAACTCCGGGCCGCAAAATTTTTCTGGCCAAACCACGGGTTGGCTATCCCTGGGATAAGCAAATCCATCTCATAACAGGATAAGGATTCTATCGTAAATAATATTTCAATTTTTAAATGAAAATTCCACTTCAGTTCACGTATAAATTAATTTATAAAAAGAAGCATTCCATAAATGAGCACTTTTGAACATTCAGCAATCTTGTACTTTTTCATGCTCACGTACACAAAATACATTTCATACGTGTACATTTCTTCTACCTAAGAGAACAAATTTGTTAAGATTCTTTGAAAAATATTCAGATCAAACTTTCAAAAGTTGAAAAATAAATAAATATCAAATTTGTCCTCTTTTTCTCCACCTTCTGAAAGCGTTCTTTTTATTTTTCGAATACGAAATTACCCTTCCCATTAACATTCGGAGCTCAAACAAGAGGTTTTAAAATTCCATTCTGAGCACTTAAAATACCGTCTCGAAGACAGCCATTGTGTCGCGCACGGAAAAAAATAATAATAAATAAATCTAAAGCATAATATCCGAGGAGGAAAAAAATTCTCCATCACCGCACTTTATGTGTCTCTCGAGTTTCTACTTTACGTAATCGCTGTAGAGGTTGAGTTGAGAGATCACAAAGAAGATACGAGGATCGAAAATTACCCCTTAATAAAAGACTCTCCGCCTCTCTCTTTTTATTCCGGGTAAAATAATCCTTTTGAGAAGTGTTAGGTTAAGTAATGGCTTATCTCCTTAGCATTCCTTTCGACAAGTTGGGAGCTATTTACTCGAGTTTTAATTCTTAACCCACTGCTGAAAAGTTTAAAAAAGGGTACTTATAGCGTTCTGAATTTAAAAATTTAAATTTTAACTTTAGTTTAATTTAACTCGTCAATGGTTTTATTGATTTGCTCTTTTTTTTTTTTTTTTTTTTTTTTTTATTACAGAATTACTGAAATTAATAATTTTCTAGCCAGAATTTTTTGAAAAATAAATAAATTAACAAACAAAATTTAGCGTGTCGATAAAGTCTGCCTCGATATCAGGTTTCATCTATAGGCTAAAGTGGCTATGGGAAACAAATATTATTATTATTATTATTTTTCTTTTAGTTAATTTTTGAATATACAAAAAAATTAGGCTTATCGTAAACTTACATAATCCAAAAGCGTGATTTTGGGCATCCTTAGTCAATGTCTTGCAACCAAATATATACATTACTTAAGCGAACATTAAATGCTTTTTTTATATAATTAATTTGACTGCATTCATATGTTTATGGTTTCTGATTCTCACAGTAATTTCCACAATCATATACTTTTTTAATCTGATTCTTTGAAAAATTATTGTGTACATATTTGTCACCTACTTCAAATTAAAGAGACTTGGGCACCTGTGACGGCATTACTGAAGAACATTTCATGTAAAAGCTTATATTTCCATTTAATATTTATAAATTGAACTATATTAGTGTCATTTAATAAAATATATATTCAGGCAACAGTTATTATGGTTTTTGATACATTTTTTTTTCTATTTGAAATCCTAAGATTATATTTCTTAGTTTGTGTTTTTTCATGAATTAATAATCTTAAAAAATGCTTAAACTTCTTCAGATATTTATTTAATGAAAGACTTAAGAATTATTATTATTATTATTATTTTATTTATTTATTTATTTTTATGTTTGCTAGAACTTACTTGAAAAAATTATCAGGGGTAGTAGTTGTCCTGCTTTTTCTGAAATATTTGAAAAATTAAAAAACGTCCTGAAATGCACTTAAATGTATAAGTTGTCTTAAAATTCCTGAAATTTTCAGCTATTGTGTTATATATTGTCATTTTAACTGCTCATATATGTTAAGTGACCAAAACCCAAATTCACTCTGTACCACATCACATTGCTGTGATAGTAATTAATAATTAATAAATTAAATAAATAATAATTTTTAAATTTTTAAACAGCTTTTTGATGCTGCACAGTTGCACTCATGGTCCCCCCCTCCCCTTCTTCTTCTCCTTTTTGACTGATGAAGGTGTTTAGGCCATTTTTTTTTTTTTTTTTAGTACAAAAAGTTTTATATGATTATTTTGCAATATATGGTGCTTGCTTACAATGTTTATGCCTTTTTAACAACCCCCTTTTTTTTTGGGGGGGGGGGGCATATTACTGTCCTTCCGTTGATGGGATGATGTTTACATGCTGATGCACCCAATCTTGCACGAATGAATAATCAAGGCCCATAATTTTTAATCCCAGAAAAAAATTGTCCCTATTCCCAAGAAATGATTAACATTTTGTTTTCTTTTCCATCCCACCTCAAACAAGAACGAAAAATCATTTGGTGCGCATTGATTATTAACACTTTCCAACTGTACATACTTGTATCGTATAACTTTCAAAGTTCTTTGCCTATGTTATTACAAAACGACAGACAGAAGGACTGAAAGTCATACAGAGAGACTAATTGAATTTAGAATCTCTCTTAAACAACGTTGGAAAGTGTTAAAAATGCTTAACGCAAAAGAAAATGAAGCTTTTCGATTTCAATTGTAGCCATTAATGTATCTGAATATTTTAGTGTAATTTCGTAAATTTGAAAATTAACTGTATCTTAGTCGAAACAAAACATTATTTTAGCATACTGACAATATATATGAATTTTTTAACGAATTTTGCAACAGAAAGTTATTTAAATCTGATTTTATGAAATGCCTGTCCAAAAACGCAATAGATTGGCATTTTTTGAGTGACCCTGTACATAAACCAGTTATATAGGACATATTAATGTCATTTTAAGTAAGAAACATTCCATAGTGAGCCTGAATAACATATATCATTTTTAAAAAAATCTGAAAATATTTACGGACACTGGAGGCGGGCAGTCGGACAGATATGCAGATGAACAGTGGGAGATGCACAAATTTAAATCATATTCACACTTAAAAATTGTTAGAAAGTGTTTAAAAAGCTTAATGTAAACAAAGGGAAATTTCAGCAAAATTTCAATAATATCCCTTAGTGTAACTGAATATTTTTGCGTGGCCCTGTAAGTCTTAATACTATATTCTATAGAAAGCCTTTTTTTGTGCATATGAATAACATATTTTAATTTCATTAAGATTTGTGCAAAGTAAAGTTATTAACATTTGGTTTATAGAAATGCCTCCCACAGAAAGCAGTGTTTTGGAATATTTTCGGGTGTCCCTGTACACCAGTGGTATTTACTTCATTTTCTGAAAACAGGATAGAAAATTTCTATAGAAAACATCCGATAATAAACTTGGATAACATATTTCAATTTCATTAGAATTTATGTAAAGTAAAGTTATTAAAATTTGGTTTTTAGAAATACCTGTCATAAAATGCAATGCTTTGGAATACTTTCGGGCGTCCCTGTACACGAACCAGTGGCTACATTTACTTTATTTTCTATATAAATTATTGGATACTGAACTTGAATAAAATATTTCAATTTCATTATGATTTGTTTAAAGTAAAGGTATGAAAGTATGGTTTACAGAAATACCTCTCATAGAGCCTTTGGAATACCTCTCATATACCCCTTTGGAATAATTTTGGGTGTCCCTGTACACAAACCAGTAAAGATATTCACTCCATTTTCAATAAGGAACATCCGATAGTAAAGCTGAAAAGCATCTATCAGTTTCAAGAAATTCCATAAATATTTACCGGAGTTAGAGTACGAACAGACACACGGACGGACAGACAGACAGACAAATCGAAATGTAAAAGAAAAAAAAAAAAAAAAGGAGAAAGGCACATTTTTAAAGTTGGTCTCTGAGTTGAATTTGCAAGAAAGATGCACTTTTTGATATGGAGAAGACTGAAAAAAAGAAAAAAAAAAAAAAGAAAAAAACCACGAGTCTGTGAAATTTTTTGAAATTATAGCTATAAATGAAATCATGTTTTAGTGGCATTTCAGTTTGCTCTAATTAAAGTTACAGTTTTTAAATCTAAAATGTTTCATTTTTATGCTATTTTAAATTTTCTTGTATATATTAATATAATACTGGTTGATTTTCGATTTTTTTTTTTTTTTTTGACATTCTGTTATAAATTTGTATCAAAAAGTAAAATTTTGAGGTATCATCAAAAAACAGTATGACATAAACACTTTCAAAATTGGATGCTTTCCTCTATTTAAATAAACTATTTATTTTTATTTATTTATTTATTTATTTATTTGGCTGAAATTTAAAGAAATGTATGCCCTGAAATTTCACTTTATGCTAGTACTACCCTGAATTATGAATGGGTTTTGAAACCTATTAATTAGTTTTTAAGAAAGAAAAAAAAAATACATGTCTATGTAAAAAAATAAATAAATAAATAAATAAAAAATATGTTATATATATCTATTTAAAGACATTGCAAAATTCCTCCCTGATTCCTTTAGGTAGCTTCTATGTAAATATATAAAAGACTTTTTTACTTTCTCTTACTCATAAGGTAGAGAAAGTATTGTTATAGGGTCAAATTTTCGAACGTGAGTTTTTGTTATTTTTACACGTTTTGAGGTTTCCTGAATTCAAAAATCATTTTTTTTTTTGCGAAGGGTCTCTGTGTGTGTGTGTTATCAGCATAGCTCAAGAACAAATAGTATCAGAAAGTCCAAACTTGGTTTTCTACATGTGTATGATATACGGATGCTACTCTAAGCTTTTCGTTCAGATGAAGCAAATGGTTCGTGTACAGGGACGCCCAAGAGAATTCAAATACATTGCGTCTATGAGGGAAGTGCTGATAAATAGAGTTTAACGTCTATAGACTGCACTAAACTAAATGAAACGAATCTATATTTTTTATATGTGTAAAACATGTCTCATGTAGAATATGGTAGAGAAATTATTTATAAGGATTATATTTAGGTGCACCATGTGGTCTGTATATAATCTTCGAAAGATATACAGGGCTGCAAATATTTAAGCAATAACATTTTTTTTTTTTTTTTTTTTTTTTTTTTTTAGTAGATGTGCTTTACTAATAATATTTTCCCATTTCCAGGAAAGCTGTTCGGGAATTGAAATAAATTCCTTATAGAGATATGGTAAATAATGTATGTTTTTCAGCTAAATATTCATCGCTTGTTATTTGTATATTTACACGTTTTGAGGCTTCCTAATTATCGTAGGTCAAGTTTTTTAACGTTTGATCTTTGTCTGAGTCTCTTAGAGTGACTTAAAAACGAATAATTTTAGGAGATCTAAATTTTGTATTTTGAAGCCAATATAAGTTTGTTGCTGGAAAAGTTTGATCAAGATTGATAAATTTCAAGGAATGTTGCGCGTGAAAATTGTCTGATTTAAGTGAACTTTAAATTTTAATAGCAGATTTAAATTCTATATAAATGTAGGTGTAGTAATGAAACGGGGGGTTGAGGGGGGGGGGCAGTAGTCCCTCCCCATCACACAGAACTAATTATCACATAAAACTCTTCCGAAGCCTAATTTGAATTGTTTAACATAGGTTTACATAACAGTACTCGTTATCTTACCTCTTAATCTCCAACCTGTATTTATAGTATTAAATTTTAGGGTAAGAGAAAGTCATGTGAGTGACACACCAGATTATTTAAATATCTGTAGAAATTTAAGCATTTTGAGAATCATAAATTCATGAAAAAATGTAAACTGAGAAAACGCAATTTAAAGATCCCAAATCTCTAAAAAAATATATCAAAAGTCATACGAATTGTTGCCTGAATATATATTTTATTTAACAAACCTGATATACCTCAATCTATAAATATTAAACGGAAATATAGGCAATTATACGAAATTTACTTTAGCGGTTCTGTCAAAGTCGCTAAGACCCATTAAGTAAAATAAATTTATATGCTTCTTTTTTTTCTGAAAAAATTAAAATTAAATAAATATATTATATTTCTATCTTACTACACTACCTACCAATAAGTATTTGGACTCTTTTGAATTTAGATATTTTGTAAATATCTAGAAAAGTTCTTTTGGAATCATCTTGAAACTTTGGTACGTAAAGAACACGTTATACCTCATATATTTCAGCGGAAGTTGTGTCCTGATGAGGAAAAAAGGACCAGTAAAAAATTAAAGAAAAATCAAAATATTTTGGATCACCCTGTAAAAAGTAGTGATTGAAATGCGTTTTGACTGTAGCGTGTGAGTAAAAGGAATTTTCTCATTATTCGTACAAATTTTTAAGAGGCTACCACCTATATTCATGGAGATATAACTTTTTTTTTAAAACATTGGGGGGAAAAAAATCCACTTTTTACTTCTATTACCTGACTACCGTAGTTAATGGAAGTATTGTATTCGGTCGAAAAATTCGATATCGAGTTTTCACCTGATTTACACGTTTTAAGGTCTCCTGAGTCCAAAAAAGTAGTTTTTGGCAATTGGTCAATGTGTGTGTATGTATTTGGGGAATCTTCTGGCTATGACATCTCCGAAACTAATAAAGATAGAATTGCGAAACTGCAGAATTGTGACAGGTCTGGTATACAGATGAATTTTCGAATTTTAGTGAAAATTGGAAAACCAGAAGTGGGACCGTGTGTCCGTATATCAAAAACGACTCTAACGATTTTCTTCAAAGTTGCTATATAAACACTCTATTAGATGTCCTTTCGAATGATATAGTTGGTTAATTCAGGAAAATTGATAGGCGTCCTGTATAAATAGCTCAATTTCAGTTCTCACAAGTGCGTTCCTTTAAAAACGGCTGTAAAGATTTTTTGCAAACTCGCCATATTAACCGCTTTTAAATATCCTTTTGTAGGCAATTATTTTCCGATCAATAGTTGAGTAAGCCAAGTTTTGGTAAAAATTGTTATCGCAAAAACGGCTCTAATAATTTTGTTGAAAATTATTACGTAAATCCATGTAAACTCTGTTTCATATGTCTTTATGCGTGTATCAAGTTTATCTTACAGGAAAACTTTTAGGTGTCTACTTCGTTGAGTCAATTTTATGGCTTCTGATCACATTATCTCCAAAATATGCATACAATACGTGTAATGGTGTGTAATGGAAGTCGTGTGGTTGTTTCACACCAGATTTTTTAATTATAACACGTAGGGTATTAGACCCAGAGGAAAGACATTCTCAGAAAGATAGCATTCTTCATTAAACACAGCATACTTCAATTACAATGCAAAAATGTTAAATATCTTACGAAATATGAACATTTTTGCTAAATAATTTTTATCTTCGCATGCGCTAGCTTTTAAGAAATTTCATTTGCATAATTTAATCGTCAAATATATTGAGCAACTTATATGAAAACCCCAAACAAATATCGTGTAAATTTGAAGAGTTGTGAGATATATTTGACAAAATGTCTAAATTTGAAAGAGTCCAAATAATTATTGGTAGGTAGTGTATAACTTAATTACGAAACATCGTACCAAAATGTTTTTTTAAATAATAAAACGTTTGTTGCAGTATCAGCAGGCTGTTCAAATGATACTTTGAAATTAATTAACTCAAGATTTTTTTTTTCTTTTTCATATTTTGTGTGGTTTATATAAACAGCTCGACAGCGGACGTTGAAAGCAGTAAATAACTCTGAAGCTTAAAAATAATTTAAATTGAGTTAAAAGAATTTAACGAAAAATCTTCTTTACAGATTCTTAGAGTTCAAATACTTTTTTTTTTTTTTTAATTATTATTCAATCCATTTAATAAAATAATTAATCCAGTGTCTTTCTCAATACTGAAAAAAGTTTTCTTTATTTTACCTGTATATGACATTTTTGAAATAGGATTTCAAAATTGTATTTGTGCTACAAAACAATTATACTTTTTCAAGCACCCTTAATCCGTAAATCAGACTTATAGTTGTAGGTTTGTATGTCCATGTGTTTATGTGTCTGCCTGTATGTGTGAGTCTGTTATTAATATAGCTCAAAATCAGATATGTATTACGAGAAAATTTAAATTCGGTATCCTAAATCTGCAGCATATTGGTATGTTCATCAGAAATTTCTTATTGAGCTCGCACAGCAGCGTTGCTAGCCGTATGATAATACTTACCAACATTTTTACACGGTGACTATTAAATATCCGGGAAAAAAAAAAAAAAAATCAGGAGCTTTTATGGACTATCTACTTTATTATAACCACTTTGTTGTTGTTGTATTGCTTTTATCTTTAAATATTATTTATTAAAATAATTTGCATTTACTCAACAGGCAGTTTTTGAGCTATCAGGGAAAGTAAAACCTATTAGATAAATGAAAAAGTTTCGTGATTTTTTTCAAAGTGCGGTGCATCTAAGATATTTTGTGGTCCGATGGAAAAGTTTTATTATTTAAATGGCTAAAAACTCTCAAAATCATCGCAAACTTTTGGAGCTAGCTCTCAAGAACACCAGAAAACGAAAAGATGCAACAAGGCCTTTGTTTCTAAAATGTTTGATGGTTTAAGCTGAGATTAGCAAGAATGGGAAGACTCAACTGTTTTTTTTTTTTTTTTTTTTTTAAGAAAATGCAAAAAAATAATGGAAAAGTTTATCAAAAAGATATTTTAGAGAAAGCTGTACTTCCATGGAAACAAAATCACCCGGCCAACACCTTTCACCAAGTTTGTGCTCGGGCCCATGGAGTCAAATCAACGTTTGCTTTGATTGATGTCAAAGTGAAAAGGTATCTGACCAAAAATCTGTGTTCTTCTAACAGCTCTGATTTGTATCCAAAGGACTTTTCAGTGTGTGGGCTCTTAGAAGAACAATTGCGAACACAGAAAATCATACATCTGATAGACTCAAGAAAGCCCTGAACAAAATATGGGAGGATTTAGATCCAAACTACTTGCGCTGAACAGTCACCACACTTCCGAAGAAGATCGCAGCTTGCGTCGAAACCGATGACCGCCATTTTGTAATCTCATAGTAAAAAATAAATGCTAGACATTACTTGTTGCAAAAATAGAAGCTTTAAATTTGTTTGCAATTTCACTAATTATTTACTATCAAATACTTTTTCCGGATACTTAATTCCCACCCTGTAATTTTTAAATCAGGTTTCACATCAGTATTTTTTAATAAAAATATTTGATATTAATTTTTCATGATTCAATAAAGTGAAATTTATTATAGAAAATTTCTGGCATGACGTCTTATGCCTAAATCGGAGAGTTGGCAACTTCGGATGATTGGCAACGCTCACGCGTACAGAAATACAGTCGGCAGCAAAATTATTGAAACGCTGGTAATAATTCCTATGTAAAAGATGGGCACCTAAGTAAATATTGTTAAGTAAATATTTGTCGAGTCATAATCTTAGTCTTATGCTGTTTATAAAAACGTAAGTTGATGATAAAAATTAGCGATCGAACTAAAAAATAATAATTTAATTTAAATTTGTAGAATAATGTGGAAAAACTATTTAGTACGAAAAATCAAATAAACAAAAAACAGCAATAAAATAAAAATAAAATAAATAAAAATAAAAATAAAAATAGTTTAGAGGATTTATTTAGCCCTTTCCAATAAATTTTCTTTTATTTTCTTTTTTATCATTTCGATATGTCTGCATTTTCATTTTCATAAAAGAAAAAAAAAGAGGTTAATCTCATTAGACTAATGTCGTCACTTTTTCTTATTATATCATTGAACTGAGTCCACGAGCTTAAATATTGTCCATTTATAAATCTTATTTTATTTTTTATTTCATTTTGCGCGTGCGCTTTTTATTTCCTAATCCAAAATTATTGTAAAAAACTTTTTCGATACTGTATGTTACGAAAGTGATTATTATTAATTTCCTTTTCGTCTTCTTAAAATAAAAAATAAATAAATAAATAAAAATAAAAATAAAAATGATTTTGATAAAATTCTGGCAAAAGCAGAATTTAGTACTGAGAACTATCAGTTTTTTATTTATTTATTTATTTATTATTATTATTAATATTTATTTTTTAATCGTTTTCAAATTATTAAATTATATTTTCGGTAATTTTTTTTTGATTTCGATAAATGTCCAACTATCGTAAAACTGGTATCGTAAAAATCCGTAGATTGGGAATAATAGTCCTCAGTCCTAAAAAAATATTATGAAAAGTGTGGATGTGTGCTTCAATAATTTTGCTGCCGATTGTATGTAAAGCAATCTTGAAACATTACATCGATGATCGATATTTCTCTTTAGTATATTATAGCCTCTTCAGACTGTACAACACACACACACACACACACACAAAAAAAAAAAAAAAACTAATTTTTTCTTGCAAAAAATAATGCTTTACATAAATATAAGATATGAAAGCATTCGTACTTTGTTTACGAGGCTATATAAAAGAAATCGGATACATTAAAGATATGGATGGAGATTGCTCAAAGTACATTTCAAGTTATATTTTGAATAGAATTTTTTTTCTTCTGTAAATTAAGTACACACTATTCGGTGTGTATATAATTTATGAACAATACGCAGGGCAACTCAAAATTAGTCGAATAAGTTTCAGGGGGTGAAAGACTCAAATTAGAATTTAAAATTTAACGCCAATCTTAAATATTTCATGAATGTATCGAGCTAAATGCAGCTGTAATTCCTTCACACAGAAATACGTGTGAAAATACTGTTTCAACAATTATTTTGAACTATTTTTAAAGCATATTGTAAATGTTCAAACACACAGTACCTCTTATGACACACTTTAAACTGTAACAGCATATCTATAATAATGTAAATAATGCAGGATACAAAAGAGTAATGTGAGTATAATACTAGATTATTTTTGAGCGTTCTAAGTAGTTTTTATTATTATTATTATTATTATTATTATAAAAATAGCATAACGCGATTTGACGTTCATCGGCGATATATATATATAATAATAATAAATAAAGGTAAAATTTTAACAATAAACATCGTCTTGTAAAAGCAATTCGAATTAAAGAATTATAAAAATAATTAGAATATATCAGATTAAGCTTAATGGAATAAGTAAAACGATAAGAAACGTGCAAAAAATTACTGTAAAGTATTCGCATAATCATAATTCGAAAAGTTACTGTAGATGCAGATTTTTTGAAATTTAAATTGCTAAATGAGTTATCTGATAGCGCAATCTAGGATAACTTCAAATGTTTTATAACTTCTACAATTTTGCATACAATTTGGCTAATATCATTCACCTTAATTAAAGTTAAGGAATGTTTAAAAAACCAAGCAGGGTGGCCTGGCAGATATGATAAGATGCTGCGCATTTTTCTCATTAAAAATATAAAGGCATAATCTTTAGATATATTTTTTTCCGCTTTTCACAAGACGTCAGCGTTTGTAAACAACTTCAGGGTAAAAATATGAGAGTTGAATACGAAATGCACATCACGTTTTATTATCAATAGAGATAATCGTCTGCCGCAAATAAATCTCCCGGAAAGAAATATCAAGAAGTCGCCTAATATTGCTTTCGTAATAAAAGTTCAAAACTTTGTATTATGTGTGAGGCTCGTGGGTGTTATAAGTTGGGGATTATAGGAACAGCGAAAGAATATTTTTGCGTCGAGAGATTACTGCATACATATATGTTGGTTTTAAATAAATAAACATATAGATAGCCATGTTTTCCTTCTGCATACGAATGGGGTAAAAATGAAATAATAACTATTTTCTTACTTCAAAATTGTCTTTAAATTATTTTTTACTACACTTTCTTCTATACGGCAGCTAAAAGGAATCCATTGAACGTTTTATTATTATTATTATCGTTATTATTATTATTATTATTATTATTATCGTTTTAAATGGTTACGTAAACTTTATTCCTTAATTTACTACAAACTACAACTATAATAAATAATTAAAATAATGCCTAACAAATGTGTTGACATTAACATTTCTTTGATAAACATTTTTCTTTTCTTCTACCACAGAATCATTACCACTACTCTTTAAAGAAGTCTTGTAATACCATACACCTATTATAAGAGTGGACGGGACAATGGCAACCTTTTTTAGTGGCAAAGACATGGATATAGTATTAAGACATAGATTGATCAGCGAGAGGGAAAAAAGTGATACCTTTTTTCTCGGGAAAAATCCCTCTAATGGCTGTCTTTCCCCGAGAAAATTACACACAGGAATACACACGGATAATTTAGTAAATTTAATTTATGAATAATTTATTTACTAAAGGTGAACGGAAAACTCCAGATACAGTTTCAAATTCATTTTTCTTTTCTTTTTTCTTTTTTTCAATACTCTCTAATGGCTGATTTTAGAACTTTTTTTCGGCATCAAACATTTTTGCTCGATAACATGCGGATGATAGATCTATATATATTACTATATCTATGGGCAAAGGTAACTCATAAAAAGGCCATGTGACTGTTGATCTACAGGAAGTCAAACTGGCCAATATTGAAATTTACTCGCCATGCTCTAAGCTCTGCTTTTGATTAAGCAGACGATATTTTTCCTTTTTCTTTGAACGTTCTTTTTAAAATTTTTATTTCACTTTAAAAGTTAAATTGGTTTGAATTTAAAAAGAATTTTATAGCAAGAAATAGTAATTAGATATACTTTAAATGCCCTAGAAGTTATGTAAAATAAGGATTTTATTTCACAGGTAAGATTCTTTTAATATTTTATTATTTAGTTCTTTTTAAGTAAGTATTTTTATGAAATATTTATAATTGCTGTACTTAATTCTCTAAATTGAGTTAGTTTATATATATTATACCTTATATGATTTCAAAAATGTTTATGATTATTTATGAGAGTTAAAGCAAAGCGAGTATAGACAAACCGAAGTTATAAACACTTTTGAACTTTGTTGGAAAGTGTTAATAACAAGGTAAAAATAAATTTCAGCAGCTGTTTCGTTTTACACAAATTTTTCTTGCTGTATCTTTTAATAATAATAATAATAATAATATTTATATTCAGAACAAAAAATCGCCAATAACGCGATAAATGGCAAGAAAGGTAAATTTTTTCAACAGTAACATGGTTTCATCTTTGCACCTTTTCTTATATTCCCTTAATAATGGAATGTTCCGTCCACTCTTATAATAGGTCTATGTGTAATACTCAAAATGAAGCCACTAGAGTAAAAATAAAAACTAAATGAGAAATTTTTAATTCTGCAACTCTCTTATTTCCGGTGTTGGCATCTAATTTAAGTACTCCCTTTCCCCCCCTCTATTATTTACTTATTTATGTATTTTTAAGGATATATTTCGAAAACACTGATTACATAAATGAAAATTTAAAGCGTAAAGTATTTGAAGATTTATGTGAAACAAAAACTTTTCGCGATGCTATGTAATTCTATGAGATCGAGGAACGCAAGTTTATTTTCTCTTTTTAGGGAACATGGCACCATTGCAGGCAGCATTGAAACAGGTTTCATATAAAAGCTTATATTTCCATTTAATATTTATAAATTGAACTATATTAGTTTTGTTCAATAAGTTATATATTCAGGCAACAGTTCTTATGGTTTTTGATATAACTTTTACAGATCTGAAATCTTTAAATTGTGTTTTCTCAGTCTGTATTTTTTCTTGAATTTATAATCTTCAAAATGATTAAACTTCTACAGATAATTAATAAAGAATTTAATAATTTGTTTTGTGTGTTTAACAGAACCTACTTAAAAGAACAAGGAGATATATAAATTAGAGTGCTGATTCAATGGATGAAGGATTAACTTTCCGTGGTTCAAGATGAATCACATGACATGCTCGAATAGGTTACTGTGTTTGGCCCTTTATCGCTATTTTGGCATTTAAAATATCAGTTCGACAAATTATCATTATTATTAGGTAACATGACAGTCCTATGACCGAAATAAATTGTTTTTAAAATAATTTTACACATATTTCCCATTTTAATAAATAATAAATAATTTAATAAATAATTTAAACTTTTAAAGAGCTAAATTTAACAACAAATAATAATTTTTCAACTATTTTTAAGCATTTTGTCGGTTAAAGTTCAATTACACGAAATAAAAGAGAAGTAAAATCAAAATCAAAATGATTTAGAACAAAAGAATATTAAACTACGTAAGTAAACAAAAACATTGACGTTTATGACTTATGCGAAGAACAATCTTCAAACCGTTGCCATAGAAATTTACTGAAAATAAGCTGTTACCAAGGGAACAATCGAATACGCAGGTGCAAGGAGAGCATGTCACACGACTCATCTTGGACCTTCTCAAGGGTTACCATTTATCACTCTACTTTATATATCGAGAATTAGAAAGAATTAGTATGGATTAACTTATTGATTAGTTTAAAAAAAAAAAATTAAAACGTGCATGTCTATTTAAAAATTTGGAATATATATATATATATATATCTTTATATATATATTTCTTTTGTGCATGTGTATGTCACTGAACTCCTCCTAAACGGCTGGACCGAGTTTAATGAAATTTTTTGTGTGTCTTCAGGTGGATTTGAGAATGGTTTAGATTTACAATTCAGTCCAATTTAAATTGTTTATTTAATTAATTTATCACTTATAAATTGTTGTTGATTTTGGAATGTTTCACATTGGATCCGGCAGACTGCGCTACGATCGTAGTATCGAATATTCAATAATACGCAAGCGAAGTGATGACGTCACTGGCCGTCCGTGGATGCAAGAAAAATATTTCCTATGTTAATCGCCCATTGGGTTTTTTGTAAAAAATTACTAAATATCGAGGAAAATTATTTCCCGATTTTAATCCCCATATTTGGGTATAGATATGTATTAGTTATCATGTGCATGCGTTAGATTGAGTTGTTTTTGCTGAAAAATTGATAAAATTTGAATTTTTAATCTCAAAACTCTGTCATCCTTGGAGGAAAAAAAAATATCGCCATATCATCTGGCGAACATATTTAATTTCTTTCAAAAATAATGGTTATTTCAACAACTTATATTAAGAGAGTAATGAATAATATGAAAAAATTTCGTACAATACATATTAAGAAAATATACATCTGGCATGTATATTTTCGTATTACGTTATTGATCGCCAAATACAAAAAACGCCAAGGAAGACAGAGTTTTGAAATTTAAAATTAAAATTTTGTCAATTTGAGAGCAAAATAACTCAATCTAACACATGCATACGATAACTAATACATATCTATACCCAAATACGGGGATTAAAATCGAGAAATAATTTTCCTCGATTTTTAATAATTTTTTATAAAAAATCCAATGGGAGATTAACATAAGAGATCTTTTTCTTGCATCCACTGACAGTCAGTGACGTCACACTTCGCTTGCGTATATTCTATTGTAATTCCAGTTTGTCCCGACAGTTGGTGCTGCGATCAAATTCAGGAAAATATTTTGTAACTTCGTGTTATTATTGTTATACAAAAAATTGTGTCCTAATTGAAATATTACATCAAGATGTAATTAGTGTTTGAAGAGTTTTGAAGTGTGCATAAAAAAACTATACATTTTGCAAATTTAGTGCGGAATTGGAGTGAGTATTTTATATAATTTTCTATCAAATTTACACGCGCGCTGATTAACAACCACACTAACCTACAAATTTATTTGTGTAGCTAATTTATTATATTTCATTTATTTATTTTTTGAATGAACACCTTCAGTATCGGATCCCTTTGGCAAAATTTGAAATTTGGCACCGAAGTAGCTCGGACGCTTCTCGCCAAGATCTTTAGTTCCACAATTGAGATAGCCATTTCAGTTCATCGCAAAAATGGCTTAAAATATTTAAAGTCACCAAAGGGGTCCCATACTTTTGTGCGTGTGTATGTCACTGATATTTTATTTATTTATTTTTTGAATGGAACACCTTTAGTATCGGATCCCTTTGGCAAAATTTGAAATTTTGCACCGAAGTAGCTCGGACGCTTCTCGCCAAGATCTTTAGTTCCACAATTGAGATAGCCATTTCAGTTCATCGCAAAAATGGCTTAAAATATTTAAAATCACCAAAGGGGTCCCATACTTTTGTGCGTGTGTATGTCACTGATATTTTATTTATTTATTTTTTGAATGGAACACCTTTAGTATCGGATCCCTTTGGCAAAATTTGAAATTTGGCACCGAAGTAGCTCGGACGCTTCTCGCCAAGATCTTTAGTTCCACAATTGAAGTAGCCATTTCAATTCATCGTAAAAATGGCTTAAAATATTTAAAGTCACCAAATGGGTCCCAATTTGTGGCTTAGATTTAGAAAATCCGTGCTTTTCTCACGGCCAATTATATGTTGCGTGTTCCAGGGTTGGAAAACCTTCGAATTTGTTTGTGTATACTCCTCAAGGATTAACCAAAAATATTGTACATCCAATGGCATTACGGTAAATTAAGTTTTTGTAGATTAAAAAAATATACCTGTTATAAAAATAAATTGAGTTTCAACTTTTTCACCTTTAATTAAAACGAGTTTAAGTTTTTATTTAATACGAACTCTACATTTCACTTCCCTCATACTATACACATACTCACATGCATCGATTGATTGAATTGTGATAAATGTACATGTAATGATGTTAGATATTGTAATAACTTTTTGATAAAAATTTTCATCAAATCGGTCCACATTGTTACAGCTTATTCAAAAAAAAAGACGGAATTTTCATGTGAAATTCGTTGCTATCAGAGATTCTCTCATAAATTGAAATATTTGCCGTATGAAATAAAATTTTGTGCTGTTCGACATTCAGCGGAGGTTTTAAATAACAAGTAGCAAGAAGAAAGTACCAAGTAGCAAGTAGCAAGAAGCAAGTAGCGAAAATTTCGGTAATTATGTCTTTTACGTTATAATCGGAATTCACAGTCACCGTTCACAGCGCTCCATACCTGTTTCACTTATATACCACATCCTTACACACTTACAATAAGTTAGTTATTTTTTTCTAGCAAAATATTCTCTAGAAATAATTTATATGACAAAACAACGTTTGTCGGGTCAGCTAGTATATATATATATATATATATATATATATAATATACAGTGGAACCTGTAAAAGTGACCACCTTGGTAAAGTGACCACCTTGGTAAAGTGACCACCTGAATAAAGTGACCATTTTTCTGACTAAAGTGACCATCTTCCAATTTTAAAGAGACTTTATAAAGTGACCACCTGCGTATAGTGACCATTTTATCCGGTCCCTAGGGTGGTCACTTTAGACAGGTTCCACTGTATATATATATATAAATATATGATTTTTGTTAGAGTTTCGTTTTTAATATTTTTTCTTTTAAAGATATTGTAAAATTCATCCCTAATTCTTTTAGGTAAGTCCCATTGAACACCCAAAAATAATAAAGTTTTTTCTTAAATATCTGTGGCAATTTAAGCATTTTGAAGATCATGAATTCGTGAAAAAATGCAAACTGAGAAAACGCAATTTAAAGATTTCAAATCTCTAAAACGTATATCAAAAACAATAAGAAATGTTGTCTGAATATATATTTTATTGAACAAACGTAATATAGTTCAAATTTTAAATGTTAAATGGAAATATAAGCTTTTATATGAAACATACTTTAGCAGTGCTGTAAAAGCTTCATTTTGGATGAAATAGAATGAAGAAATATTTAAACAAATAGTAATCTGAACATTCAAAGAATAATAAATAAACAAATAAATAAATAAAAATAAACAAATGAAATAAAATAAAAATGAAAAACTTCAAGCATACATTTATTATTAATATTTAATTTGCATCAAAGGAAAATTACTTTAAAGATTTTTTACACTCGAAACAAGTATTACAGGTTACGATGATTGTAATTCACACGAAGAAATAAAATAACCTAGAAAACAATAAAAATTAATGCTCTTGCAGCCGATGGAAGGACTGCATGCATAATTATATTTTTGATTTAATTGTCTAAAAACTTGAAATTTTCTAAATAAAATATACTGCATCATTTTCCCGTGTCTCATTAATAATTACATCATATTTTGAAATATACTGAATTTCCACTCACGGAATCGATTTCTCGTGAATATTGATTGATTCATTTTTCAATGTTTTTTTGCCACTTTAATTTTTCACTCATAATGAGTGAAAATATTTATTGCCACATTTTTTGGCGCATTCTATAGAAATTATTAAACTGCTATTAAAATTTTGAAAGTTAGAGCAAGTTTGAATTTGTTTACAAAACCTAACGACAGAATGTTATGCCGTTGTATCGAACCATCTACGAATTAAAATTAAATACGTTATTTTTATACTTTTTCTTGCAATAAATAAAAAAAAAAAAAAAATCACCGCAATCACTTGCTATTTTATTTATTCATTTATTTATTGGGGGAAGAGTGTACAATCATGCAGTATGTTATTGTATATGAAAAATATAGAATACATGAAAAACGAATTTTTCATGAAAATTCTTTTCGTTCACAAACAGAGATATGCCCTTCTACTTTTCGGTAATAAATTATGATCATTTATGTAATATTATTTATGTAATGGTAAAACAATTGTACTGGCAAAAATGGTAAAAAATTGCACATTAAAAAAATGAAAAAGTTACCAGTATTTATTTGTACTATTTCAGAAATAATTTTTTATTCGGATATAAATCAGACTAAATGATCACAATATTTTAACCCTATAAGCATTTAAGCCCGTCTTTTTCCGGCATGCATAGTCAAAATAAAAGGCTGGTGTATCTAAATTTTGAAGTATATGTTGCTTTTTTCAAGAAAATAAGATTAATAAACATGTGTAGTATACAGTATTAAATTCTCATATTTATGTTGTGCATAGTATTAATTTTATGAATCATTAAACGGATGTACCGAAAAACGGCTAACGCTGAAAGGGTTTTAAATCACTATATGGAGGGTGTTCACACGTTTTTGTAACGATTTTGACTTTCTCCTTGGATTTAAATTTAAAATTTAAAATAACGTGACTGACATCAAATTGTAATAGGGTTTAACTGTCTTCTGCAGCATTAAAAACATTTTTTGCTTTAAAATGTCGCTGGAAAATAAACAATGGACTGAAGGCTATATTTTTTTAGCTTTCCGGAGAAAAATACTCTTATTCAGTTATAAAAGAAGGATGTGAAAAGCAGGGTTTCAATAATTCTACACATAAAATAAAGGACATGATTAATAAACAAGTAAATAAACGTCGAAGTTTGATTTTGACTGGAAAAAAGGCGAAAAATTGATACCCATGAAAGATATGTACACTTCCTATTAAATCTAAAGTCGCATCTCATGCTTTAAAACAAAATCGAACCCCCTAAAGAGCTATCGAAAAATCTTTATATATATATATATATCTGTAGAAACTGTGAATAATGTTCTAAAATTTGATTTAAAGCTAATCTTAACAAAAAAAAAAAAAAAAAAAAAAAAAAAAAACATGTTCATCGTTTAATACCGAAACATGTTTCTCGGCGTAAGACTATGTGCAGATTGGTGTATGAAAACAATTTGATGAGTGAAAAATGGAAATATATAGTTAATATTGATGAGGCTTGGCTATTATTATCTGCTTTCAATAGAAAAAGATCAATTTACTGGCGAAAAGGAAAAGAAAAAGACTTAAAATGTTGATTAAGAGAAAACAAGGAAAGTTCTTCTAAATGTGTTATGGTTATTACTGAATTCATTTATAAAGAAAAATTAAAATAAGGAAACTGGAAAAAATGTCATAATTATCCCAGATTACTCACATAAATATATTTTAACACCTATTTTCAAAAAATAAATTCTATCACCTAACCCAAACAATCTGAAATGTGTTGAATTCTATGAGGATAAGGTTACAAGTCATACCTCTTAAATTTACTGCTCTAATTTTTTTTTTTTTTTTTTTTTTTGAAAATATGAAAAATGTAACCGGAATTGAAGCTGTTTGCTTTATATGCATCCCATCAAAGTCCCCTGACGTGTCTTTTATGGACTATTGTACATTTGGACTTTTAAAACAATCTCTTTAAAAGTGGCATCTCAAAACATTGGATGGACTATGAAAAGTTTTGGAAAAGGAGTGGAACAAAATCAACCTTGGTGTTCTAATAAATACTCTGCTATCTATGAAATCAAGATTTAATATGATAGTTTAACAAAAGGGCTATCAGATTGAACATATTACAAAATAAAATTCTTATATTTGGTTATATATACATACCTTTGCAAAATCGTTACAAAAATGTGTGAACACCCTCTGTATAAACATAATATATATGACTATAATCGCTATATAGATATGATATATAAATCACTATATAAGAATTCTATGTAAACATAACATAATAAAGCAAAAAGTATTGCTCATTATCAGTAAATAGCACTAACAATAAAATATTAAACACTGAAAAAAAAAAGGAGTAGGGAAATACCAGTAATTAGTTTTAGTGTAATAGAAGTTGGTGTTTATTCGAATATAAATCAGCTTAAACCAGTAAATTTTAAATCACTAACTGCAATAGACCATAAGCATAATAAGTCTAAAATGAGAGGCTTATGAATTAAACACGAATTTAAGATTCATTTAAACATTCTGAGGAACAGCCTTAAATAAAGCTCACACATATTGTAAACAATTTTAAATAGCGGAGATCAAAGACCTTACAAGTCCTTTTGCTTTAAAAAGTTTATGTAACGAACGTGACATAGCTTTAAAATATAAACAACAAAATCTAAACTGCTATAAATTATGAACACAAAGCACTCGATTGCTGACATAAAAAAAAAGAAAATGAAACAACAGTTTTTGCAACCTTTTATTATTATTATTATTATTTCCTTCCTGTTTCTTTTCTTTTCTTTTCTTTTCTTTTAACTGGCTCTAGAGTTGTACAAGTTTCATCAATCTGCAAAATTCTTCTCAGAAACTGAACGCTAAACTTTAAAAATCACCTCTAGAAAGTTTTTATTTATTTACTGAGTAATCTACTGAGAATGTATATTTACCGTTGAAATTAGACTCAATGTTATGAAAACAAATAAAATTCTACAAATTTTGTTCAAGTGCCAGAATATTTCAATTGAATATTAACACATTTTAAATAGTAAAGTATTTGAAGTTTTAATATTATAAAACACCTTTTAAATGTGAAAAATTCACTCATTTATTTAGTTTTAAGAAAAATAAATACTTTAATTAAAAAACTAGTGTATTGTGGCCACCACAAGACTTTCTTCTATAAATTTATGCAGTACAAATTATTTATTAAAGTTATTTTCCATGATGAATGCAGACGATTTTTATCTAACAGAATTATACACTAAATGCTGGAAGATAGTTAATTTTGTTCCAACATCAGAAGAAATGAGATTTTTTTTAAAATTATTATTAAAAATTAAAAATATCAATAACTTTATTTTAAATTATCACAGATCTATAGTTCAACCATTCATTTTAAAGGGTTAACGAGTTCTTTCGAAATATACCCATATATTGAGAATTTTTACCCCTGAGAGGGGCTAAGTAATGCTCATACATGCACAAACTACTACTATTATCAATAATTCATATTAATTTTATAATCACACTTTAAAAATAACTCTCATTATGTACATATATACAACATTTTGTCCTATACTGCCATGTTAAAAATTTAGAAAAAATGGAATCACAGCACCACCTGTTCAGCAATTGATCCCTAAATGTAATGAACACCAGTTTAGGTCAGGATCCAACTGAATACAAAGTTTGGTTAAATTTCATTCATTGATTCTTGTGATACAGTGTCCATAAAATTTGTAATACACATTCAGAGAGACACACAGACAGACATTTTCTAAAAACAGACAGACGAAAACTGGAATTCGAAAACTTTAATAAATCCAATAGTTTCTTCTTGTATATATAGAGAGAGAAAGTAAAAAGCATTGTATTATATTTTAACGATTCTCTAAAATTGTATACCCATTTTCTAAAGAGTTTTATCTTAACAAAAACAAGTTTGGAATTGCAAATGTGTATTTGATTAAAAAAATCCGAAAATTATCGTTTGAATCCACACAGTTCACTTAAACAGCCCTGTCAATATAGGATTGTAATTATTCACATACTGATTTTTAAATAACCACCATTAGAAGATTCCAATCGAATTTCATTACGACTTCTCTTACTCACGAGATGTCTTATACAACAGTATTAAAATTGAAACAGAAGATAAGACACATTGCAATAAAAAATGACTAATAAGAATATTTTTGTTGTTAAACACTTTATATTGCATTTGTTAAATTTTATGAGCCTTATGACTTGCCGCAAGATGAGAATACTAAAATAAATGCTACACAGCATCAAGCAATTCAGTATTTTTTTACTACCACTTTATAGTGCGACATAACTACTACTTTACTGGTGCCATGTACTATCGGAGACAATGGTACATGGTTTAAATCAATACTTTTTTGCACATGCTGTATAGAACATCCTGAAACAGTTTATGTCCTTATTGACAAAAAAATGACTTCCACATCACTTCTCTCACTGATCAAAGGATGTACCCTTGCATTTTTGAAATTTGCATCGCTCTCGATCTTTTAATATAGCTAACTGTCCAACTTTGGTCAATTGAATTCGGGCATCAGGAACAGCTTCAGAGGATCCATTTCTTTTCTTTTCTTTTTTTCACTTCATGCTGAACTTCATTGCTGGGGCGTCTTCTACGGCGTCTGACAAGCTTGTTTAGTTTACAGAGGGCACAGCAACTGTGCTTTTGAAGTGGCACGGGCAAACCTGTTTTACGTCGCCACAATAGCCAAGTGTTTACTATGGCCGTGTCAAATAGATAATGAAATAGTCTCGTGTACCATTTCTTAGATCAAATCATAATTGCTTAACATAGAATCCAGGTGACAGACCCCCGTCCCGTGTATTCGTTATACATTTTCATAATGTTTAGACATGGAAGCTGTCGAAATCCATTTTTAGATTTAAAGAAACGTTCTGCTTTAACAACTTGCTAGCTTCCTGCAAATGATGACAGCACGGATACAACATTGCTGTCGTATTAAGCGATCACACATAGTTTCACTCCACCAACAGTTGCAGCATTCTCAATAATAGTCTTTTCCATTCTTCTTCAACGTTCATTCAGTTGCCATATAAACGTCTTCAAGCCTATTCAACTTGACTGATAACTTACCTCATTTATAACTTCCTTTTTCAGATACACCTGAAGTTGTACGCTTTTGAACCAATTGAGAAACAAAATTGTGTAGTTTAGATTTCTTGGAATAGTACGTGAAAGAAGAATAACAGCATTCCCACCAACATCAACATCTGGTTCATTTGGAAGTAGAACATTATCTGAATCTTCAAAATCATAGCTGAATCCCTATTTATAACTAATAACGAACATTTTATACTCCCCTTAAGTTTCGGGCATTGTATGATTTAATTGTGCTTTCTCCTTCAATGGGATTATTTGTCTATCGATGCATAGTTTTCCTTTGGTCCAATTAACTCAAAGTATCTAGATTTTAATAACAATACAGGTCTGAACAAGTAAGAACTGACAAATGTTAGTAAACATCCCACTTGATGTTTCAAAAGCAATCAATTTATAAAGTCTTTTTTTGTACACGTGCAAAACGTAAAGTAGCAAATACAACACTAGTTGCGTAGAAGGATAAATATAAAACATTGTTTACCCTTGTTGTAGTATGTACGCATAGAATGTCATAAGTGTAACACCAAAATTTAAAGCTATTATTATCAAAAGTAATATATTGTCCTTGCTTTGTCCGTCCTGTCTTAGTGTGCTTTGTTCTTCGATGGGATGATTTGTCTGTAGATGCATAGTTTTTCTTTGGTCCAATTAACTCAAAGCATCTAGATTTTAATAACAATACAGGTCTAAACAAGTAAGAACTGACAAATGTTAGTAAACATCCCACTTGATGTTTCAGAAGGAATAAAGTCTTTCTTTGTATACGTGCGAAACGTAAAGTAGCAAATACAACACCAGTTGCGTAGCAGGGCAAATATAAAACATTGTTTATCTTGTTGTAGTATGTACGCATAGAATGCCATAAGTGTAACACAAAAATTTAAAGCCATTATTATCAAAAGTAATATATTATTCTCATTCCAGATACGTTGAACCTTCATGCATTTTTTTTTTTTTTTTAATTTGAAAAATTTATGGAAAAGACAACAAAGAAAATTCACCTTTGTTTATAACAACCGCTTTTTTCATTACTGGCTCCTTATTACCTGCACTGCACCGTCTATGTCCAAACAGCCAAGAGATGATAGCACATGTCTTGCGCGAATCACTAGAAGTCTACATCTCATCCAGCGTGCATATATAAGAAAAAATACAATTCCAAGCCTCGGAGTGTACAGCGGTTTTTTAGTTTGGCTCATATGTAAACAGCGATGCAGAAAGGGGTTAGCTAACAGATTGTACCTTGGCATTATAAAAAAATAAAATAAATAAATAAATAAACACTTTTTTCTTTATTGTTTTTACATCCTTTAGAACATATAAAATGCAAAAAAGTTTTATTGTTTACTGGAAATATTCCACTGTTTGCATTATTATGTTTTATATAGAATATAATCGTGTTTTTATGTTAGACTAGCTGGAACCCTTCGAATTCGACGGTCATTTTTGTAATGTTTCAAAAATCGTCGCATCATTATTTAAATATATTTCAAGTTAAAACATCTAATATAATTTATGATATTTCACTTAAAAAAAGAACTTCGGAAAAATCCTTATAAATAGAAATGAACCTTAAATTTGTATGATTTCATATCTTTAACTCGATTTTGTTTGAATTTCTATTTTTAAATAAAAGCATAGCGAAAAAAATAATCAGCAATAACAAAAAAATTACTTTCAACCGAACGAAATTCTGCCTTGTGACGCTTGTGTCTGTGGCAGTGTTTATGCGGGCCACTAATAACATGAAAAAATTCTCAAAAATTAACCTTGAACCGAACGAACCTTTCACTCGTGTTTCTGCTGCCTGTGGCTGCGGCACTGTATAGCAGGCATGCTATGCAAAATTCACTTCCCACCACCAGGGGGCGCAGTATGTTGTATACGAACATCACCAATTGCCTTCAATTCCTAAGACTTTTCAAATAAGGTGTCCCATGGTGGTGTCAACTGCAAAATCCTTTAGTTGCATTTTCCACCGCCAGGGGGCACAGTGTGTTCTGTACGAACATCACCAACGGTCAGGAAATACTAAGACCTTTAAAATAAGGTGTAACATGATAGGGTCTACTACAAAATCTCCTAATTCCATTTTTCACCACCAGGGGGTGCACTATATTGAATACAAACATGCCCAATCTTCATGAAATTTCAAGACCTTTAAAATGATGTGCTACATGTGTGGTTTTAGAACGGACTTCCATCTCAAACTAATTTCCCCTTTTCCTCCCCCAAATCTACTTTCCCCCTTTAAAATCGAAAATTCGAAAATCGCAGAAATTGATTTTTTAGTATTTGAGTCTAGTCCCTTCATGTACAACTTCTTCACCGTGAAGTAAGTTGGAGCTGAGTTAAGCTCGCAAACATGTTCTTAACCTCTGCCCCCCATAGGGGGGGGGGGAACTGTTCAACTTTTTTTCTTCCTCTCTTTTGATGATACATCTACAGACCAAGACCCTTTTTTTAGACACCTCAACCAAATTTTTACACCTAGCCGTTCTCTCAATTTAGTGGATACAGACAAAACATGTTTTATATTAATATGTAGATACAGCGCATTCAATCAGACATTCGGAAGTAGTCAAAACTAAAATATGGGAAATACTGAGTGACAATTAAAAAATATAGGAAAAATAGGAGGTTTCATAAATATATAGGAAGTACAGGAAATATAGGAGCGCTGCGAGGCCTGCAAATGTGGTAGTCGTTTTCGCTTAATATTTTCACTCGGAACTTTCATATCAGAAACATATAAAATAAATTTTGCTAACCAATTAATTCAGACAAAAAGATATTTAGACAGATGTTTATAGCAAAATTAATGAAAATCAACCTTTTTTAGATACCGATGTTGGTACTCCATACTCCATTCAATTTTATCAAAACTTTACAAACAGATCTGTACACTGGAAATCAACTACTGTAATTTCTGGTAGATACCCCGCAGGTAAGATGTAGTGTCATTTCTCCACCAGAAATTTTATTTAATAGAGAAATCTATACTTTTTCGAAGGAAGAGCTCGTACAAATATAAATTTACCAATTAAATTTCTGGTGCAAAACTGGATTATATAACCTGCGGGGTATCTACCAGAAATTACGGTAATACATATGAAAGGATATTTAAAGGGTAGATAAAATGGTGATTTTGCAAACAAACCTGTAGAACCATTTTTTTTTTTTTTTAGAAATTGAATGCAGAGTTAAAATTGGACTACGAAATCAGAACATATAACAATTTTTATGCAAGTAACCAATAAAAAGCATCTGCAAGATGGTATATATGGTGAATTTAAAGAAAGTCATTAAAATAGTTTTTGAGATACAAATAAAAATAAATTGTGACTTGATTTACAACTTTCCAATTTTTTACCAAAATTTGGTAAACACATCTGTACACCTAACTTATCTTCATTATAAAGGTATATTGTTTTTACTTTTTAAGATGTGATAAACAAAAAATCCCCCCCCCCCCACACACACACATCTTTCCCCACATGTGAATTGTGTTTAAATAATCCCATTTTGTTAATAAATTCAGCACACAGCTTCACGAATTCTCTCTCTTAAAAGTAGGAAAAAAAAAGAAAAAACAATAAAAAACAATAATTCATAATCTCTAATTAGAAAAAATTTGCGAAACTTTCGCCCAAGAAAAAATCAGTGCTCCCATAAGCAGGCGACAGGAAAACTAAAATTGAGAGATGCATATACAGCTAGCGGCAAATATATCGTTCAAGCATGCTAGGCTTAGTGCGACAATGGCTCAAAACTTTATATAACTTGGGGATGTAAGATGTAAGCATCATGCCGCCACATGCACAAACTTAAATAAGGAACTGTTATTTGCACTGTTTCATGTCTAGTACTGATAAACCAAAACTTGTTAGGTTGTAGTTTCTACATATTGTTTAGAAGAACAATATTTCTAATTGACCCTATAGGAAGATAACATAAAAAATAATTTGGATATCAAAGAAAAACTCATAACTCGGATCATACACCAGTGGAGGTCAAATTGCAACAAAATCCTTTTTTAGGTAAAGCATTGTTTTGGAAAAAACGACAAAGTGCAGGACACAATTTCATTTGAATTATGGTTAATCTTTTGCCTGCAAAATTACGCAACATGAAGAACTCTACTTAAATCTTGTTTTTTAGTTGTAATCAAGTGTCAATTTAATTAGTATTGCAGCATAAATTGCTTTCTCACAGAACTTGTGAGTTATTTGAAACAAATTGGGTAATTTGTAAAAAATAAAATAAAGATAAAACTTGTGAATATACGTAAGTATCTATCACATTTGATTTACTTTCCATTAAATAAATTTTCAGAATTTAATATAAGTCAAAGTATTTCTATAATGTACAGATAAGCGCTGTTAATTCAAGGTTCCCATTATAGGGTGGGATTGCGAGAATTTCGCAATATTTTGAAAAATCTCGTTCAAAAATATATCATAAGGGGGGCCCCTTAATTTTTTCACATTGCTCTGAGTATTTCATCAGTTTTTTAGTTCAGTTGGGTAATATATTAATTAGTTCGAAGCCTGTAGCTAACTTTTATAAAAATTCTTGATTAAAAAAAAAAAAAAAAAAAAAAAAAGAAATATTATGTAATTATTTCAGAATACTTTTTAATTATAAATATTTGTTAAGAGGATATATGAAGTGTTTATTATATCAACAAACAACTACAAAGTGTGAAGGCTAAAAATTGCAATAATTAAATGTTAAATAATTTAGGTTATGCCAGTTATTGCACTCTTTGAGTGCTCAAAATTAAAAAATTTCTCACTTAAATTTGAAATATCCCACCTTTTTTTTCTTTTATTTTCTTTCTTTTTCTTTTTTCTTTTTTTGTTAACAATAAAGTGCATATGCATTGTTTTATTTTTTCTCTATGTGTAAACTAAAGTTCATGCGTTTGTATGAGTTCTAGAGTATTGTTTGTATTTTTTAGCATTGGAAACTATTTTTAATTTTTTTTTTTTTTTTCTGTTTTTTGTACGTTTATTTAAAATGTTACCATTTACATTTTTTTCTCTCTGCTACATATGTATATTAAAAAAAAAGTATATATGCTTATGTGCATTATCATTATTTCTAGATGGCACCGAAAATAATCAGCAAACTATATAGAATGATGGTATTTATTTACTCAGCATAGCGTTTTAAAATATGCAAAGAAAAAAAAAAAACTCAGCAGTTTGTATATTGCAACCAAAACATACAATTCACAATCGAATTTCAAAAATAAACTAAATACATAATGAGAGTAACTAATAATAAAAATACTTATCTTTGGTGCAATACAAAAATATCGATAAAGCTCAATGCAATTGTCATCAGGTGCAATTTCGCGAAAATTGTTATAATCTAACATTTTGAATATACTATACGAACACAAAACATTAAAAAATGCAAACAGTAATATTTCATATAAATATATACAAAGTAGTAAAAAGGTTAAAATGCTAACAGTAACATTTTAATATAAACGTATACAAATATTAACAGAAACACTAAACAAAATATCTATCACAATACTCTAGAATTCATGACAAAGAAATAATTTAATAACTAAAAAAAAAAACAATGCATGCACACCTTACTGTTTGTAAATAGAGAAAATAAATTAGCATCAGCGTCTTCGCTGTGTAAAAACCATCATCTCGAGTCTCGAGAAAGCATGAGCCAATCAGGTTTCTGAATTCGCTCGCTCTAGATATCCGAAAAGGCTCTCAGCGATTGGTAACCGGTTTCGTCTAAAGACAGGAACAGCCTCCGCGCATGCTCAGATCGTGCGATTTTGGTCTTAAAGAAATACCTTTGTATTTAATATATAAGATTATTTTCTACCTCATTTGCCCTCACTTGAAGCCTTTTTTTTATTATTTATCCACGACCTGCATTATTCGCAGAACGGGTCACTCAATTACTCGGATAATCGGGAATATACTTTATTGCAATTCCTTTTTTTTTTCTTTTTTTCTTTTTTCATTGCTGAATGAAAAATTTTTGGTGCATTTAACTGTGTTATATATTTTATTGGTATGTAGTATATACTTGCTTCTTTATATGTACAAATGGGTGACAAAATAATGTGAAACCTTCGAATTTTAGACGTTTTGTCGAATATTTAGAGAGAAATGTTTGATGAATTTTCTTGGAACTTCATAGGTATAAATATTATGTTATCCCGCATATATTTAAGTGAACATTCTGTGTTCCGAAGGTAAAAAAAAGTCTGGTGTAACAATCAGACTTAAATTACAAACTACTACACACAGTATGTACTGTCTTTAAAGATAGTGTGGTCAGAAGAAATAATTTTGACTTAACAAATCAAATAGCTAAATATTTTCTTTTTAAGAACAAACTGATACATACGTCGTAAAGACGTATAAAATAGAGCTTACTTAAAGAGTTAAAAAAAAATCGTTTGAGTCGTTTCTTAAAACGTCCATTTTCGAGATCTAAAATTAACCTACCCAATAAAGATCTATTCATTTTTATTGTAGTAAACATGTAAAACATGCGAAAGGATATTTTATAAGGGATAGAGCCATTTTTAAGATACAGTCTTTCGCTCCCACTTCCGATTTTCACCAAAACTTGGCAAACTAATCTTCACCGTAAGCCAACAATTACACTCGAAAGGATATCTCAAAAGAATAATAGGGCAAGTTGTAAAAAATCCATAGAACCGTTTTTAAAGGAACGCACTTGCGAGACCTAAAATTGACCTACTTGTACAGGACGCCTATCAATTTTCATGAACTATCCAACTAACAGATACAAATGGACATTTAAAAGGGTGTTTAAATACGCACCTTTGAAGAAAATCGTTAGAGCCCTTTAAAAAAAAAAAAAAAAAAAAAAAAAAGTACAGACTTACGGTCTTAGTTCCGGTGTTTTCAATATTCCACTTCCAGTTTTCCTATTTTCACCAAAAGTTGCTAAAGTCATTTGTACATGAGAAAATGTCTCAATTCTGAAGTTTTGTCGTTCTCTCTTTATATCAGTTTTAGGAGAAATGACAATCAGAAGATTCATCACATCCTGACGCACATACGTAAGCACTGACCAATTGCCAGAAAACATTTTCTAGACTCAAGAGACCGTTAAACAGGTAAATCAGGTAAAAACTCGGTATCAAAATTTTACTTACGGTAGTTGAGCAATGTAAGTAAAAAAGTTCTTTGATAGCCCACTGTAGAATGTAATGCTTGAAATGTATTGTAACTGTTGCATCTTTTAATTGTCTATATTCCCTTGTACGTATGTCATTATCATGTATATTCGTCGAAATATAAATGTTTCTTTTTTTTTAAGAAATTAAATATTTTGGTACTTTACTGTTTATAACATGAAAGGTTTTAAAAGCAATGTAATGTCATTAAAAAATAATAATATTAAATAAAGAAACAAAATAAAAAGTATAATGATACACTGAGGAAAAAATATATCCCACCTTCATCTAGAATGAATAAATGGTCATTTTCTAAATTCCTTAACTAGAAATATATATTTCCGAGCTATGTGTATAAGGTACGCCAATAAACTGAATACACGAAATGGTCGAGAATTTCTAGTCTACATGTTTCTAGATGGTGAAACAATATTCTGAATATTCTAAATCTTTTGTATTGCGAGAAATTCTTGCTTGATTTTCTAGAATTGGGTAATAAACCAAGATTATAGTTGCTGAAACCCGCCTCTTATATTCGCATTTATTTGCAGAGATTTTTAAATAACTTTGCCCTCGAGAATATAGGCAAACGCTCTAGAATTCTAATACGGGTTTCTAGAACTCGCTTTCAAAGGAGACTAGAATTTATAAGGATGACACGGAACTATTTTTTTAGAGCCACAATTATATTCTAGATGTCAGTTACAGAATTTTTTCTCAGTGTAGTAACACGCTACATTAGACACAATTACAGTATTTAGAACAAAAAAATATTAAATATCTAATGAAATATGAGCATTTCTACTAAATATGTTTTAACTACGCATACGCAAACGTTAACAAAATTTTTATTTGTATAATGTATTATGTATAACGTCAGGCTAAAGGAAAGGGGATAAAAGTATATACAAAAAAATTCGGAATATCGTCGATAAAATTAGTTGAATCTCAAGTGTACTCAAACAGAAGCAAAATGATGAAAGGTTTTACCTATATATTTATTTTAAACAATTCACCGTAATATAGTGAACGTTGATTAAAAATAAAAAAAACATGTAAAAATACTTATCATTTTGCTCCGCTTTGAGAGTACTTGAAATTAAACTAATTTTATTAACAATATCTTTCTAGATTGTCAAGCTATTAGCTTTTTTTTTTTTTTTTTTTTTTTTTTTTTTTTTTCGTCCAGAGCAACTTTGTGCAGCTTGCTAATAATTTATTTTGCAAAAGAAATTATTTAGTAAAAAATTGTCGTAAAAATTTTGTGAAAATTATGTAGTAAAAATTCTCATATTTCATTAGATACACTGCTCTGAAAAAAAAAAAAAAAAAAAGAAAAAATCTGATACCATTCTTGCTGATTCTTAGGTAAAATGACCTCCTGAATTCGAATATGACTCCCACTTTGCCCAGTCACCCACCGTTTTCTAGATACACCACCCCCTCCCTCAATTTATTTCCCTGTTCGATATTTTTATGATCATGAATTTGATTTGAAGAATGAAAAATAATTAATTTAACACCTAAAAAAAATATGTATAGAAAGTTTAAAAAATAACATTAATAACAGACAAAAACAATATAAGATATGTAATATCTTAAATGCATAAATATAAGATATGTAATATCTTAAATGCCACTGAAATGCATAATTTCAGTGGCAAATCCCCCCAAAATGTTTCCCTTGTCTCAAATGTCCATGTTTTAGAATTTTCCAACTCTGTAGCCCATAAGAAGATATTTAACGGTTAAAATAATCCCCCTTCCCCCCCCCATACATACAAGACATACAAATAAAAAAAGATAATTTAAAAAAGACCTCATAATTACATGCTACATCTACAGTACATTTCAAGCCTTATTTTTTACGGGATGAATTAAAAAATTATAATATTATTTTTTCTTTAGTTTGTTACTGGTCCCCTTTTTTGCATACGATATACAGTCTTCACGAAAATATCTGTGATAAAACGAGTTCTTTACACATATGAAGTTTCAAGGAAATCGATCAGGCAGATCTCTAGATATTCGACACAACGTCTTTTAATTTTTTCACTCCAAAATGTTTGTCATTCATTTATATAGTGTTTAAAAGAACGCATGTATGGTTAGAATGGAACGTATAAAAATAAGTTCTCTGTTTTGTCTTATTTTTATTTATTTATTTTAAGAATACATTAAGCATTTGATAGTTTCAAAAATGGAATTACTATAATGGCGCATATTTAAAATCCGTTATGTACAAATTTCAATTTCTCAACGTTTTGTTATTACAACGTTTATTACAAGGTTTGTAATCTATTCCGAAAACGAGCGAGTATATGATTGCATGATAAACTTCTAAGAATTCTGTATTATTATTTCTGTGAAAACTAATGCATTTTCTTTTAAAAGAAAAAAAGGAAAGAAAAGAATGTGAAACAGATTTTATATCTTGTAGATTAATAAAAAATTTATTTTTATAGCGATTTTACTTGATAACGTCGTTTCTAAATATCTTCCAAAATTAATATTATTTATATATTTTATTATTATTATTATTATTTATGTGCACTTGATAAATTCTAAGAGAGAAGATGTTTAAACAAATAAATTTGAAGATTAAGTTTACAATCTGTAAAAATTATAAAATATTATTTACTTTTTATTTTAATAATCTTTTACCCATAATTCATTATTCATAAGAAATAAATAAGTATTTTTAGAATCTTTTGAAATACTTTATATAAATCTACATAATTTTGAATGGTGAAATTTAATTCCATAACTCTTTATTAACTTGTGTCTCCGAAATTTTCATTTTCACATTTAAAAAATTCCCAACTGTTAAATTATTCATCGTAAATTATTATTTACCGTAATTTCTGGTAGATACCCCGCAGGTTATATAATCCAGTTTTGCACCAGAAATTTCAATTGATAAATAAATTTATATTTGTACGAGCTCTTCCTTCGAAAAAGTATAGATTTCTCTATTAAATAAAATTTCTGGTGGAGAAATGACACATCTTACCTGCGGGTTATCTACCAGAAATTACGGTATTTATTTATTTATTTTCAAAATTTTTCATAATTTACTTTTGAGTTTAAAAAAGTGAAAAAATAAAACTAAGTACATTTTTCACCATTTTTTTTTAAGCTAGAAAATAAAATGAGAAAAACGTGAAAAATCAATGTTTTAAAAAACAATAATTCTAACGGTTGCGAACTTTCTGAATGTGGAAACGGAAATTGAAAAAACATATTAGGTAATGAGTAATTGTGGAAAAACACATTTTCTAATAGATTAACACGGACTTTGGCTGTCGTTGAGAGTAGGTATTGCACACTCTTAAATCCTGTTTTTTGAAATTTTCACTTATTGATCCACCCAGGTAATTTATTATTCAAAATAATTTATTGAAATCAGTTATCATCCTTTGAATCTTCGAATTATTATGTACATTTCGATCTTTCAAAAAGAAAGGTTTTATTTACAATAGAAATCAATGAAATTTACACTTTTAATAACTTTATTCATTTATTATAATTAAATTTAAAGACTGACCTGTGTAAAAATGAGAGTTGATTTTCATAAATTACGTAAATAATTAGCACATGCTTCAGATGAAATTATAACAATAATAATCATATTAATAATAATGATGATGATGATAATAATAATGTGACGTACTTTTTAAATCCATTAGAATTTGATATTTCAAAAGTGTATCACAATTCCTTGTACAAAAAAAAGGTAGTGTGAGACTGATCAACAAAATGGCTATTGTATCTCGCATGATTAAAAAAATTGGAGTGACTCCACTCGACTTTCCGAACATTGAGTAATTAACAGTTTCGTAGATAAAGTAAGAGAAATCGTTAAATAAACAAAATAAAACATTATAATAGGGTGTTTGAGTATTTTTCTGTATGTTGTTTAGTTTAACGCTATCGCCCTTCGAATAATTTGAGCCCATAGGTCATAATGATAAAAAATTTTCGTTGTGTCCTAGTAAAAATATATAAGTACTAGGCTCAGCAAAATGTACACATTTCGTGCGACGGTGACCCATACCATTTATATAAATGTTCAGCTCATTCAGATGAGACATTTAGACGCTATTGCACTTTAAAAATTTTGAGCCCACGGGCCATAATGATAAGGGATTTTTCTTTGTGTCCCTGTAAAAAAAAAAAAAAAAAAAAATGTGTATAAATTTTCAGCTCAATCGAATAAAGCATTTAGACGCTATCGCATTTCAAGTAATTTCAGCCCATAAGCCCTAATCATAAAGAATTATTTTTTGTTGTGTCCCTGTAAAAAGAAAAAAAAAGTGCTAGATTAACCAAGGGGTTCGTGCTATGGTGAATTATAACACGTATATAAATTTTCAGCTCAATCAAATAAGGTATTTAGACGCCATCGTACTTCAAATAATTTCAGCCCGTAAGCCATAATGATAAAGAATTTTTGTTGTGCCCTCTAAAAGAAAATATAAGTGCTAAATTCACCCAAATCAATAGGGTTTGTGCTGCGGTGGCCTATAACATACGTACCGATTTTCAGTTCATTCGAACAAAGCATTTAGACGCTATCATTTTCACTCACACACACATACACATCACGGAAAGTCATAAAGAATCGTACATATCTCTGAAAGGGAAAGTCGTATCAAAGCTAAAACTGGAGGTGTACTATTAGACATCACGATAATCCCAAATATAAATCTACGACTATTTCTTTTTCAGCTATGCGACATTAAAAAAAAAAAAAAAAAAAAAAAAAAAAAATCCATTTCGCTAATCATTACTACAATACTTTCCTTACATATAATGTTCGGAAAGTAAAAACAATTGGTTGTAGAATGTTTAAAATTTATATTTCTGACTCTTATAACATCTGTTATACACCTACGAGTTTGGCCTTGATATGATCTCCCACTTTAGAGACATCTGTGGCTTTACGAGTTTTTTCTTGACATTTGTATGTGCGTGTGTGTTTATATATACGTATGTTTCTCGCATAACTTAAATACGTTTGAACATGCGATTTCGAAAATTTGTATTTGGGGTTTAAATAACATCTAGTTATTTATACACCATCCTTTTTATTCTCTATATCTTTATGATATATTTTAGGGATATCCACAAAAACTGAAAATTTTTGATTATAATATAACCTCTCGTCTTAGAGATTTTAATATATTTTAGTTATAGAGCACAAGTAACAATATTCATATAAAAGATAAAATTCTTTTTCTTTATAAGAAATGTTGTTGCATAAACAGAACAACAGTCAAGTGGCTGTGGAGGAGATGGTCATTGGCGATGTTCTTGACAACTTGGTTAGTTTGGCGACCAAATTCAGTAGAAAATAGCAGTTTAGGATTGTCAAAACCTGGAAACTATTTCAATTTGTAAAGATGTAAACTAACTTTTTATAATGTAAACTATTGATTTCTAGCCGTTAACCTATGCCAAAGAGTATAAAAGAAAACCATCTGCATTCGAGTGAAATTCATTGAATTTAAACTGCGCATTTGCCATAAAAAGATTTTGATTACTTTTTTAGAACAAGCTATATCCGTGCTCTGCGGTGTGTATAATGCTGTTTTTTTTTTTTTTTTTGTGACTTTTGTGGTGCGAGTTATTGAATCATTTTGAGAATATTCGTCGAATAAAGTAGAACGTTAAAAATGGCGACGTTTTTGAACAATATGTAAAAATATATTAAAAATATTTTGTGGTTATTTTTTGGATACAAGAAAACAAGGTAGACGTTCTATTATTATTCTTTCACTCAAATATCTACAGGACTACAGAACAAATATTAAATTTCTCAAATTTAGAAATACATTGCGCTCATGAATATAGATAATACACGAGTTAACAGACTCATCGGTTTATGCACTTGATATTATTTTTAGAAATGATATAAAAATGTATCAATAAATAGAAATGAACTTAATACATATCAAATGTTCTATAAATGTTTGTTATATTCACTACTGCTTTCCCCAACACTTTTCAAATTTAAAACAGTTTGTTCTAGAGTTTAACGCATTAATTTTCGAGTATGCCAACGGTGCCAAAGTTGCTAAAAGCCGATCATATATGACTGGGAAAGCTGGATCGTGATAGGTGTTGAAAATTACGCATTACAACTGACAAAAGATCCCCTATCCTACGTAAAGTTCCTAAGCGAAAAGACGTTGATGATGTTCTAGTATTAAAATCGTTGTCTGCATACATTTTATACCATTTATCAGTGCCGGAACCCTGTTCGAAAATCTCTTTCAAATAATAAGACTCAGTAGTTAATATTGCAGTCAAAATTCAACTTATTGTAAATTTTGCAGTACAAAAATACATGCGATAGATTGTAGAAGAATATCCTGTGGCCAAACGGGCAACTGTTGACCAATCAAGTGAAAGCTGCCCATTCGTGAATTATTACCATAATTAAGCAGCATCAATCGTTACTTTTGAAAAGAGTGACTGCAATACAAATATTTAATAAGCATCGCGTTTTCTCATCGTACTATTGGTGAAGATTGTATGATTTTGTATGGATAATAATCCAAGATTCATCGTACATCTTGTTAAACAGCTGAGCAATAGTATTAGTGTCTCAAAATATTAGTGTTTAGTTTAGTTGTTTATGACTGCTCACAACTACTCCGCAGTAATTAGTTAAAGAGCTGACCTCAGGGGTCGAACATTTTAAGTGACATTTTTGAAGAAAAAAAAAAGAGAGAGAGAGATTTATAGGTGAAAGAACTTATTATGGTCTTTTTTTAAATATTAAACATTTCCTGGTATTTCAAAGTCTTATAATAATTCAGTTATCGTCACAGAAAATTGTTATGTTACATGTTCTTTTCTTTTACCTCTTTACTGTTGATTTTCTCAAATTTACTAAATTGTCACATAAAATGTTCATTCGCTAAGCTCTTCCAGAGTGAGACAACACTTTGAATCTGTTGTTTCACTGGTTTATTTAAGAACTATAAGCGCATCTTTCACGTGTGCAGAGCTCACGGGTTTTTGTCTTCTACTTCTATCAAATAATACTCAGTTTTTTTTTTCCTTCCAAATCTCACCATCGTGTCACGCTGGACTTAACGATATTATCTTTTTCGTTCTTTTACTAGTGGAATGAATTTGATTCAGTAACGGAGTTTTCACTATTCTAGAAGAAAAATCGACAATCAGACCAGTTTTTTACTTATTATTATTTTTACCTCAAGGTCAGCATAAACCATCGACGATCTGGAAGCTATTAAATTAGAAGTTTCTGTCCGTTTTTATCAAACATCGTTTTTATAGGTTATGCAAAGATACAGCCCACGGTAAAATTGATGTGTCTGTGAATAGTTTTCCATTAAGTTTGCAATGCAAGTACCAGCAATTTATTTTTTCCTTTTTGACACTTTCCAACAAAGTTGATAAATGTTTGTAACTCTGTTTCGTCTGTCTGCCTGTCTGCACGTGCTGTAATTTTCAAAAATATCTTTTGAAAGCCTTGAAACTATTTAATTTCACTAAAGCACGATACCTATTCTAAATGCTATAAATAGATCCACCGATTTGTATAACAATGATACTCACAAAAGAGTCCAGATACATTATGGTTTATGAGAGGTATTTCCGTAAACCATTTCTTATGATTTTTATAGAACACAAAACAGAACCAAATTAATATATATTATTATTTATTTGTACTAAGATTAGTTTTCCCTAAAGTATTAACATTAATAATTGAATTAAGGGCTTAAAAAAAAAATCAGATACATTAAGGTGTGTAAGTGGAAATTACTCCATGTACACCATGTGATATTTTGAACAATGGCTTAATAAAGTAAAAATGTGTATATAATTTTGCTTCGTTCGCTCACTTTCTTTTCTTTTCTTTTTCTTTTTTTTTTTTTTTTTTCAAAAGCAATTTTAGAACTACTTAAAACTGAAATATTTTATCCAGATTTTCTTAGTGCAAAAAAATTCAGTTATATTATAATCCATATGAAATACACTAACTTTCCTTAAATGACTGGGCTCTTTCGATTTTAGACGTTTTGTCAAATACTCAAAAAGTACTTGAAGAATAATATTGAAATTTTAAGAGTGTAAATAACCTGTTATATATTACGGCGAAAGTTTTACTCTGAAATGGAAACGAGGAGCAGTAAAAAATTAAAGAAAATACAAAATGTTTAGGATTAAACTGTAAAAAAGTTTTAATTATCCGTATTTATTTGTCTGACAAGTAAACCTTCTCTCCTTTGATACCGGTTTTCCGGAAACCCATATATTTTCTGAAAGCTTATATCACAAGTATAAAAACTGTGAAATCTTAGGGGCAGAGGGACAAGCGTTTAGGAGATACAGGGCCCACAAAGTATCAGTAAAGTATGTATAGAGGGACATATTCCCATAAAAACGTCTCTATTCCTTGTATGTTCCCGTATATTGCTGTCAAGTACTAACGTATTGTATGTCTTCTTCTTACATTGCTTCTTATTATATGGATACTATAGTCGTTGTGGTGGCCTTGGTCTCTCGATTCGGAACAAGTAATCGGTCTCCGAACGTCCAGGAATCGGAGATGATAAAACACATAATTATTCTCCTGGAAAATGATATGGAGGTTGTGGAAGGGATCCGGACATTAGGATTTGCTAGAGGCGATGAGAAGAACGGACGAGGATATGGACTTCGAAGATGATGGTGTCTATAAGGAACAGTAATGCTCGTCGCAACAGTCACAGTCTCCACTTCTGTCATGACATATTTTGGTCAAATATGGCTAATGACAGGAAGAAAATTCTGCTTTTAGTGGATTCATGGTGTTCTAACAAAGATCATGCATTGTCTGCTTCCGAAGTACTTGATGGTAAAGTCCTACAAAAAGAATTGGTACCTGGAGGATGTACAGGAAAGATTTAGCCTCTGGATATTCATTTTTTCAGACACTAGAAATCTTTTGTTCTTTACATAATGGATATAACAATTATTATCGAGACACATGAGCACATCTGGCACCGCGATAGTTTTCTGGCCCTGCAGTCTTTTTTCCCTATATCAGTTCAATGCTCCTCGTTTCAAGAACTTGATTGAGTATGCTTTTTATAAAAGCGGATACTTGGACGACAAACCTGGAATGTGGATTGCGCCAATGGATTACTGCTTCAATTCATTGACAAATGATGAGTTTGCAAATGTGCGGCTATCGCTTTTGTAAAATGTGCCCATTGTCTTTCTGCCCGTCTCACTGTTTATTTGGTGAATTGTACATTGATTGTCTCTTGTAATGGACTTCGTTTGAAGTCAGTAGCAAGTATCCCAACGTATACTGTTTCTTTTCAACGAGTTGTTTCTTCCTTTATAATGATACCTCCACCTTCTTACCATATTATTAGTTCATATAAATACGTGAAACGAACATTTTAGCGACTTTTGGTGTCATCTTTCCAACATTTTATGTCCTATAACTCCTAAACGCTTATCCCTCTGCCCCTAAGATTTCACAGTTTTTCTACTTGTGGCATAAGCTTTCAGAAAATATATAGGTTTCCGGAAAACCGGTATCAAAGGAGAGAAGGTTTACTTGTGAGAGAGGCAAATATATTCATAAAGATATAAGTTCCCCCCCCCCCCCTTAAATTGGTGATTTTTTACGTACCTACATTGTAGTATAACATGCATTGTGTATAACATACATTGTGTATAACATGTAGGGTTTTGAACAAATGAATGTCATTTTTTGAAAGTTGACATAGTACAGTAGAAATAACCTGTAATATGTCAGCTACAGGTTGTCAACTACAGTTTTTATTGCCAACAGTGTTTACCTGTAATAACTTTTTTTATTATTTATTTATTTCATTTTACAGTGTAACATAGCCTACAAAAAATTCCCATTTTTATTTATTTTATTTATTTATTTATTTATTTTTAATGCTTTTCTACAAAGTTGAAAAATGTTTATAAATTCGTCTCACTATCTGCTGGAGTTGCCATATTTATAAATATTTTTAGAATACTTTGAAATTAGTATATGTTTACTATGGCATACAGTTCAGGTTCACTATGGCAAATTTCACATTGAATATCTTATGAATAACAGGGACTCACAAAATAATTCAGGTATATTACTGTCTATGAGAGATAATTCTTTAAAACCTATTTTGAATACATAAATTGACATACATTATTCAGGTACACAAAAGCATGTTTCATGTTGAATATAATATGATTAATATAAATAATTGTTTTACAGGGTCATTCAATAATATTTCGATATGTTGGGACGTTGGGAGATGCGAGTGAAAATTACTCAACTTGCATTTTCAGCTGTGTTACGTGCTTTTAATTCAATATAAGCTAAAAAGTAAAGTTAAAAAAAGCATAAGTTAAAAAAAGTTCATGACATTAGTTCGTCTATCTGTGTGTCTATTTTTAGAATCTTTGAAACTGGTATAAGCCTCTATAGTAAATACAGAATATTTCCTATTGAAAAACGTACGTTTTTCAAATCATATACAAATATTATAAATAATACAGGTTTACAAATCATATAAATGGTTTGTAAATAAAATGACGCATAAAAAAATTCGGATACCTTACAAACTAAAAAAAAAAGGCATTTCTTTAAGGCACCTTTCAGTACCTCTTAAATGAGTTAAACATAATAAAATGCATTTTTTTTTTTTTTTTCTTTGACGAAAAAAAAAAAAAAAAAGATATTTCTGTCGAGAAGGTATAAGATATACATTGTTAATTTGTGTGCGGGCTCATACAAAATTATTCCTATTCGTATACTACTTTTCCATAAATGACCGGACACTTTCTATTCAGACGTATGGTGAAATATCTCAAAAGGTACTGGACGAATCATCATGAAACCTCAGGAGTGTAAAAAAACATGTCTTAGCATATGTTTTGCTTTTGTTTTCTCAGATGTTTCAGCGAAAGTTCTGTCCCGAGAATGAAAGGAGAAGTAGTAAAAAAAATAAATAAATAAACAAAAATCAAATGTTTTGGATTACCCAATAAAAAGTTATGCTAAAATTGCATTCTGGCTGTAATAGGAGATTAATTATAGAGCTTCTTACAATTATTTCTATAAATTTTCACGAGGTTAACAGATATATTCATGGCAATGTAACGGTTTCTTTAAAAATTGCAATATATATATTGCTATTTTTATAGTATCATACAGAGTATTAAACCCCGGGCATACTCATTTTCGGGAAACTTGGAATATTACATTAGACACAGCTTATTGCAATAACAATGCAAAAATATTAAATAGTTAATGAAATATGAACATTTTTACTAAATAATCTAAAACTACGCATTCTCTAAAGTAAAGCAAATTTCATTTGTAGAATTTATTAGCCAAAAGTATTGAGTTACCTATACGAAAATCCCAAACACGATAAATCCCAAACAAGTATGATTGTAAATTCAAAAAGCTGTCGGTGTTAGAATGAACTAAATTTCAGTTCCTCTAAAAAAAAAAAAAAAAAAAAAAAAAAAAGAGAAAAATGATATATCTATATTAATAAAATCAGACTTTTGTCTGTAAATTTGTCGGAATTGAAAAATTTTGCCATATCTTCACGTTTCACACCCCATGAAAGCCGAAAATGACTTCAGAAAATTTTGCCTGTGTGTGTGTGTGTGTGTGTGTCTGTGTGTGTGTCATCGTGTCCGTATGTCGCTTTTTTTGTCCGGGCATCACTCGAGAACGGCTGGACGGAATTCAACGGCGCTTGGCAGGAATTTAGGTCTTCACCCAACGTGAAATTATATCTATAGAAATTTTCAAAATTATGATTAGTGTTTAAATTGTGTGTAAAAAACGCCTGCGCATGCGCCATAAATATTTTTTCACTAAAATGCTTTGAATGGAAAAATAAAATATAAAAATAAATTTTTAAATTAAAGACTTTTTTATTCGCGTGATTCGCACTACAAATTATGAAAAGATTGAAATAAAGTGTTGCCATCTAAGTTTCATACTTTAGTTAATTTTAAAAAATCTAATTGTCGTATCGAAAAACTGTTTACACCCCAGGATTCAGAAAAATCACCTCTTTCATTTGGTACTGAATTTGTAATGATAGGTCTGATATTTCTAATTTATTTTTCCCTTTATCCGTTTTTCCGTTGCCACTTAAATTTCCTACTTTAGTTATTTTTTTAAAATCTAATTGTCGCATCGAAAAACTGTTTGAACCCCTGGATTCAGCAAAATCGCCCCTTTCATTCGGTATCAAATTTATAAATATAGGTCTGATATTTCTAATTTATTTTACCCTTTTTCCGTTTTCAACCCAGATTCGATATGGAACAGCTTTAGTATTGGATCCCTTTGGCAAAATTTGAAATTCGGCACCGAAGTAGCTCGGACGTTTCTCGCCAAGATCTTTAATTACACAATTGAGATAGCCAATTCAGTTCATCACAAAAATGGCTTAAAATATTTAAAGTCACCAAAGGGTTCCGATACTTAAGCTGTGCTTTTTGTATTTATTTATTTATAATACTGTTTATTAAAGACTTCTGTGGTCACGAAATTTGGTGTGTAAATTGTTTGTATGCATCCGGCACTTATTGTAACTGCATTTCACGAAATTCGAAATCCCCCTCCCCCCCTTCTCGGAGTCGAAGGGCAATAAACATGTGTAAAAACATGTTTTTCCGTTTGAATTCGCTTTGAATTATCTTAGAATGGCGAATTTTGGTGTGTGGATATTGATTAAGTGTACGCATTATGTACATTAGTGGGATTTTGCAAAACTTCGAACTCACCCGCTGAGGGTGGGGAAGTAAGAAGTGGGTAAGTTGTGCCGAAGACAGTGGGGACCCAGACTCCTCACATTGGGAGCGAGAAAACCTCTACCAATCACAGCGAGAACTTAGGTTATTAATAAAGATATGGCATTTTGACAAATCATTTAAGTTTAACGTCCAGCGAAGCGGGCAAAGCCTGCTAGTATATATATATTTAATAAATGTTTATTTACAGTCAACAAATAGTATATTAATAATAATTGAATTAAAATAATAATGTAAGTTAATTCCTTACTGTTAGAGGAATTGAATATCAGTTCTTTCTATTGTCAACAACTTAAAATGTACTTAAAAATTATATAATAAAATTCATATGATTTAAAAGAGGGCAGTTAAAAAAAAAAAAGAAAAATGATATATCGCTGTGAATGCATGTGGTAGCCTCATAAAAATTTATATAGTTGATAAAAAGAAACATTATAATCACATGCTATAGCTAGAACGCATTTCAAGTTTTTTTTTTTTTATAATTTCAAACATTTTAATTTTTTTTTTACTGGTACCTTTTCGCTTTCAGAGCAAAACTTTCATTGGAACATATGAGATGTAACACATATTCTTAGCGTGTTCTTCCTGGAGTTTCAAGATAATTCCTCAACTACTTTTAGAGATATTTGACAAAACATCTTAAATAAAAAGTGCCCGGTTATTTATGGAAAAGTACTGTAGTTTATGAGTAGAATTTACTACATGTGTAGCTTTTTTTGGTTTCCATCCCATGCTTTTTCTATGGAATTTTGACTTCTTTTTTGCCGTGTTTCTATGTGTTTTAAGCTTTTTTTCCATGTATTTTACATTGTAAAGTGCAGTGGCTCCCGCCCACCCTCCCTCGCCATGGCCGAGTCTTATACTAGGCGAATCGTATTAACCCTCGACGATAGGTTTAATGCCCCAACCCTTAGAGGAGAGATAACCCCAAAGAGAGCATCCCCGAACGAAATCTTCTGCCAACATTGAAACCACGTGACTGGAGGACACCGTATTCGGACAGGGGAGTTTTTTACATGTATTTGAATGGGGATCTCTGCTATGCTACCGAAGAAATTGTGAAATACTTCGTTGCATTTGGTTCTAGAGAAAAATCTCTCAATGGAGAACTTATAACCTTTCACAGTCATATATATACTTCTAAACTGTATCCATATAAAATCATAATATTAAAACAAATAGACTTTTTAATAAAGGAAATCCAAATTATTCACATAATCATGTGTTTTATATACAGTTTTTTGAAAATTTATGGAAAAATAATTTATTGTATTAATGTTTTTGAGTAGTTATATGTTTGATTTTTTCGTTTTTCATGATTTTTACTTACTATTTTCTTAAAAATTGAGAAATAATGAAAGAAATTTCACTTACATCTTTCAATCCAAATTTGGCGCGATTTGGCGAAATATTGAAATATCTAATAAGTTTGATGCATGATTGTATTTTTGTGTTTTACGTCACTTTGCGGTGTTCGAAAAATAAATGATTGTATTGTTTGCAAAAAGCATAAAGAAATATATTTTATTTTTTATTTACAAATTAGAATTATTTTTTTTCCCCATATGTACTTTATTATGAATTTAGAGATTTTTGCGTATTGACGATCTGTCTGCATTTATAATGTTAGATTGAGAGAATAAAATTTGTCTCTTTATTTCTTACTAGGCAAAATTTAATCCCATATAAAATTAACAAATTGTTTCATATAAGAATTTTTATTTAAAAAATATTTTATTATTATAATTTATAATTTCTTTACTTTGGTTTCTATGCTCTGTAGAATATAGTGCATTTATTTATTTATGATTAATTTTTTCTTCTTCTTTATTCAAAGGATTTGAAATGATAAGATTTATAAAAAATTTCGTCTTCCGGTTTTCAATGAATTTACAGTTTTGAGGTGATCTATACACTTTTGAAGCATTTTTAGAAAATATCCACCTGTCTCCTGTCTCTTCTGTGTGTGGGGGAGAGAGAGAGACCAAAAATTTGTGGCTTCTCTATATCAAGAACTAATGCACTAATTTACTTCTTTTTTTTTTTTTTTTTTTTTTTTTTTTTTTTTTTTTTTAATCTTGAATTTAATACCTATCAACTTCTTGTGAAAATCGCCCAATAAGTGGCACTGCTGTACAGTGATTTCGCTAATTTACGGGAATGCTGTGTCTCAGCTTCTGTTCCGTAAAATTACACGAAACTTGGTATGCGAGAGGATCATTACAGAAATTATGTCAATTCAAATTGAATACATATTGGTCGACAGGTGGCGCTGGTATGATGCAGCTTTTTTCCCTTGTGCAGAAAGGCTATATCTCAGCTTTTATAAAAAAATTAAGAAAAATGCTTTTTTATGATAAACGCATCGGAAACGTGTGTAATATCTTGTTCATGCGTTTATTTATTTCATTATAATTATTTCTCATGGTGTATTTAAATTCGACCTTTTAAATTTTTTTTCCCCTCTGATATACATTTATTTATTTACTGTTTTTTTTTTTTTTTTTTTTTTTGTGGTTGTCTACTGCAAAACGATTACAAGGCATTGTTGATGTCTGAAACAAATTATCCTCTACCTTTTGTCCTAATGATAATAAAGTAAACATTTTTTCATTCAAAGAAGGGTATATTATTCCAAATGCAACAATACATTTCTTAGGATTTAAGCGTAACAAAGAATATTTTAAATAATTCAAAAATTAATGGCCCTTAAACTACATTATTATTATTTTTTAATATATACTTTTTAAACCTTCATAAATGTACTCAATGTACAATGTACCTTGTATGTTATTTTCATTTAGCTTTCCTAAAGATAAAAACAGATGGAAATTACAGGAAGGTAAGATTTTAAGAGAAAAGATTTTAAAGCCATTGACCATTCCCGTTTATGTTCAAAAAATTTCTTGCCAGATAATTTTCATAAAAATAGATTTGGAAGCACTTGGTTAAAAAAGGATGCAGTACTAACTGTATTTAAATTTCCAGAGAATTGTTCCCATTTACATTTGTTATAAAAATCAGATAGTCATTTTCACGTTTAATGACGGCTCGAATTAACATTTAAAAATTATTTATAACTAATATTTCGAACTATTCAAGTGAACCTAGCAAAATTATATTTGTAGCAGGTAAAATAATGGAGAAAAATGTTCTGTAATTTCGACAAAGTAAAAGATTTCTAACGGCGAGCTGTAGCCAAATGTGGTTGCTTCCTGTCACGTGACTAAGGTGAAAATCATTCAATGTTGACTTAAACTTTTCAACACCACTTTTCCCTGCATGCGCTCTCTATCAGTATCTCTCCTCTAAGCCCCAACCCTACCTTTCGGATCTTCGGATACTGTGGGATGGAAGCACCTGTGACAAAAGCATCTTCCTCTGCCTAAGGATGGAACTAACGAGGCGTGAATCCTGAAAGAAATCACACTCACTGCAACGGAGAAGGGGGGGGGGGGACAGAGAGGGAACGTCAAAACATAAATACGTAAACCTGGAATTCATAAAACTAGTTGGCATAGGTGGACACTGCTCAGTTCCCCATCATATTTATGTTCTCATAAATTTCTAGTGCCAGACATATTATAATCATGTTAAAAGAAATGAATTTGACCAAAGCTTGATATAGTGACAGAATGAAATCCCCGCCTAATAGGCTATCCACCGTTAACTTCGATATATATATATCTTATTCTAATCTATTAATTTATTTTATCAGGGTCAATTCCGTTGTTTAGTTTTCATGCTACTATTTCCAATGCGATAATCCTCAAAATTCATATTTATATGAAAAATTTACAATTTCGCTATGTTGATAAAATCGTAAATTACGAATGATTTACGAAATTTTCCTGTTAGAATATTTGTATTCAATCATGTTCAAACAAATATCATAAATGTAATTTTGAAGTTGTCTAATGTATTTATGATCCTCAAAATGGAAATTTATGCCCAATTTTGCCTTATTCTGACATGTTAAGTAAATCGTAAATTCCAAATAACTTACGAATTTTTTAAATTGGAAAAATCATAGTGTATGATATTCATGCCAGTATCCTATATAATATTTCGAAAGTGGTTTGACATCTTTACGATGAAAATATCCCTCAAGATTGACGTTTATGTGGAATTTGGCTCTATGCTGCCATGTTAAGAAATTCGTAATTTTCCAATAACTTACGAAATTTTTATATTGGAAAATTCATAGTCATTAATATTCATGCCAGTGTTCTAAATAATATTTCGAAAGTAGTCTGACATCTTTACGATGAAAATATCTCTAAAAATTGACGTTTATGTGAAATTTTACCCTATACTGCCATGTTAAGAAATTCGTAAATTTCCAATAACTTACGAAATTTTTATATTGGAAAATTCATAGTCATTAATATTCATGCCAGTGTTCTAAATAATATTTCGAAAGTGGTTTGACATCTTTACGATGAAAATATCCCTCAAGATTGACGTTTATGTGGAATTTGGCTCTATGCTGCCATGTTAAGAAATTCGTAATTTTCCAATAACTTACGAAATTTTTATATTGGAAAATTCATAGTCATTAATATTCATGCCAGTGTTCTAAATAATATTTCGAAAGTAGTCTGACATCTTTACGATGAAAATATCTCTAAAAATTGACGTTTATGTGAAATTTTGCCCTATACTGCCATGTTAAGAAATTCGTAAATTTCCAATAACTTGCGAAATTTTCAAAGTAGCACATTTATAGTTACTAATGTTCATTCCGGCATCAAACCTGATATTTTAAAACTGGTCTGACATTTTTACAGTAAAAAGTTTCCATTTAATGCACGTTTAAGTGAATTTTTGTCCTATTCTCCCATGTTAAGAAAATCGTAAATTTCTCATAACTTACGAAGTTTTTTAATTCGAATGTTACAAAAGAATAGGGTTCTTGCCAGTATCGAAAGTAATATTTTAAAACTGATCTGACCTCTGTGCAATCATTTGTTCGTGAGATATCGTGTTAACAGACTAACAAACTAACGGACTAACACACTGACACACTAACGGACTGACACACTAACAGACACCCTACAGACAGACACCATACAAATTTTGTCATTTTCGGATTCCTCACACCTGAAAACGTGTAAAAAAGTCAAAAAACCGAGGTCGAAAATTTTCACGATTACCTAAGTTCCCCATACCTATAGTATGATGGGGAACTACGAGTAAAAGAACGCCCAAAAAACATAAAATAAGGAAGGTTAAGGATAGCATTACAAAATATAATAGAAAGTTTAAGGATAGTAAAAATATTTTTGTATTTTCTAGGAGCAATTTTTTTTTTTTTTTTTTTTATTAAACAGAGAATGACAAACTTAACATAAGCAAACACAGGGTATAATCTCCGAGGAGAAGTCATTGCCCGAAGACGATAAAAAAGAGAAAAAATACGTAACATATTCTACTTCCCGCTAGTCCATGCCTTTTTCTAGTCAAATTTGTCCTTTTATTCCTTCTGGTGTTAGACTTTTTTTTTTTTTTTCACTCTTGAGATTGTGAGTTTTTTTTTTTTTTTTTTTTTTTTTTTTTTTTCCCCATCCCAACCTTTTTCTTGGAATTTTGACTCTTTTTTACCATGTTTCTATGGATTTTTAGCATTTCTTCCCACGTATTTTACATTCTAAAGTGCGGTGGTATTCTTAGTTATAGTATGCGTTTTTTACATTTACCAATGAAGTAGAAAAATATTTAGGATTTAATATATAACTAATACTTATATTATTAAAGTGTATGGCAGGCAAATGCAGCTGGAATGCAATACATACAATATTTTATTATTATTATTTTCTTAAATAATTACAGTGATAAATGTTGTAATAATAATAATAAAAACATTGTAATTTTTCGATATATTATGTAAATTTACAAACTGTTAAAAGGATATGTTTATTAAAACACTGATGTATTTCATCAGAACAACTTTGCTATTTTCAATTTTTTTCATTCAATTGAAAAAGAAATAATCATATCAATATTTATATTATTAATACTAAAAATTCAATCTAAATAGAGATGAGATTTCAGTAAATTTATTGAATGTAACTGAAAAGAATATAAAAGCGAATTCTTAATAAAATTATTTTTTACTGTCTCTTTTTCCACGTGCACTAGATGTTTGCAACACCGTTTTTTTCAGTTATTGTATCGGGAAAGAAAAGGTTAACTTTTTTGTATTTATTTTTTAAACCCATTCTCTACTTGTCATATTTGACAAATATTCTCCACAGTTTAAAATAAGTGATTATTTTTAAAACTCCCAAAGTATAATATATAGAATAAATATATTGTAGATTTGCCATCCAAAATAATGTTTTTCTAAGATATCCCACTGGTGTAGTCAAATTCTATTAACATGAAACTTTGTTCCATTGTTTACTTCGGCGCAAAATTCTAATCTTAGAACGCATAGAATAGAAAGTCAGAGAAATTTACGTCACTCCACGCAATTGTAGCAGATGGATGCGAATGCATATACAATACAAGTTTTCTGCTAATAAAAACAACTTTCTGTGACATATATATAATATATTATCGTCTTTCTCCAACCAAACTTAAAAAATACTTTTTATCAATAAAAAAAAAAAAAAAAAAAAAAAAAAATAGCCACAGACTTTTCTTTTTAACGTTTGTTATTTTAACTTCTTAAAAAGTCATTTCATTTTATAAAATTAGTAGAATATTTCGAAAATTCTTGAGAAAAATCTGGAGTGAATTAAGTAAGAAATAAGGTCTTGCTTATGGTTTGAGATAAAATAGAATGCAAAACATTGACGATCATTTCAGTTGAAAAATCACGTAGTCTATTGAATCATTAAAAATATGAGATGACAGATTAAACAAAAAAATATTGAGCTGGGAATGTATAATCAATCAATTTACAATTCTCTTGTTTTTGAAAGAAGTTGATAGAATTTCGAGTAATTATTTAATTACTTCACAAATTTTATGTAGAATATATATATATTTTTAATAATAATAATAACATTTAAATGAAGAAGCAAATATGCAATTTTTTAAAAGTCGGTTTAGAAGATTTCCTTTATTCCTACAAGGCTCAATTTTTTTTTTAGTGCGCGACAAAAATATATAGGTTGTAATTAGTGATCAGAACATAGGGAAAACTTATAAAAATAAAAATAAAACCATATTTTACGGAAAATTCAACTTTTTAGCTCAACGTACCGTAAGTGGAACATACATAAAAATATGGTTTGCTAATACGTTTACTATTGTAATTAAAAAAAAAAAAAAAGAAAAGAAAGAAAGAAAGAAAAAAAAAAAAAACTTACCTCTGAAAAATATACTTTTCGTTATAACACACAGTATTTTTTTTTTTTTTCGAGTCAAAACTGTTCAATAACTAATCTTTTTTTTATTTTTGAATTCAGACAAACGACTAATGTATCACTTTCATTCGAATTTCACACTGAGTGCACTAAAACAAAAACATGAACGACATCTTTAGGTAAAGATTCGATTCACTACATTGCTAAATGTCAGTAGCTTCTATCAAGATGTCAAGAGATGTCGCTACTAATAGTTTTATAGCTATAGGAACGATTAAAGTCGGTGTTCCACATATGGAACTGGGTGCCTTGTAGGGTTAAGAAACATATCAACAATTATTTAAGGCACACGTTTTAACTTTTTATTAAATTTAAATGATTTATCTCTCCTTTATTAACTCCAAACGATGTATATTTTTTCCTCCATCCTGTTACTTTCATAACCCTTTACAAGGGTAGAAATTAAGAAAACCAAGTCCCTAGTCCGCAAGACTAGAGATTTTAAGATTTTACTGGTTCGTACACACTTTCACAGGTCCGTTCACCCATTCTATTAGATTTTTAAAAATACTTACAGATTTCTAAGATAAAATAAATTTACACGACAAATATGATAATTAAATATATTTACAATTAATCTAAAAACACAAATGAAGCCTTATATGAATCAAAAATGTTTGTTTTAATAAGTGGGTTAAATGTCACAAATTCACCATATATAACAGGGTTCCCTCGGCCCGATTTTTTTCAAGGACTCTTCCACCAGAAATATCTAAAAACAAATTTCTTATGAAATATGCACTGTTTAATAACAGGAGACTTGGCGTTGGAATATTGAAACCCGAATAAACTACTACGTCAGAAACGCCAAAAGAAAAATATTTGCGATGCATACAGCTGTTTCGGTAGCCTTAAGCGTAGCCTTAGAGAAAGAATTCTTTTTGCACTGAAGACGGTACGCTTAAGGCTACCGAAACAGCTGTATGCATCGCAAACATTTTTCTTTTGGCGTTTCTGACGTAGTAGTTTATTCGGGTTTTAATATGCACTGTTTATTTAAGAATAAATTTTTCTTAAGATTATTCTTGTGGCAGAGTCCTCGAAAAAAGGCGTGGCTGTGGGAACCCTGTATAAAATAATAGTATTAAAAGTATAAATAAAAATTTAAGTAAAAAAACATTTTTTAACAGTAGAAGGTTTTTATTGTGGAGCTCTGAAAAGCAAAAAATAAAAGTTTATTCTTGCAAACATATGCTATAAATAAATGGAAGTTTCAACACTAAGAAATTTTTAGAGAAAAATGTAGATATTTCACTTTTGCAAGAGATGAAAATTTTTAAATATTCAAATTATTTTAAAAAGCTATCGAAACCAATATTCTTAGTTATTAGTTTCTACGTAAGTATTTGCTTAAGCCATAAATTTCAAAGGCTGCGAAAGCTTTTTAAAATATTTTGAATATTTAAAAATTTTCATCTCTTGCAAAAGTGAAATATCTATATTTTTCTACAAAAATTTCTTAGTGTTGAAGCATTCATTTATTTATAACATATGTTTGCAAGAATATATATATATATATATATATTTAATGCTTTTCAGGGCTCCACAATAAAAAGCTTCTACTGTTTTTTACTTAAATTTTTATTTTCTGCATTTTAGTTATAAAAAAAAGCTTCTAAAAAAACGAATAAAAAATTCTTAAGATACTGTGTAGACAATGAAAATTTTTCTTTTATCAACTGACACCTTTTCTATTAATTATCTGCAAAAATTAACACATCGGCCCATCGGAGAATCGAACCCACGACACGAACCAAAAATCAAAGAACAGTAAAGAAAAGTCATAGAACATGCTGAAAGATTCCAACAAATACTTATGCAAAAAGAATATTGTTCTCGAATGCTTTTTAAAATATTTTGATTATTTAAAATATTTCACCTCTTGCAACGTGAAATATTTATATATTTCTTTAAATATTTATATTTTTGTTTCAACAATTTTCTTATTGTTGAAACTTTTATTTGTTTTTTATAGCATGTCCTTGAAAGAATTATATGTATGTATTTTTTTTTTTTTTTTTTAAATGCTTTTTAGGGCTACACAATAAAAACATCCTTTTTTTTTTTTTGTGTGTGTGTGTGTGTGTGTTTTAGTAACTGAAAGAAGCTTCTAAAAAATAATCAAAATTTTTTAGGATAGTGTGTAGACAACGAAAGATCTTTATTATCATCTTTCCTATTAATTATCTTCAACAAAGTAACGCATCGGCCTTGGAGGATCGAACTTACAACCATCGCGTTATCAACATGACGCTCTATCCAATTGAGGTAACAAAGTAACGAAAAACGGTGCTTACTTTAAGTTAAAGTGGGGGAATTTTGTTTTTCAGTGTGACACGAAGACACGATAACAAAATCGAATTTCAAAAATGAAAAGCTTCTAAAAAATATTTATTTGTTTATTTTTTGCTTAAAACATTTTATTTTGTGCTTTTTTAATATCTAAGATATTTTGTATTTTTTAAAGTTTCATGAAATTTCGAAAAAAATCTTTAGAGTTATAAAGTAAAAACTTGTAGCTCTTTAATTTCTTAAGGGGTTTTTCACATGCCGCGTAATTAATTTAAAGATCCAATTATTTTAACCACTTAGCAAAAGTTCTTTTTATGAAAAAGCCCTTATCATCTCACAAATGTTAGTAAATAAACAAAAATATGTTAGAGTTACAAGCTTATAAAGAGTTTTTTACAAAAAAGTACATTTTGAGTGTGGTTGAAATAATTGGATCTTCAAATTAACTATGCAGCATGTGAAAAACCCCTTAAGAAATTTCAACTCTTGGAAAATATCTAAAATCTAGCTCGTTCATTTTCGGATAATTTGTCTAATTTTTACTCTATTCAAATGCATTTTTGACAAAATTTGCCCAACATATCTAGCTTTCAACCTATGCAATATATATATATATTTAATCTTTCGCACATGCGCAGTGAAAATATTTTCATAAAAATGCTCATATTTCATGAGATATTTAAGATATTTATATTCCGATTGCAGTATTTGTTTTAAAAGTGTTTTTCCAACTTCTCTGAAAGTGGGAATAATTTTCGTTAAAAACTGTGTATATTATAAAAAAAATATGTTGATTTTTTTTTTTTAATAAATGCTTACGTCCCCTTTATTTGATATGCTATCGTCACACAAATTCATCCACAATTTGAACTGGGTCTATATTAACATACCCTAAAGTTACAGTTCATTCCGTTTACTTAACGATACAAGGTGATCACAAACATTATTGATTTTGCTCAATTTGTTACCAGCCCCTTAAATGCTGTCTTAAACCAATCTTCACAGAAAAACATGAGGAAGACCCAGTTATTTAAATATCCAATGTTTGAAAACATTTCATCGAGAGATAAGTTTTTAAATTGAAAAAAAAAATGATCGTTTGCAAATCTTGCTAAACTTTTGAGCAGGAGTATATGTGTTATTTCTTATCTTTATACTTACAGGTATACAGAAATTCACCTATATTTGTATTAAATAATTTAGTTAATGTCCCTGATCAGTGTTGAAAGTTATATGGCTTCAGTTTTTTTATTTTGTTTTTCTTTTCTTTTCTTTCTTAATTAAATGTCATATATATCTTTTTGTGATATTTTTCATTTCTTTCTATGATATGTTCGTAAAAAATTCGCATACATCTATATTAATCACAATAATTTATTTAAGTGCCTCTATTCAAAGTAATGCAAAAATAAAATACAGCGATTGTAAAAACGACAGATTTAAGTGATATTTATCACGTAACACAGCTGAAAGTTCAACTGTCGAAGTGTCACTGCGAACATTCTCTATATAATAAATGTATTTCAGTGGTAGAGCTTTACTGTCGCGATGCGTATCAACTAACCAGCGAACCAGCGTAACACATCAGCAACTGTCATAAACATTCCCTGAACATAAAATTTAGCAAAACATTTGGAAGATGATAGATACAGAGAAAGATCTTGTACAATGCAATTTTTTAAAGCGAAATTTGTTTTGGAAAGCTGCTTAAGCTTTTAGGAAATGTTAAAAGATATTGCTGAAGCTGTTATTGTCCGAACGTGGATTACTGTATTAATTACACTGCTCTGCATGAAAATTGGCCATAACACCATTTTTGCAAATTCTTATTTTTGCAAATGGACTCCTGAATCCGAATATGACGCCCATTTTGCGTTATCACCCACCGTTTTTTTGGAGACGTCCCCCTATTTTTACCCCTTTTTGGTAATTTTATGGCTATGAATTTGATTTATAGAGGAGGAAAGGATTATTTTATCGTTAAAAAACTTCTGATGGCCTACAGAGGTGAACATTTGCAGCAAGTGGAAAATTTAGGAGGGGGGGGGGTGGATTTGCCACTGAAATTATAAATTACATTTATTATATTTTATTAATCAATTATTATTATTACTTATTATACATCATACATATTTTTTTGTTTTTTAGTGTTAAATTAATTCTTTTCCATTCTCCAAATCAAATTCATGATCATAAAATTACCGAACAGTGATAAAAATTGGGGGAGGAGGTGACGTCCCGTGAAAACAGTGGGTGATTGGGGGAAAATGGGAGTCCTATTCGGATTCAGGAGGTCATTTTACATAGGAATCAGCAAGAATGGTATGGCAAGAATGACTCGATTTTTTTTTTTTTTCTTTTTTTTGCAGCGCAGTTTTATCTAACAAAATTTGTCAAAACACTGGTACATTATTCTGTAAGTTCAGACGTTTGGGATAAAAAAGTCTTCTGTTGGCATATCCTACGAATAACTCTAATTTTTGAGATAACTGGAAGCTTTTAAATTTGACTAGGACAAAGGCAAAACTCGTTACCAATACATTTTGTAAAAGAGGGTGTAACAATGGGAACAATGGAATTTTTTGTGACTACTGTTCATTTGCCTGTCTGTCTGTATTTGTTTGCTATACTTTCCAGAAACGTCTCTAAGTTTACATATACAGTTCCCGCCGCTTATTAAAATTACATTCGTTCGAGGCCAAAGTGATTTTATTAAGCGGCTGATTTTTATATCCGGCGAACGTTCCTGCACTTAAGGAAAATGTATAACTTCCCTAAATTTGGTAAGAAGCTTCAAAAGGTTGGAATTAGTAAACAATGGAATTAGTAAACAATATTAAACAATTTTTTTCGGCGATGCTGATTTTATTAAGCGGTGGCTTTAAAAGTAGTTTGTATTGATTTGATTCCGGTCCTGGCACATTGATGAGATTAAGCGGCTGATTTTATTAACCAGTGAATTTATTAAGCGGCGGTTACTGTAGTATAATCTAAGGGAGTCTAAATATAAAGATTTTCTTAGATATTGTACGTATCGATAAAAAGTTATTCTAAAAGGAATTAAAATATTCTTTTCTTTTCTTTTTTTAATTTCTTTGTTATGGCTAAAAAATAATGAGTCGATACGAAAGGACAGTGCCTATAGGTCATTGTATGTTGTAGTGACTATATTATAGAGTACTACATCTGGAATTTACTATATCGCAATACATTAGCATTAATTAGTAGTAGAAATACCCAATTATGAAAGTATAACTTATAAGTGAATGAGGGCTGAAACAGTAATAATTGTGATAAATAATTTCTTTGCTACAATTTTCTAAAATTTAGAAAAACGATTTCAAAATATAGACTGTACTCGAATTTCGAAGACATATATATTGTCACGCTGGTGGACATGTGGCTATTCTCTCAAGACAGTACTAATTTTTCTTCTTCTAGTTTTCTTCTTCTATTTTTTTTTTTTTTTTTTTTTTTTTAATTACCCACAGCGCAGTACTAGTGCGACGTTAACACCCAACCAACTATTTTTTTTTTTTTTTTTTTTTTTTTTTTTTTTTCAATTTTCCTTAATATATATATATTATTTTATTTTTCTCTCTTTCTTTATTTTTGCGATAGCAGGTATTTTCTGAATAAAACGTCTTTAATACAATTTCTTTAATACAAATTCCTTTTCTGTGCAATGTCTTGTAATATTGAAAAATGTTTCATATAATCTAGATATGCTGCTAGACTTTTTTATTATTTTTTTATTATTTTACTTCTACCGCTTTTCTTTAAAATTTTTAATACTATTATTTATAACATACTCAAGTGTATATATATATATATATACATACATATACATGTGTGTGTATATATGTATTTGCATGTATATATCTGTTTGATTTTTTTAAGTCAGATAAAACTCGCAATATATTCCTATTATTTACATTATTCTCCAAAATTTCTGTGACGCCCTGTTTGACTGGTTTTCTTTTCTTCTTCTTCTTCCTTTCCTTTCCTTTTCTTTCTTTCTTTCTTTTCTTTTTTTTTCTTTTCTTTTTTTTTTTTTTTTTTTTTTTTTGCCATTAGTTAAACAAATATGCGTATACATTAATACTAGTTTCTAAAATTTATTCTCATAATTCCGTATGTGCATTTTTCTCCTCACTTTGATTCCCATTTGAATATCCTTGACGCCTGGAATAGAGCCAAAGTTTATTACTCAGATCTCTCAGGTGAAAGGCGTGATATTTTGGCAAAGAACGGCAAGAACTCAAGCAATATGTGATGATTCTCGCGAAAGATATTTGCATAAGGGTGGTCTCAAATCTTTCACCTAAAAGGCAGTTTTGAATAAATTTTCTAGCGAAACTTTGAGATAATTTATCTTCATAAATACAAAAGAATTTTAAATTTTAAAAAAGTGTAAAGTATTTTTTGCTAATACTTGAAGTTAATTAAGAATAATTTTTAAAGTATTTAAGAAAAGTCTTTTATTTTATTATACCAGTTTATTTTGCGTTTAAATAAGATAATAACACCAAAGAAGAAAATCTGTTTTATGATAAGTTACATGATAAGTTACATTAAAATTGGAACTTTTACTGACAGTATCTAAGAAGCAGAAAGAAAGAATGAAAAAAAAAATATATTACCCAAAATATATAAAATCTCTCTCAGTGATACTAAAGTATATGCAAAAAAACTCATACAAAAAAATAAGCTCCCTTTGAATTTATAAACATTACTGGTATTTGTTTTCAGCGTGTTTCTAAATTAATGTTAAATTTATTCAATCAAAAGCACAAAGTGTGTCACTCCAAAAAAAAAAAAAAAAAAAAAAAAAAATGAAAAAATGAAAAAAAGAAAGAAAGAAAGAAAAGAGGGATAAAATGCTTACTACTGTATGAAATGTATAACATAGCCACTATTGAAACTACATAAATGTTACATGTGCACATTTTCGGCGTAGTTTTAAATTAAAAGAATAATTTTTTAAATAGTGATGACATAATTTCCAACAAACCGGATTCAGACCGGATTCATAAATATTTTCACTGTCTGGAAACTTGGCTTACATATCTCTTGATGTAACTACCCTATGGATATAGTAAGCCCCATGAGGTCAAAGACAAACCATACCAAAACGTTGTTACACTTTCCCCACTTTACCCTAAATAAATAAATATAAAACAATTAAAACGATAAAGAAAAGATAAAGGCAAAAGCAAAACTTATGTTAATGCATAAAAAATACGACACTGTTATAGCTATAAGTGCTATAAAAATAATAATTTATTTCAAAGTTGGCAAGATTTCGGACAATATAGTAAATATCACAGTATAAATCATGGTTTTTACCGTATTGTTCAAAACTCTAGTGTTCTACACTGTCCAAAAATAATAGTTTTTACTAAAAGGATACTATATAATAATGATTCAAATATTTCAAAAAAAATTACAAAAAATTACAAAATAATTATTATAATTCTGAGTGTATATACATACATATTAATTAATTATTGGTTTTATAACTTTTTCAAGCATTTGCTTTTTTTTTTTTTTTAATACATATTGTGAGAGATACCTATAACAATTATAATATGTAAAGCAAATAATTTTTTTTACTGAAGTTTTAATGGAAAAATGTGATAATTTTGTTTCAAATACTAATATTTATGATAATTACACAAACATATGCTATAGAAGAAATATAAATAAATATCGTATTTGCTTTAAAAGATATATATCATACTTTATTGTAAACTATATGTTTGAAAAAAAAAATCTTGAAATAAATATGAATATAATTATTATTTTTTAAATAAATAATTACATATATTATATATAACAAGGAAATATATATGCCGAAGTTTGAAATGTTAATTCATAAGTATATATTAAAAAAAGGGAGGAAATAAAAACGAAAATTGACATACCTGCCACTTTAGAAATTCATGGACTTCATTGTTTAATTATAACTTTATATTTTAATTTATTTTTGGTATTTTTTTATCTATATATTTTATCCCTTAAATGCCTGATTGTTTTTAAATCAGTTTAAAAATGTTTTAAAAGGACAGGAAAATACTTTAAAAAATCATACTTTATTTTAACTATGGTTTACAGCTAAAAAACAGATTGTTGTAAATCGGCAAACATTAGGCGTTATAACTTCAATATTATTCTGATAATACTTTAGATAAGAGAACAAGTTTAAACGAGGTTATTTTCTTTTAAATGCTTCTTTTTAATTTCGTTACATTTATACTGCACTTGACTTTTAAATTTGATCTTTTAGTTTCCTACTAATATTTAATATAGTAGAAGCAAGAAAGAGATTTCTACATTAAAAGCGATATAATTGTGCCGAAACAGAAAAGATAAGAACTAAAAGATTGCTTTATTTGTTCTAAATTCTGCACTCTTACTAAAATTTATCTGTTAAAAGTTATGACATATGTTAATGAAAATGCTATGTGAGATTAGTTATTCAAAATACCACTTCATTTTGTCTGCACATGTCAGTCTATTTGCAATGTAGTAGTTAAAATTGCAAAAGAGTGTTAATATTTTCTATAGCTATTTTCTTGCTATATTTCAGCCGTTAAAAAGCGATAAATTTGTGCATGAGTTAGTTTTATGTCGCACTAGTGCTGTATTATGGACAATGCGATAAATTTGTAATCAATCTAAGAATACAACAACATAACGTTATTTTTTTTTCTTTTTTTAAATCCAGAAAAACACTGCAATTTAATGAACAAATATGATAAATTTGCAATATAATCAAAAGTTGGGGGAAAAAAGTTATTTTTTCTTACTTAAATTAAGATTTTTCTTAATACTTTTTCACAAAAATCAGCAAAATCGCGTTGAGGTTCAGGTTGAGAAAGATTTTACATCGTGCTAGAGCTACACAAATTGGCGATGATCCGGGATTCACCCCCTCAGGATGATTAGGAGCGAAGCAGGACACTTTGGCCCCGCCACTTTAGTTCCGCCATTTTGGTCCTGCTCTTTTGGTCCCGAGGAAATTTTATTCCCTGGCTATTTTGGTCCCGCTAATTTTTTGCTATCTTTTAATTATATGTCAGTTTTTTAATATGACAGTCTATTTGTTTATACGGGAAAATTGAGGTGCTCTTAGAATATCTTTAATTAAGGAATATCTTATAGGTAAATACATAAATTTTCTACATTAATTAAAAATTTTGTTAAAAAAGGAAAAAGTAAAGAAAGAAAACCTTAGGATATTAAATATAATTTGCTTTTAGTGACAGAATGGTATTTCTTTCAAAGAATTAATTATTGACCTGCTCCCATCATAGACTCTTCTTCATAAGCATAAGCTTGTTATGATTTATCATTTATGAAATTTTTGAATTTATATAGGAATTTAGTCATATATAATATTATATATAAATGTGTATATAATATTATGTGTGTATGTGTGTATGAGAGAGAGAGATACGTTTCTTTCGATTTGATTGTGATTTAATTTTTATCATTAATCTAAGCGGAATTTATTTCAAAATCGGTCTTATATTAATAATAATAATAAAATGCATGTTTGTTTGTCCGTGATATTTAAATATGTTAACCATGTATATATGTGTATAAATTACCTTTCTTTCAATTACAATGATTTTATTTTAAAAATGAAAAATTGTAAGTAGTCCAATATTTAATCAACTGTGCGCATTGCAAGCATCAAAGTTTGGAAAATGTTGATGCACAATTTTTTATCTTTTTAGTTTCATCTCTTTTTTTTTTTAATAAATATATCTCTCTGATATGTCTCTATGACTAAAAACAATGTTCACATTGAAATCTTTGTAGCACCTTGGGATTCGTTTCACACCTGTTTCTCCCACAAACAGGAAAAAGGAATTTCACTGTTTTGTTTCAGCGCATTTTTTTTTTTTTTTTTTTTTTTTTTTTTTTCAATTGGGGGGGGGGAGCTTTTAATCAAAAATCTCTTTAACAATATTGTAAGGGATTATAAGGGAAGAAAAATGCTTTTCCAATTCTGTGTGATATATAACTATTTTCTGTATTTGACAAATGTACCCGGATCGACAGAGAAGAAAATGACTCAAGTTTAGCAGATTTGTACAAATTAAATCCCCAGATCATTTTTTAGTTCCTCATATCTTCTTTTATCATTAAACTCTAACATTTAGAGGATGCTTGGATAAAGCATCGATTTCCTATAAATTTTGTATTCGAACACTCTGAATTTGAATGTGATATTTAAGAGCCACATTACAGTGTTTTGTATTAAAACCTTGTATTTTATTAAAACTGAAATTTTCGAGACTTTGATAAATTAACAATGATTAAATCTTTGCTGATAACTAATAACCTTTATCTTTAACGTACACAAACATCAAACTGTCTCAATTATATATATATTAAAAACAAAAACTATTTTATTTACGAGGCCAACTTTAGTTAGAATACATTTAAAAACAATATATACATTTAAAAACATTTAAAATTTAGACGTTTCGAAACCCGTCCAGGTTTCCTCATCAGTATCACTACAACATAATTTGCAAGCATTACATGAATACACAAGGAATTTATATAAGTACAGAATATTGAGGAGCCAGTGCGCATGCTTCATTGATAGTTTAGAGATGGCTGGCAGTGTGCCAACTGTCAAGGAAAATACGTGATTTATAATTATCATAGCCAAGCCAGAATTTAGAACTTGTATATTATCGAAGTCAGGAATATGATCGGCTTCTATTGAATGGATTACAATTTTAGAATTTTGGTTGCAATTTTTATATCACCGCCTATGCTCCTGTAGTCTAATTCTTGCCGTACGGCCAGTTTCACCTATATAAACATGCAAATTATGTTGCAACCTATATAAGCTTGCAAATTATGTTGTAGTGATACTGATGAGGAAACCTGGACGGGTTTCGAAACGTCTAAATTTTAAATGTTTTTAAATGTATATATCGTTTTTAAATGTATTTTAACTAAAGTTTGTCTCGTAAATAAAATAGTTTTTGTTTTTAATAACATTTATCATTTAAAATTCAGTCCGAAATAATAAATTTTCTGTTCCATGTGTTCTATAGTTACACCATTTTCAACAAAGGTTGTAGATATTTAACCCTCCAATTGTAACATTCGTCTAAGTTCTCTTTTGCCCGAAGCTCCCTCATGAAATTTTCTGTCCTTTTTCCTCTATCGTACAAAGAAAAAATCTAAATCTCGAAATTTTAGACGTTTTTTCAGTTTTACTTGTTACTACAACTTTCTGTTGCAAAATAATAATAATAATAATAATTTTGACTTTTCCTACCCCCATGTTTTCAACTCAAATGACAAGAATTGGAAATATGAAAAAAAGAATTTCGCTTTTTTCTGTAATACTTTGATTATTCTTGATATCGGGACCAAAATGGCGGGACCAAAACGGCAGGACCAAAACAGCGGGACCAAAGTTTCTTCGGGATCAATTCGACGGGACCAAAGTGTCATGCACCCGGTTAGGAGATATGCCACACCGATTTTAATTCTCCGCGGAAGGGATGGTTTACGCACTTTCTCGGTGCAATTGACAGCAATATAATAAAAATTACATTACAGAAAATATAATGCTTTAAACCATGTTCAGATTTTTATTAATTAATTGGTCTTAATTTCATTAAAATTTCAAGATTGAAAATTATTTAAATCAATTCTTATTTCATCATTTCAACTCGCCTCTTTATTTTCATCTATTACAGCGACGTGCATTCATTTCTGAATAATTAACTCCAGAATAGCTTTCTTTTAACAGAAGAAATGTATTTGCCCCTAGGGAAACATCGGTAACTGTGCTCGAGGCACGATCTAAATTAGATGCGCTCTTGTTCTTCTTCAGAAGCAGCCAGGCAGATCGAACCAAACATAACTCTTATCACTAAAGAAAATGACTCGATTTTCATGAAAGATGCAGTAAATTCTCAAATTTCGATTGTAGTATTTCGTGTCAAGCAATTTTTTTAAATACTTTTACTTTCTTCGTCTTTTATTTTCCTTTTCATTGCATTACAATTCTTTTATTTTATTTATTTTTATTTTTATTTTATTTTATTTTTTAAGACAAGGGAAATGCCCTACCTCCACTTTATTGATTAATATTCAGTTTCATATGATCTCTTTTTTCTTGGGAACTATAAAAATTAAATTTATCAAGACTTATAAGAATTGCTATATAATTATATTAAAAGAAATTTTAGTTGAAAAAAAAAATGTAAAATTCATATGGTTAATTTGTTTAATAAAAAGGTAAAATATTTATTGAATCCATAATGAAATGAAATTATTTTGTCACTAGCGAGATAGACTATCAAATCATTGTGATTTCGCATCATTTGGAATTGTTTAGACAATCAGGATCAGCGGGAGTCTTTATTAACAATTCTCTAATTAATGATAAACCTTTTAAAATATTATATGCTATGACTTCAAGAATTTTAGAAAATAAAATTGTAATAGTCCATTTTTATATTAATTTATTGGGGAAAAAAAAAAAAAAAAAAAAAAGAACTTTTAGATTTAATTTTTTTTTTTTTTTTTTAAACATGAGATCTAATTAAATTATTATTATTATTATTTTAATGATAGTAAATATGTACTTTAACATATCCATTGAAAAAAAGTTATGACACTTTACATAATCCCCCTTCTCTCCTCAAAAGAAATCTTAATATATATAAATCTCGTGTCACAATGTTTGTCCTCAATGGACTCCTAAACCACTTAACCGATTATAATAAAATTCGCACACCATGTGCAGTTCGATCCAACTTGAGAGATAGGATAGTTTAAATCTCAAATTATAGTCGCAATTTTAATTTATTGCTAATTATTTGTCTGTTATTATTTGACAGTCACAATTATCTGTTAACTCCAAATGATTCTAACAGATGTCGATACCTTTCGACTGGGTTGAAATGAAAGCTGAAATATATTTGGTGCTGCCATCTACACAAAGAATCTTCAACTTTTTAACCTATTAATAAATTTCGTATAATTCAATTATTTCCACTTTTTAAATTTTTGGTGTTAGCATAGCCGGCCACGTGTTACTTAGACTGAAGTGTAAATTGAATTCATATTATAATGAAGATAATACAGTGAAATTAATCCTGTTTTTTACTTATTTGTGCTTCATTGATCAAAACTTTATAATTTAATCTGTATATATATATAAATTACGTGTCACGATGTTTGTCCGGGGTAAACTCCTAAACTAAGGAACTGATTTTGATGAAATTTTGCACACTGTGTGCAGTTTGATCCAACTTGAGAGATAGGATAGTTTTTATCTCAATTTATTGTCACAATATTGTTTTATTGCAATTATTTGTTAATTATAGACCTTTATTAAAGTTGCTCCAAAATATCTGTGAGTTCCATTAATTTAATTGTTGCCAAAAAAAAAAAAAAAAAAAAATACGAGTTCATTTTCTTTCGACATAAAAATAAATACATTTAATCAAACGTGAACGTTAAAAAATTATAAAAAGTTAAATTATGCATCTCACGAAAATTGACGTCATAATCAATTTAAAGATTTTATACACATTGATAAAGTGCTAATGTAGTTCTATCATAGATATAGTAATATATATAGATCTCTCATCCCCATGTTATCGTAGAAAGATTTTTGATGCCGAAAAAAGATAAAAAATAAAAGCTTTGGAAACAGCCATTAAGTGGTATTGAAAAAAAAAAAAAAAAAAAAAAGAAAGAAAAAGAAAAAGAAAAGAAAGAAAGAAATATGAATTTGAAACTGTATCTGGAGTCTTCCATTCCCCTTTAGCAAATAAATTATTCATAAATTTTATTTGCTAAAATATTAGTATGTATTCCCGTGTGTATTCACTCGGGGAAAGACGGCCATATTTTGGTAAAAACGTCGTCTTTTCCCAAATGAAAAGGAATAACTTTTTTCTCCCCAATGATCACTCTATTCTATATATGCTATACTATATCTATGAGTTCTATACGCAAGCGAAGTGTGACTCACTGACCGTCTGTGCAGCCAAGAAAAAGATTTCCTATGTTAATTGCCCACTGGATTTTTTGTAAGAAATTATTAAAAATCGAGGAAATTTATTTCCCGATTTTAATCCTTATATTTGGGTATAGATATGTATTAGTTATCGCGGGTGTTAGATTGAATTATTTTGCTGTCAAATTGACAAAATTTTAATTTTAAATTTTTAAACTCTGTCGCCCTTGGCTTTTTTTATTATTATTATTATTATTTGGCGATCAAAAGCGTAACACGAAAATATACATGCCAGATGTATGCATTGTACGAAATGTAATATGTATTATTCATTGTACGTATGTATGACATGTAATATGTATTGTACGAAATATTGTTTCATATTATTCATTACTCTTTTAATATAAGTTGTTAAAATAACCATGATTTTTGAAAGGAATTAAATATTTTCGCCAGATAATTTGGCGATATTCTTTTTTTTTTCGCCAAGGATGACAGAAATGAAATCTATTCCGCTGCAAAATATTAGTATCTTACATCAGATATTTTATTTAGACATTTGAAAACTAATTTGACTTCAAACTATGATAGAATATTTATCATTTTCCTTTTAATTTGTATATTATTAGTATATTAAAATTTAAAAGCATGGTATATAAAAAGTTTTTTTTTTTTTTTTTTTTTTTTTTTTTTTAATCTTATAATTATTCTTATCTTAATCCTCAATGTTTCCCATCTTTATTGACTTGAATTTACTATTAAAATTTTAACATACTCAAAAACTTCTCATCACTTCGTTAAAATACACTAAACTTTTCCAAAATCTTTTTGTATTTAAAATGATACATGTATTTACTTTAAATGTCCAATATTTCATAAGATTTCCAATTTTAAAGTTTTAAAATATTTATCAAATTTACTTATTTTTCTGGTTTAGCCTTATTGTTTTCCCTTTTATAACTACAGCTGTTGCCCTCTTTAAAATATTTAAAATGATGAGGTCATTTAATAGTAAAATTATCCATTATAGCATATATTATATTTCACTCCTCCATAAAAATTGATTTTAAAATCGTCTGTTTCTTTTATACTTTTATTTTAATAGAATTTTAATAGAATTTAATTTATATATTAGTCATTTTAGCAATTTTATCCAAAGTAGCATTAGAAATAATATATATCACTTCTCCATTAAAATTTATAGGACCCTACAATAAAATTAATTTGTGCTTAATATCAACACTACGAAAATTTTTATCAATCGCTTCCAAATTTTGACCTAAGTTTCAAATCTCAACCCTGTGGGTTTTTACATCGGCTACAACGTTTTCGTCTTTGTTCGTAAATAATAATTTAACTGTACTAAATAGTTTACAGCCGTATAATTCAACGTATAACTTAGTCACAGCAACGCGTGGCCGGGTCTGCTAGTATATATATATATATATATATATATATATATATATATATATATATATATATATATATATATAATCAGTATCGTAATTCTAAAATTTTCCCTTATTAAAAAAACTGAACTAGTAACAGTTATTATAAAAATTAAAATGTAAAATAGGTTAAAAATACAGCTCTTAACTCAGCAGTATATATATATATATATATATATATATATATATATATATATGGGAATTCAGGTATTCCCCGCCTGCCCCCAATTTCAAAATAATAATAATAATAATTTCCCTCTCCCCTTTATTTATTTTACATTTGTCCAAATGCAGTAATTACTCTATTATTATTATTATTATTATTATTATTATTATTATTATTATTTTATTTTATCCATCTACACACACATATATATCTATATGTAAGCGGAAATATGCACTATTTTATACCTATTATTTTGTGCAATTTTTTATAAAATTAAGATTTTAGTTAAATATGTATAATTATACACTCTTTGTGCTAATAATTTCAAATTGTTTACAGGATTTTTTTTTTTCTTTGTAAGTTTGAAATACTTCTGGCGTAAGAAAAGCTGTTTTAACTACAGATCTATAAGATTTAACGGATCAACGCATTTTGAATTTATTTTATTTGTTATTTTTAGTGAAAAGTCTCTTTTAATCTATCTAATCACAAAACCTTTTCAAAATAGCATTTAGATTTTATTCTTTTTGTGATAAATATTTTCAATTTTATATAATATTTAAAAAAAAATGTTTTTTTAATTGCCATTAACAATTATAAAGTCTTGTCAACTTTTTTGTAAAGTGTTTTGTAACGGTTACCGTCTTACTACACATTTACGCCTTTGTCATACACGTAAACCAAGTTTTAAATTATCACGTGCATACTGTAGTAGAACTTTTCGAATTTCTGGTTCATATACAGCACATATTTCAAGAGTCCTTAAAAAAAAAAAAAAAAAAAAAAAATGTTTGCTTTGTTTTGCCCCTTCTGTAATTTATCAATGTTGGATACATTGATTTCAAAAGTTTCGGGCATTCAAATAATCCATCAGAGGGGTAATTACCGTCATATACCTACTGCCCACTTTTTGATCTCTTAGTAATGAAATTTTCTAACCGCTCACAAATTCTACAGTAATGGTATGAATAAATTATGGAAAGAGCTTTACTTTACAAAAATTACGAATTAAAGTTGCAGCAAGTTAAAACTAGTATGTTGTGGCCACCACGAGACTTTCTTCTATATTTTCCTATACAAATTCACTCAGTAACAATAATTAAAAAAAAAAAAAAAAAAAAAAAGTGGGACTTTGACAAAATTTTGGGTAAAATGTGAAAATTTGTTAAAGTTTGTCAGAACACGGAAACCGTGGGACTTTGACAAAATTAGGGGAAAAATGCAAAAATATGTTAAAGTTCGTCAAGCTCAAGACACGGAAACCGTAGGACTTTGACAAAATTAGGGGAAAAAGGCAAAAATTAGTTTAAGTTTGTCAGAACACGGAAACCGTGGGAGTTTGATAAAATTAAGGGGAGAGAAAAAAAAAATTTCTAAGTTTTTTTTCGTAAAAAGTAAAAAAAATCGATAACTTTGTTTTAAATTATCACAGATTTATAGTTCAACCATTCGTTTTAAAGGTACTGACGAAACCTTTCGAAAGATACCCACCTTGAAAATTTTTGCCCTGTATCACCCTGTTAAAAATTTAGAAAAAGCGGGATGGCAACGCAACCTGTAAGACGATTTTTACCAAAAGTTGATAGGCACTAATTTATGTCAAGGTGCAACTACATACCAATTTGTATGAAATTCTGTGCAGTAGTTCCATAGATACAGTTGCCACAAAATTTTGTCACACACACACAGACAGACAGACAGACAGACAGACAGACATTTTCTAAAAATGGCAAAATCGTGTTTTACAGCTCTCAAAACGTGTAAATCCATCAAAAACCCGAAATCGAAAATTTTTACGAATCCAATACTTTCTTCTATTGAAGATAGAAGAAAGTAAAAATACCGCAAGTATATAAAAATAAAGCATATTTCTATTTCAAAGTTTAAAAAAAAACTAATTATTGGTGTTTTAGCTATAATACTAATTAATACAAAGGTGGTTTATAGGTTGGAGTTTTCCGTGGGTTTCTCCGAAATTCACATAATTACGGTCTAGGACATCTTAAAAATAATCCCATGAAAGGCTCACCATCTCAGGCCTGGGACATTTGTGTAATCAATCGCCTTTAATCACCCTTCCTCCGCCCCCCCCATACCATTTTTAATTATATATATATATATATATTTATATATTTATATTTATATATATATATTATATTTATATTATATTTATATTATATTTCATTTTTCAGAAGACAGGAATGCAGGTGACTCTCAGAAAATTGCCAGATCACGAAACAATTCAAGTTATTTGAAAGGTTGATTTGAAACTCGCAACATTTCCAGCGATGAAAGACGCAAATTAATGAAAAAAAAAAGCTTCATAATAACATAATTTTATTTTAATAAAGGAGAAAAGTATTTTGTTAATGTAAATGTTTTTTAGCCTTTTCAATAATAATTAATTTGCACCAAACAATCACTAAAGTTTGAACACAAAATGCAGTCTAATTATTTTTGATTATTTTCAGCTTTATTTATTTATTTATTTGATTTCTTTCTTTCTTTCTTTCTTTTTTTTTTTTCTTTTTCTTTCTTTCTTTTTTTTTTTCTTTTCTTTTCTTTTTTTTTTTTTTGGTGTGTGTGTGTGAGGGGGGGGGGGGGTGTTACATACTGTACAATACACTTTAGTTACTTCTGTTATAATAAATAAAGTTTTTCAGAAGTACCTGTGAACATTTTATCTTTTACCATATCTAAAGTATATCACCTTCACCACTTACACATTTCTGTACTTAAAATTTTCTACAAAAGTAAATGAGATATGCAACTAAAAACTTTTCTAAAAAATGTATACTTTATGTAATTTATACATAAAATTGTTCCTTCTGTATTTTAATTGGCTAAATTAACCATTATCATTTACATGCTTCTAAAGTTGCTTTAAAATATTGGGAAAATAAAGCTTTTAGTGCGTTTCTATTTGATTAATACTTATTCATTTAAATCCGTGAAAATTTTAGTTTAAAAAAAATATTTAAATATATAAATCATGCGATACAGATTTTTTACAACTTGCAATAAAATGCACATGAAGCTGGTGGTGCACAAAAAGCTTAATACACAATAGTTCTTTCGCATCGAAATAATTAAGCATGACCCTTCATCAGGTAAAAAAGTTGTCCCAATATGCAGTACGGAAGAAAACGTAATAAAGTGGACTCATCGTCAGCAGGAATTGCATAACACTGTAAAACGTATTGTCTTAAACAATGCTAGAGGATTTCTGATAGTGGCATGAAACTGTAATTTAAAAGCAATTTACAGAAATTAAATAAACATTGTGATACAATGAACATATAATTCAACAGCATCGTAAACATTTAATTTAGCAGCAATCTATCATATCTGGTAAAAGAACTCTGAATATAGAAAAAATCTACATAATCGACCATAAAAAATAATGATGTTTGCCAAACAAGTATCGAAATTATTGTTAGAAGCTTATGAATATCGTCATAGATTTATAAAAATATTTTAGCGGACCAATTTGTCGTTCATATGAGTGATTTGGCAACATTTGTTAATAACTGGGTAACGTGTGTTGCTTTGTCACCATGCCGGCAGAAGACTTAATTATAATGAAAGATCGTTTATTTGATGCATAAAAAATTTACATTTTTCAGTTATTTTATTACCACTTATTATACAATTTTTAAAATGGCTATAGAAATATCAATATATTCGGCAATATCTCCATGTTTAATGGGATGTCGGACATTATAGTTCTTTATATATATATATATATATATATATATATATATATTGGTTTTCAGAATTATAATATTAAATATTCATATGCAACTGTGAAAAACAAAAAAAAGATAAAATATTTCAAAAATTTTAGAATGCTGCATGCAGACTAGTTTTAAATTTTCCCCTTTGATTTTACATTATTATAGTTAAACAGCATGTTCTAAACAAATTTGGGTATTACTTTGTCGATTGATTGATAAGTTTTAAATATTTTGTTTGGATGTCAAAATTTGCATAAAATTTCTGTATTGAAACAAAAGTATATATATATATATATATATAAAAAATCACTTATCAATAATTAACAACACAATTCCTTTTAAATACAAAACTTTGAATAAACACCTTAAAAGGCAATAAACTCGCAACAGTTGTTTCTGGCCGAAAAAACAGACGATCCTTTGTTAGGCGAACAAAATAGGCAATCAAAGCGGCGACGCAGATCCGAAACAATTGTTGCGAGTTTGTCGCATTTTATGGTGTTTATTTAAAGATTTGTACTTATTACTGCAAAACGCCATTTCTGTGGCTCTTTCTTATTAACATAATTCATAACCCAAATATGTTTGAAATATTTAATTAAACTATAATAATGTAAACTTGAGGGGGGAAATTAAAACTAGTTTTGCATTAAACATTTTAATGTTTTTAAAAAAAAAATTGTTTTTTTTTTTTTTTTTTTTTTTTTTAATTTAAATAAATTTGAGAAATTTTAATATATTGGTACATTTAATTCAAATGTATGCAAACATTGAAATTCTAAGACGGCAATCTACATCTACTAAACATTTATGAGGATGTCTACCATCATCTTAAACTAATTAGAAAACCTTTTTTGTAAAAAAGGGTAAACTTTCAGAATTTCTAAAAAGAAACCTTACTTACTGGTCTACCTACTTAATGCAATGAAATTACATAGAGTACCTGAATGAAAAGTTGGACTTTACCTACTGGTCTTTGTATCCTACGCATCAAAGTTATTCATAGTAATCGATCACAAGATTAAAATGTTTCCTACGCGCCTGCATACTTTTAAAAACAAGTTGTATAAAATTACCGAACATAAGTGTGGAACCCTAAATATTGATCTACATATGTTATACAAATAATTAATTAGGCTATCAATAATTAGGGATTAACAAACTTTTGTTAAGTCCCCAATCGTCCCGATCTTACCTATTGATCAAAATAGGTAGCACAACATCCTTGCATGAGATAACCGTTTTTGAAAGTGAAATCTTACCTAGCGATCTGCCTACGTCACACTACAATGTTATGTAAATTACTGTTTGCGAGAGAGGAACCTTACCTACTAATATGCATACGTTACATAAAAATGTTATATAAAGTTACCGTTTGGCAGAGTGGAACTTTACCCACTGATCTGCATACGTTACACAACACTATTGTGTAAAGTTATCATTTGCGAGAATGGAAACTTACCTACTGATCTACATACGTTACACAACATTGTAATGTAAAGTAGCCGTTTGCGAGAGTGGAAACTTATCTACTGATGTTCATACATTACACAATATTTTAATGTAAAGTTGCCGTCTGCGAGAGTGAAACTTACCTACTGATGTGCATACGTTTCACAACAATGTTGTGTAAAGTTGCCATTTGTGAGAATGGAACCTTACTTTTCGCTCTGCATATACATTACAAAACAAACTGGTATAATATCACCGATTTTAACAGTGTAAATTTTCTTCGCGGACTACAAAGGTTAGGCAAATACAGTTGGTAAGGTTTCTCAATATGGTTGAAGCATGTAAGCTGTCTCAACATCGTTGAGTAAAGTTACACAAAATTTTTTACAGTGTTGTTTTGAGAAAAGGCTTATTAATGTTTTGATTTCTTAATAAAACCACATATATTTTCTTTTAGATTTACGACTCAAAAAATATAATTACTAAATCTGCATAACGGTATCATTTTATTTTGAATAAAATTTTGTACAAATTGGAATCGAATTATTTAATTCGATTATTTGATCATTACTGTATACGTTGGGAATAGTATTGATGCAATACTACTCCCTTGAGCATCAGTAATTAATGAAGTTACCTGGAAAAGTATAATGATCTTTTAACTCGTTAAGAAATCCCTTCAAAGGTCAAGTACGCCTGAATTGTCGATATTATGTCTGAATTGGAAAGCTCTTTGCATTAAAAATCATCAGATCCATTTGTAAATATTACATAAGATTTCAGTGCTACTTAAACAAATATGCTTTAAAAATTACATGCAACAAAGTAATATTACAGGTAAAAAGTCATTGATTCTTGAATTTTTTTTTTTATTATTTTTTTTTATGAGACAGGTTGATCAAAAGCGTATTTTTATCTAACGAGATTGTAATTGGCAATCTAAATGTACTCGTACCTAAAGTTTTATTGGAAAGTGCAATTTAAAATATATACTTTACATGGTCAAAGCAGAAAAGCAATTTGTCATGTATTTATAAATTCGAAAAATTATTTAAGATGGAGTGTGTTCCGAGTTTTTTTTAGCTATATAGCTATACATTTATCGTCATTTTTTAATTTTTATTGTTTTTATTTATTTCTACAACTATTCATAGATTTATTTTTCTAATTAAATTTTAAATTCCGCCCCCCCCCCCTTCCCTAAACCCTCACGCACTTTTTTTTTTTTTTTTTTCTTTCCTATTAAGTAATGCCAGCACCTGAATGGCCGGATTTTGCTCGGAATCGTAGAAATCATTTGTAGAATAAGCAAAGTGATTTGTTTACGGAAATCGTTATTATTCTCATTATATATAAATTGTTATTTTTGGAAATCATCTCATTCAGTAAAAATAAGTAAAAGGATTTGAATAAAACGACATAATGTGTTTTGTTGAGGTTAATTTGGCGTTAAAAACGAAATTTTTATTAGAGGTAAAGAATCAGTTTTGTTATGACAACACAAAAAATATTGTTAAGGGAACAAGAGGAACAATAAAAGTTGTGAAAATAGAAGCAATTAAAAATATTCAGATAGTTATGAATCTCTCTAATACTTTTAAAATAATACTATTCTACAGTTTCTCGAGCCTTATTTAAAATATTTTTAAAATATTTTAAACTTTAAATTTATTTTTCTTGGGTTCCAAATTTTGAAAATAATCAATACTTTTAACTCTCCATGTGAATTTGTTTTCATTCGATCTTTTTATAAATTTGTATGAATATTAACTAGTTTATTTGTCACAAAACTAGGTACTCATTTTGAAACTAAGAAATTATTACTTTTGTTTAGAACCCACAAATTAAATCGCTGGACAAAAATTAATAAAAATTCAAATTTTACATACAAAAAATGCATAATTTAAAGAAAACAAAAATGAAAAAAATTAGAATTTGGATAGAGCCCCCTCACACTGAGGGGGCTTCCAAGAAATTCCATCATACGTTTAAAAAAAAAAAAAATAGTTAAAATGAAAATTTTCCAAATTTTGCTATAATGGTCGTTGTTTTTTGTTTCTTCGTCAATGGATGGAGGTATTACTACGCTGTTATATAAATCTGCGGTATGATCTTTCAAGGAAACTATTCATTGAAAACATTGCATTGCAAAAGTTCATTAAAAAAATTGCAATATTTTCGCTAAATGCAAATGCAACTGCATACTGCCGATACTGCATTTCAAACTCTTACTAAGGGTAACTAAGTCCGAAACACGCACTGCAGTGCAGATACACGGGCACGATGTACATTGATCTGGTAGAGAAGCATCGGATCTAGTTGTCTTACCAATAAAATTAAAAGTGGAGAGAATTTTTAGACGCGTGAATCAAAAATATGCAGTTTGTTTTGTTTGTTGTAATATTAAAGTACAAGGAAAAGGTGCCTATTGAACATGAGTGCCCTGGGCCTCCAAGTGAGTAAATCCTTGCTTGAAAGATGTTGCTTCTTCACTAATGTCTTGTCGCGGACGCCACAAATGTTAAAGATACCTAAGGAAAATCACCATTCCCTATTGCTTTCTAAAAAAGAAAAAAAGAAAAAAAAAACTTGTACTATCTGCGAACGCCAGCAAATTAAATATCCACACTTTTATCTTCAAAGTGATCACTCATCTGAATAACACGTACTGCGCTTTTCTAAAAATAAAATAACAGTAAAAAGAACACAGCTACGTTGGATAGACTTTACAAAAAGAGAAAAATTTGAAAAAATACAAAAATCCCAACGGAAAAATGCTACTACTCAAAACCAGAAAATTACTTTTCTAAAACTTTTAACACACACAATGTTCTCGATCAAATGAAACCACGTATCTTGTTTTTCAACTAACGCTGCCATCCAATTATAATAATAATATTTATAAAGTAAATAATAGACTCAAATACATTTTCAACATAAAACAAAAATAACACAGGCCTACATCTAACATTTTGATTTGATAATTTTGACTAGCCTTTACGTTTTTTGGTGTGCTGAAAGCGGAACTGAGGCCAGTTTTTTCTCTATAACGTATAGATTCTTGCCAATACAGGGTGTCTACCGACACAATTTCTTCCGTGACTCTTCCACCAATATAATTAAATGGCAACTTTTATAGCATGTTTCCGTTATTAATTATAATTAGTCATGGAAACATACTAAGAAATTGCTGAAAATGATGAAATTGTGTCAGTAGACACCCTGTATTGGCAAGAATCTATGCGTCATAGAGAAAAACTCGTTTCATTTTCAGTTTCAGCACACCAAATATGTATGTATCAGCTAAGTTATCAAATCAAATTTTGCCAATATTATTTTTGTAGACCTGTGAAAATAATTTCAATGCCCATTTTTAGTTTAACAAAGTTACAAAATTTTATCAAAATTTCTTTTTATTTGCTTGTATTAAAAAAAAAAAAATTAGTTTAGTTTTTCTATAATTTTGAATATTTGTAATTTAAAAAATAATTTTTTATAAGGAAAACAAAATACTTTTGTTAGAAATTCAGCAAAAACTATTTTGTTAATCTACACAAAAAATTTCCATTTAAACAAAAATTTTTGTCATGGCAACCAAATTTATCAAAATTCAACAGAACTTTTGTTTGAGTGCATATTTCTATACTGACTGAATTTTTAGCATTATGTTCCCATATTTCAAAGAAGGACACTAAGACAATAGGTCATATTGAATTCAATAAGTGCAAAACTTTGAATAAACACTATAAAATACAAGAAAGTTCAAGAAAAATACAATTAATACAGAAAAAATATTCAAAGTTTTGTACTTATTACTTTAAAACGCCAGTTCTGTGGTGCTTTCTTATTATTCAGATTGAATACAAATTTTAAAAATTCCCTCATGCGTGATTTGCACAAAAAGTATATGAATTGTTTCCAACAAAATCAGTTTTCTGCCATATTTTGACGAAAGGCGGAAACTTATGAACGCTAACTTTCCTAAAAATGAAGATAATTTAGATCGGATTGTCATTTAAAAAATTCTCTAACTCTAAATTTTTATCAAAATCGTTCGAGCAGTTTCTAAGAAAGCCAAGTTTCTGCCGTATTTTATTTCGGAGCCGTGTTGGAGAAAACAAGGACACACATATGCATATATATATATATATATATATATATATATAGTATAACTTCGATTAATACTAAAGAGATTTATTCCAAATAGTGAAGTAATTAGAGTTTCTCTCCCGAAAGTGCTTTTCTAATGTTTCGGAAAATGTGAAGGCTATTAGTCTATAATTTTCTATCTTCGTGGTCAATTGTATAGTTCGAATTCAGGAATTTCGCCTTGAACTCTTTGAAGGAGGCCGAATTAAGGTGGGTTCGTATCTAACAGTAACAGCAGCTCTTGAAACTACTTTTGATTAGATTAACATTCACGCATTTTTTTTTTTTTTTTTTTTTCTTTCATTACAAATTCTCCAAATACAAGTAGGAATTCCGCAGAAGCAAACAATATATTAGATAATGTGCAACTAAATGTATTAAAAAAATATATGTAATTGTATTTTATAATATAGTAATATTGTAATTTATAATGTAGAAATATTACTGTAAAGTGACAATGAACATAATGTAATATTTACAGTTACATTCATATTAAATAACCTATAGCTATAGTCAGATATTGATTCACAAGTAGCTGAAATTTTATGAGGAAAAAAAAAAAAAATCTGTCTTTGACAGAATTTAACTTAGTACAACAGAACTAACTTATATATTACTATCTCATTAAAAAATAAATAAAAATAAAAAAAGCTTCAACAATTATTCTGGAGGTATCACCGACACATGTTAAGGAGATATAGCCATCTGTTCAGAAACCATTATCAAAACATACCCCGAAGAAATAGACAATAAATATTCAGTAACCATAAACCATACATATTCTAAAGGTCTCGCCATCAAATATTCATAAACTATTTTCTATACATAATCTGAAGTTATATCCAACAAATATTCAGAAGCCCTAATCAATACATATTCAGAAAGATATCGCCAACACATATTTGAAGCCACCATCAACATGTATTCTTACGATATCGCCAACAAATATTCAGAAGCCATCATCAATATATATTCATTAGATATAGTCAACAAATGTTCAAAAGCCATCATCAATACATCTTCAAAAAGTATCTCCAAGAATATTCATAAACCATTATTAATACATCTTCAAAAAATATCTCCAAGAGTATCCATAAACCGTTATCAATACATATTCAGAAAATATTGCCAATAAATATTCAGAAACCATTCAGTTTCAGGAATGTTCATGGTCTCGGATTCTAAGATCGGAAATTCGTTTCTATTTTCTTTAGAAAACATTCGTTAGTGAACTTGAATAACATATCTCAATTTCATTAAGATTCGTGCAAAGTAAAGGTATTAAAATAGGGTTTATAGAAATACCTCATAGAACACAATGCTTTGGAATACTTTCGGGTGTCCCTGTACACAAACCAGTAGAGATATTTACTCCATTTTCAATAGAGAACATCCGATAGTGAACTTGAATAACATATATCAATTTCAAAAAATTCCATGAATATTTACGAGAGCTAAAGCGCGGACAGACAGACAAACAAACCGAAGTCATTAAGACTTTTCAACCTTGTAGGAAAGTGTTAAAAATCAATAACTTTGTTTTAAATTATCACAGATCTTTGGTTCAACCATTCGTTTAAAAGGTATTTACGAGTTATTTTGAAAAATACTCATATTGGAAATTTACACTCACACCCAGTATGGAGTACCCTCCCCACGAGTGTGTGTAAGGGGGGGGGGGAGGTGGATGATAGAGATGCTTCTACATATACAACATTTTTTCCCAAGTTCATCATTACAATTATAAATAATTCTTTTAATTTCATAATTATTCATTAAAAAGAATTATCGTTGTACACTTTATACGAAATTTTATCCTATATTTCCATATTCCCGGGAAATTTTCACCAAAAATTGGTAAACAATATATGTGAAGATGCAACTACATATAAATTTATATGAAACCCTGTGCAGTAATTCGTTCTAGAGAAACAATTGCCACAACTTTATTCGTCACACATACACACAGAGACAGACATTTTCTGAAAATGAAGTTATCGTGCTCTAGATTTCTGAAAACGTGTAAATCCATCAAAAATTTTTCGAAACCATTACTTTCTTCTATTGAATATATAAAAAAATACAAAAAATTGAGTAGGAGTCCACTGATCAAACTCCTCTTCCATCAACATTGTATTAACCAATCAACAAACCAAACAATTTGAAAAGAATAGCAAATTATATCAGAAAATAATGTAAAAATGGTATATGTTAATAAACGTAAAAGGATAAATGTTTGTAAGTAAAATGATGTTTATAAAATGTTCTATTAATAAGTGAAATGTTGAAATAATGAATGCTGGTGTTGAAGACTTCGGCGTGAATTCTAGTTTTTGAGAAGAAATGGTTTATTTGTAGCAATTCGGCATTTTACACGAGCAACACTGACGGTGTGTAGCTGATACGGAAGTTTTCGTTGTGAATATTCACAACGAAAATACTATATAAATACTGTACAATATAAATACTGTAAAAACATCTAATGTAAACTTATAAATAACAAAAAGGAAAGGAGTATTCCCCATTACGCATTTATTTCATTGGTCACAGGAAGAAAGTGTGGCGGCCATTAATTTTTCGTAGTCGTAATGCTTCTAAAAAAAAAAAAAAATGAACACCTTATCCAACATTTTAACCATTTAAAAACTATAAACATCTTATATTTATGAGTATTCAGCGCCTTAAGTTTCATGTAGTTGATCATTTTTATCATTTTTTTTTTCTTTCTTTTCGTCATGAGTGACAAGTTGATATTGAAATTTAGGTCAATAACTGCGCGTTAAAAATATCGTTTTTAAGAGATGGCGAAACGAAACTGACTTTCAGTAAAGCTAACATACTCTTCTGACAATTCTAAACATATTTGCTGTGTCGTTATCGTTATCAAAACTCATATAAAGAAAGATTTTTTTTTTTTTTTTTTATGAAACTTCTTTTATTCGAAGGTCTATTAAAATTGGTAGATAGTAGCAATAATCTCAATGTTTGTAAACATTATACAAAATAATAATAATAACAATGGAAATAAATAAATAACCATTTTTTTAATTATGCCTCACCAATTAATATATATTGCATTTTTGGTTTTGAAAATAAAAATTATATTTAATTTTAAAATCTACAAAATACAAATAAAAATATAGATTATCTACAGGAAAAATATGAAAAATGGTTAAGTTCAAATGAATAATTAAATAAATAAATAAATATCACATTGGAAAATTCATTAATTTTTAATTAATACTAGTTTTTCAAAAATCCATTATTTAATTTATATATATATATACATATATATATATATATATACACAGGGTGTCCACACAAGTCTGTAGATATTTTAAAAATTCATAACTTTTGAAGAAATTGATAGAACAGAACGCGGTTTGCGAAAATGTCATTCTTGTGAAGGGGACTTTTTTTTTTTTTTCTTTCTTTTTTTTTTTTTTTTCTTTTGGTATGGAAAAAATAATAATAATTAAGCTATTTGTCGATAGGAGACGCTGTGCGTGACTAGATCACACATTTTCATGAAAAGCTGTACTTATTCGCATGGAAAATATTTACAGGCATATAAATCCAATTCTATGAGTCTGTCGTCACTACAATTTACAGTTTGCAATCGAGTTATACACTGCTAACTGCGGCTTCAGTCGGCTGTTCTTACCTGAGGGAAAACGCATTCACTAATAAAGCTTTATCAGTCAAGTCAAACCGCTTTATCTACCAAAGTCAGCATTGAAATTAAAACTTCATGTATGCATGTATGCACAAGTAGGAAGCAAAATAAGAAAGAAACTGTTCAAATCGCAAAATTGTGAAATTTATAGGACTTTTATTTGCACATTTTTCTTTCCCATTCGTGCGAAAAATTTAATTATTTGTCGAATTATCGTCGACAAAAAATTTAACTATATTTTTTCTTTACCAAAAAAAAAAAAAAAAGGTCTCCTTCACGAGAATGGTTTTTTGCAAACCGCGTTAAATTCAATTCTATCGATTCATTCAATAATTATAAATTTTTAAAATGTCTACAGACTTATGAGACACCCTGTGTGTATATATATATATATATATATATATATATGCGATTCAAATGTCATGTATATCAATACATTAGATCCAGATTAAGATTGCCCTCTCCCTACGTTTTCTCCTTCTCCGATCATCACATCCCAGTTAACTCTGAGGAAATTTGTTTACAGAATTTCTCATTACTTAATATGTATATTTTTTTAATTCCATTTTCACATTTGGAAAAGTCATAATTGTTAAATTAGTACTTGTTTTCTAAAAACTGATTATTTATTTAATAGCAGGAGACTTGGCGTTGGAATATTAAAACAGGAATAAACTACTACGTCAGAAACGCCAAAGAAAAATTATTGAGGTGCATACAGCTGTTTCGGTAGCCTAAAGCTCAAAGAAAAATTATTGAGGTGCATACAGCTGTTTCGGTAGCCTAAAGCTTACCGTCTTCAGTGCAAAAAGCACTGAAGACGGTACGCTTTAGGCTACCGAAGCACTGAAGACGGTATGCTTTAGGCTACCGAAACAGCTGTATGCACCTCAATAATTTTTCTTTGGCGTTTCTGACGTAGTAGTTTATTCGTGATTATTTATTTATTTATTTATTTATTTATTTTTGAGTTAAATATGCGAAAAATTCATTTTCACATTTTTTAGCTGTAAAATGAAATATAAAAATTTAACGATTGTGGATTTTCTAAATAGGTAAACGGAATTTAAATATATATATGTATTAGGTAATGAGTAATACTATAAACAAATTTCTCCATAGAAGTACATAGGATGCGGTGACCAGAGACGGAGAGGGAGAGAGGAACTTTAAAAGAATTAGTAGCATGAAAAATTTTAAATTTAACAAAAATCCCTAGTACTCACTTGATAACAAACTTTTAAAGTAATCAGAGAATAAAATTAAGCACGTATGACTGAATAATAAAACAAATAATGAAAAAAGTATAAAAAGACGCTCAAAAATCTTAAATATACTTCTTCAGAGGCAAATATATAGAGAGAGAGAAAGAAGAGGAAGATAGAAGAAAAAAGTTGATGAAAATATTTTAGGAGACTAACTTTTCATCCATGTGTGTAAGCGGCAATGTTGGTATTGTAATTAAGCATTTCGTGGCAATTGATACTTTGTCGCCATGCTGGCGTGAATGTTACTAATATAAATCTTTAACAGGGCAATGTGATGCATGTGGTTAAAAAAAAAAAAAAAAAGAAAAGAAAAGAAAAGAAAGAAAAAAAAGGGTTAATTTTTTTTTTTTTTTTTTTTTTTAAATAAAAATTTGAAAGTTAAACTTGTATTTATTTGCAATACTTTTACACGAAATATAATCTACTACAATTTGACCTTTCATCTATCGTAGAAAATATCCATTAAGTAAAATTTGATGGAGTAATTTTGATAATATTTCACGCGACAAGTTTTAACCAGATAAAAAAAGAAATATAAGGTAATGATCCAAATCCGAACTAATCATAAATCATTTTATGATATAAAAACACCGATTTCTTTTTTTCTTTTCTTTACTTTCTTTTTTTCTTTTTTCTTTTTTTTTTTTTTTTTTTAATACTTAGTACAAAAGTTTTCGTATCCTGAACTCCACTTATCTGATACTTTTTTCAGTATATATATATTTCCTTTTACCGCGAGTGACAGGTTGATATCGAAGTCAGGTCGATAGGTATACGTTGCTAATATATTTTCGCGATAAAATGAGACAAAATTGACATTCGGTAAAACTTTCCTAAAATGTTCCAATATTTCTAGTTGTAGCTTTCTATGGAGGAACATAATCGTTTTCAGTGGTGATTATTGTAAAAATTCCATTTATTTTGATAATCAAAATTGAATTTATTCGATTTACTGGAAAAATCGAATATAGGATCATTTGTCACAAAAGTTACTCATAATCTAAATAAGATTTAAAAAAAAAAAAAAAGAAATGTTTTCTGAAAATAAATCTATATAATCTATATAGTGTAATACGTCCTTTATTGGTTTTAAAAACAAATATGTATTTAAAAGATATTGAGGCAAGTTATTATTGACATGAAATAATAAGGATGGCATAAATTTTAAAAATATGAAAAACAATTCGAAACTTTGTAATAAAAAATAATATTGAATAATTTATTTTGATAAAATAATTTTTTAAAAATATTGTAGAGAGAGTGTTTAATAATAAAATTGCCTTATAAATAGCATCCTGCTGCTAAAACAGGTGAGCCGATCGCCACCAAATTTAGTATTTATAGATTATACATAAAGCGCATTCAAATGATTAATTTTTTGTGTGCATGTGTGTATGTAAAAAATGACTACTAATGGGCTGGGGAAAATGGTAAATTTAACAAATGAAATCAATGCTGCCCAAAATCAAAAAATAATCAAAAAAAATTAAAATTGCTTATGCATTCATGTTTGTCATTTCTTTTGTTAAATTTGCTTTTTCTCACGCGAAGTGGCATCTAGGGGGTATTTTTGAATTAATTTCTCTTTTTAATTCCTCGAACATATGTACGATACAGTCTATATACCCAATTTGGTAACAATCCTCAAATCAGTTTTACCTGTAGCAAGATGTTGATAGGCGAAGTTTAATTAAACGACCATGTAAAAAAAATGGCTCTTAACCCTTTGCAGCGCAGGGTAATTCAGATCATTTAAATTACACTGCCACCGGAATTTACGAACAAAATTAAAATAGAAGAAATTTTAAATTTTCATGTTAAAAAAAGGGCCTTTTCTGCTATGTTGTAAATGTAAATTTTTGCTAAAAATTTTCCGGGATGAGTTTTTGCACTTAAGAATTAAAATTGGTGTTCCATCAGCGGGAACACTGCGATTGAAAGGGTTAAATTAACACGAAAAAATAAATAAATAAATAAATAATAATAATTGTGACAGTAATTATGACTATACATTTATTTATTTATCTAATACATTTATTCTAATATAAACACGTTTTTCATACAGAGTGCCCACTAAAATCTATTCTCATTCTCTTAACTAAACGGCTGCAGTTATAATCATAAAGATGGTGTCTTAGTAAAGTGGTTATAAGTTACTAGATTTGCATTTGACCACGTACAGCGCCACGTGGGGAAAAACGGTAGAGTTAGCATTAATATCTTGAAAATAGTACGAAGTAGAGACAGAAAGTAAATTACAAAGTTATACAGCATCGTAGATTTAATACAAAAAGGCATTTTATGGACAAGATTACTAAAAACAGAGCACTTTAACTGCTTATTAGTTTGTTCGCGAATTCCCCACACAGCGACGTGAGGAAATAATCTTAAAAAGCAAAACACCTAGTTATCACAAGTTACCTTTATTTTCGATGTCAAACTTCTATCTTGTCATCTGCAATGAACTTGAACCCTTGATTAAACTTTACAATGTATCTTAGCGGCTACGCTACAACATTTTCAACTTATAGTTCAAACATTGGTCCAAATGTATATGGCAGCTGATAGGCAGACATTTAAATGTCAAAAATAAAGGCATTTGGTGAGGAACAGTTATCTTTTGTTTCTAAAATTGTTTCAGCACACCACTGTGCAGAAAATTACGAACAAATAAATACATGTTTTAACCCTTTAACGTTCATTGGTTTCGCAGCGAAACCAAACATTTGACATAATTTAACAAATTTTTATGCAGCAGATTTTAACATTTCCCCCTTGTTTTAATAAAATTTTAAACTTTTGTTCCTGTTCTGTTAGGTAAATAGCACCACTATATCAAAATTTAACAAATAATGCTTTAAAGGAAGCTAAATGCATAAGTCACTTGAAGTTTCTTAGTGTGCGTGAGTGCGAATTGCTGGTTTGATGGTGCACTCATGTCTAGTTTTTTTTTTTTTTTTTAATGAAGAACTGTACTATTATTTTCACCTGAAACACCTTTTACGAGTTTTTTTAGTCCATAATGTTTACTTAAAAAGAGTTTTATTCATTAAATTAAATATTATTCGAATTCAATAAGGTTAACTTATAAATGTTTCAAACCGAAAATTTCTCGAAAAGGAACAATGCTATTTTTTTTTTTTTTTTTAATATATATTTATGATCAGCTATGTGTCTAAAAGTCATTTTAAAAATTAGTTTAGTAATTTTTTAAAATAAATTAAGTAGTGAACGTTAAAGGGTTAAGTGCTCTGTTTTTTGCATTCATATTTACAATGTGTCATTTCGTACTAAATCGATGATGCTCGACAACTTTGTAATTCATCTTTTTTTTTTCTCTATCTCTAACAATTTTCCTGACAGGAACGCTGCTTCCGCAGTATTTAATCTGGTAAAACTGTAAACGCATCTAGTAGCTCATAACCATTTTACTATCTCTTAGACAACCTTATTGTAGCTATAGCTGCTGCCGTTCAGCAGTTAAAAGAGCGAGAATGGACTTCAGTGGACATCAAGTATATGAAATTTTAATGGTTATACTTCAAGAGAAGTATGATTCAATATCTAAAAATTTTGCATCAATGTTTTAATGGAAACTACTTGTTAAAGTATAATTGTTGATACTTTTGGTATATTATCATGTTAATACTTAAAATAATAATGGTAGAACTAGTAGTATCTTATTTTTATTAGATTTTAATTACTATTAACATTCTAAAAGTCGTTTTTCTGACAATTTTTTATGTAGCAAATGTTAGACTAATGCTACAACATATGTTAGACACTATCTATCAAATAAGTATTTGGACACTTTTGAATTTCGACGTTTCGTCAAATACATAGAAAAGTTCTTTAGGAATCATCTTGAAACTTTAGTAGTGTAAAGAACATGTTATGCCTCATACATATTTCAGTAAAAGTTGTGCCCTGAAGAAGAAAAAGGGACCCGTAAAAAATTAAAACAAAAATCAACATGTTTTGGATCACCTTATAAAAAGTAATGCTTGAAAAGAGTTTTGGCTGTAGTGTGTGATTATGAGGATTCTTCTCATTATCCGTATGAATTTTTATGAGGCTACCATACATACTCATGTAACTATAATGTTTTTTTTTTTTTTTTTTTTTTTTTTAAAGGGGGGGGGGGACTTTTTTAGTTCTAACACGTATGGTACTAGACCCAGGCAAAGCCATTTTTTAGGAAATTTAGCATGCTACATTAGACACAGCATACTGCAATCAGAATGGAAAAATGTTAAAAATCTTGCGAAATATGAGCATTTTTACTAAATGATTTTTAACTACGCATGCGCTAGCTTTTAAAAAAATTCGTTTGCTTAATTTAATAGGCAAAAGTATTCAACAACTTATATGAAAACCCCAAACAAATATCGTGTTAATTCAAAAAGTTATAAGATAGAATAAACAGAATTTCAGTTCTCAAAAAAAAAAAAAAGATAATTGGGGTTTTTACCAATATTTATTCACAATGAGCGAACACTGTATTACCATTGGGCATTGATTGAATTGAAATAAATGTGAGTAAAATCCGTTATATTTTATCACACTGGTAAAAAAGTCTTAAATTTTGCATAACTTACAAGGTTTTTAAATTATAATGTTTAAAATCAATCGTTTTTTTGCTAGTATCATAAGTAATATTTTAAAACTGGTCCAACTTCTTTACGGTCATTCATTCTTGAAATAATATCTACACAAACTAACACACAAAATAATACTCTAATTAACAAACTGATAAACGTACTGATGGACATCTTATTGATTTTTCTATTTTAGAATTCCTCATACCTCAAAATACGTAAAAACGTCAAAAAACGAGGTCTAAAATTCTCACGAATATTCTATACCTGTGGTATGATGAGGAACTAAAAATGTCAGAGAAAATTTTAAATAGTATTAATTCAGCTTTTTTCCAATGTTCTTTACTACAAAGAAAGAAAAATTAGTTAGTTAAATATAGAAATTCAGTATAATCCATACAAATTATAGTTTACGACCGTACAATACCTAATATTGCCGATAGTCAACGCCCATGCTATTGTATAAGGAAATTTGTTTCCACCATCATTCATTACCTATATATATATATATTTTTTTTTTTTTTTTTCGTTTTCACAATTCAGAAAATTCACAAACTTTAAATTAGTACTCTTTTTTTAAATTTATTTCATATATTTTTTAATTTTTAACATTTTATTTTTGAGTTAAAAAAAAATAACTATGTGCATTTTTTGCATTTAGAGCTAGAAAATAAAATATGAAAAGTATGAAAAATCAGTTTTTCGAAAATGAGCTCTACTTTAACGACTGTGAATTTTCTGAATATGAAAACGGAATTCAAAAAGTACGTTAGGTGATGAGTAATTGTGGAAACAAATTTTCCCATAGGATAATATGGGTTTTAACTGTCAGCAAAATTAGGTATTGCACGGTCTTCACAATTTAGTAAAATTAGCGAGATGAAAGCACCTTTGGATAAAATTAATTGTGTATGCATTGAATCAATAGCAATTTTTGGAAGTGTTTGGTTATAAAATATATTTTAACCACTACATATCTATCTCCAGAAATAATATTTAGATTTTTGAATTGTAACTAAGCTAACTTATTTTTGTTTCTTCTAGTAAACTAGTTTGTATTTCATCATCCCTTCCAGTGACGTCCTCTAACCCTGGATGCAAATTAGATGAATAAAAGGCTATCATACCACTTCCTTATTACGAAGCATTCACAGACAGTGAATTCCGCAGCAATGATAAATCAAAATATAACATTCAAAATACCAAGAATTAATCGATAAATCCATTTACACTGGAAGCTCAAGAGATAAGATAACTACTTTCTTCAAATAAGCAACTGTACTCCCCCATATTTACTGAAATAATCTGTGCCATGTATCAGGAGGCATAAAAAATAATCTTATCATTTGAAAAATAAATAAACGCAAAAACAAGTTTATTAGAGTTATTTTATCTATGGATATCATCGGATTCAATGCTCCCATATCAAAATCTCATTTCTTTAAGCATCACAATAAAGTTACTACAAAGGAGATTTTTAAGTTTAATTCCTTTTCTTGATTTATTTCAAGCTTGGTTCCAGATCTTTCGAGAAATTATCAGTTCATCAAAGATTAAAGATTAGAATTTCCAAAGGGCATGGGTGAAACTAGTATGTGACGAGTGATGAAAATACCCTTTTTTCCAATATAATCTCTATGCAGAAAAATGAATCTTTTATTCCTTGTTAAATTCTTTATTTAAAAAAAAGTATTTGAGAGGAAATTATAAAATTTACTACGGAAAATTAATTTGTACTTTTACAAGGAATTATTAGAATATTTCCTTTTTTGATGATTTTTCTGATCTTAAAGTTTGTAATAATTTTTTCAAATTAAATGAATAATTTTTATTAAAATGCATATAAAATTTTGATTTCCTTATACGTTAATGAAATATCCTTTATATGTGTTGTGATGGGATGTCTCCGGACCACCTCGTGGGGTGTGTCCCAGACCGTCGCCAATTGCCCATCTGCGCAGCACTAGTGCGACGTTAAACCCAACCATCCATCCATCCTTTATATGTAAATAATAATAATAATAATAATAATAGTTATTATTAAAAGATAAAGGGTATGGAGGCAGACAGATAGAGAGGGCATAAGGGCAGAGAGAGAGAGTTCAAATTAGGGTAAGCTTATTAAAATATCAGCTTTAAAGAAATAAATTTACTTAAATCATTTTCAATTAGCATGTTAAAGGTTTGATAAACCAAGTGGTGAAAATGCAAGCATCTGCAAGCAAAATTTTGTGCTTATTAATAAATAGCCTCTTTAAGTACAAGCATTTTAAATTAATGATTAATTGAAAAAAAATTGAACTTATTTAATGGGTACTTAAAAATAAGGTTTTCTGAAATAAAAATATATTATCCACAAAACGGAATTTTTTTTAATTCTAGAAACACATTTTTTATAAACAAACGATTATGTCAAAATTAAAATAATAGACAATTAAATGTAATATTTTTTATATTAAAAAAAAACAATGCTTTAAGAAAAACTTAATGAACAGTTTTAATTTAGAAATAATTTTCAATTTGATGGTATAAATCTTAAATAAATGTATTCTATAAGTTACTCTAGAATTTTTACAGATATTCTGTATAAATAATCCGAGAAAAAATCATTATTATCGGATTTTATTTGTATCCGCTCCCCAACCCCCTTTCAAAAGGGAGAAAAAATGACTTTATATTGTGACGTATTTAAAAATCCCTCCAGACTACAGGGAAAATCTTCTACCTCCGGGATTTCATGGAATAAGATGTGTTTTAAGTAATTTCAAATGAATTAGAGGCAATAAATATTTTTTTTAAGTTTATAATTTATAATTTTTGTTTAAAAATATCATTTCTTCTTTACTCAAATATTTAATCAATTATAGTATTAACTAGTTTGTTGTAGGGCGACTAAAGCGCCCGTTGAGAAATAATCGTTTTATTTAATTTAGTTCTCACTCTCACTTTAAATAATTCATTTACTAGTAAGCCCGTGCAAAATTTTCTCACTTTGTTTATCTCTTCGTTACCTTTAAAATTATTATTTTATAGATGTCATTTTTTTTCATATACATGAGCAAATTTATTTTTATTTATATTTATTTATTTATTTATTTTTCGGGAAAGCATATTTCATTTTATGCTGAAAAAAATGGCAACAATTAAAATTTTAAAATGTATTTTAAAGCTTTTATTTTTATATTTTAATTAATTTTAAAAAATCTAATTATATATATTCGTTACAAATAAGGTACCAAATTACGTTCTCTTTTATATTGGGGAGAGAAAACATAGTACTTCTACTTTGCGAATTTGTCTCACAACAAAGCGCTTCAACTCTGAGCTGCTTACTAAATTTGTCATAGTATGCAGAAAATCAATGTTATGACTGACTTCTGCAAGTATGTCTCAACTAATTTCAGACTTTATCGATATCTGGCTCAATATTTCAAAAAAGAGAAAAACAAAACTTTTTTATCGGAAAATGAATAAGAATTGTACAAATTTTATAACTGTGAAATTATTATATTATTAAATATATTATCGCCGATAATATTGAAAATAATCTGGTGTGGTACTCACACAACTTTCTCTTACTCCGCATTTCAGTACTATAAAGACAGATTGCAGGATAAGGGGGAAGATAACAATTATTACATACACCCCGCGACAAAAAGATAGGTACAAAGGGTTTTTTCTTTGATTTTTCATAAAATAACATTATTTAAATTGTGCTTATCACTTATTATTATCATAAAATAACATTGTCTAAATTGTGCTTATCACTTATTATTATCATAAAATAACACTATTCCGGGACTAATTTTTGTTTTAAGATTAATTTAGAAAAGTTTTAAGATTAAAATTTTTCTAATTTAAGACTACACTCCGCGATAAAAAGATAGGAACAAAGGGTTTTTTTAAATTTTTCATAAAATAACATTATCTAAATTGTGCTGATCATTTATTATCATAGCAAAATATTATCATATCAAAAACGTATTAAATATTTGAATCATATTCAAAATATTCATATTAAAATATTCATATTAAAATAATCATATTCAAAAATTAAAAAAAAAAAAAGAAAAGAAAAAACCTTTGTTCCTATATTTTTGTCGTGGTGTGTAGTCTTAAATTAGAAAAAATTTAGTATTAAAATTTTTCTAAATTAGTCTTAAAACAAAAATTAGTCGGGAATTATTATTATTATTTTATGATATTAATAAATGATAAGCACAATTTAGATAATGTTATTTTATGAAAAATCAAAGAAAAAACCCTTTGTACCTATCTTTTTGTCGCGGGGTGTATAAATTTACATCAAATGAATTCAAGCTAGGTTTATTAACAGTCTTATTTGACAAATAATTCAAGGGGACTCAAAACGTGTAAATATAATAAATACTCCATTTCGAAAATTTGCATATTTTCTCTATCATATATATGGGTAATGTTATAAGATTGTTTAATAAGTAGTTCCTGTTAGAGTAATAGGATTGTTTTATATTATTCGCCAGATCCTGCAACCCTGTGGCTTGACGTTAGAAACAAAAACATTTTATTTTTTCTTCTACACTCTTCTCTATCCATAAGTATAAAACATTACATTTGTGAAAGTTTCAATTTTTTATTAATTTATATGTTTTACAATGTCTTTAACATACTTTGACTTTTTTTTTAGAAAAGTTTTGACTATGCGTGTTTCATAGTTATTTTAGAACTATACCTAACTTAAACGTTAGTATACGGAACTTCCCGAAATTTTGTAGTTAGTTGAATTTTGATAAAACACGACATTGATTGAATGGTAGCGTACATCACTCAAGAGTTGCTATATGAAAAATCTCTCGATATGCTGTGGCAAGCTACATCACAACCTCAAAAGCACAGACATGGAAGTAAAATGTCTACGGTGCTGCAAAACTATACTATGCAATTTCAGTGTTGTAACACGTTAAAATGATGGCTAGTGCTCATAGACAGCTCACACTTACATAACACAACTTATTAATTTAATATCGAAAAAAAAAAAAAATCTTCCCGATTAATTATTTAGGTCGGTCTATAGAGATCAGTGAGTTACATAAAGCGAATTATGGACAATAACAGTCGTAATAATTCTTGTTAAAAAAAAAAAATATATATATATATATCGTCTTTAACAAGCGCATGCATTCAGGTATAAATTTGTTTCTTTCTCGAGAACTAATTGGCCAATTTAAATTTGTTTTTTTCTAAGTTGTTCAGTTATAAAGTGATTCATTTAAATATAATGACCAGTAACGCGGACGAAACTCGCTAGTATAAAAGAAAACACCAGTGAAAAAATGTATATTTTTCTTCGATATAAGTGTAAATAATCAATATACTTTCATTTTATAGTAATTTATGTCTCCTTAGCCAGTTATTTAGAACAAATAAAAAATCTGGAGTGACTCCACTCGACTTTCCGAACATTGAGTAATTAACAGTTTTGTAGATAAAGTAAAGAAAGAGGAGTTGTTAAACAAACAAAAGAGAGAAAACCATAATATTGTGTTTGAGTATTTTTCTCCATATATTACACGATGTTTTATTTAACGCTACTGAACTTTGAGCCCATAGATCATAACGATAAAGAATTTTTCGTTGTGTCCCTGTAAAAACCTATAAATGATAGATACACCAAAATGCTTATAATTAGTGCAACAGTGATTTATAATATTCATATAAATTTTCAGCTCAATTGAATAAGGCGTTTAGACGCTATGGTAATTTTTAAAATTTGGTCCTAAAAGGCCATAATGATAAAAAAATTTTCTTTGTGTCCCTGTAAAAAAACTGTACGTGCTAAATTCATCAAAATCTATTCTGTTGGTGCAACTGTGATTTATAACATGTGTACAAATTTTTTGCTCAGATTAATAAGGCGCTTAGACGCTATCACACTTTTAAAAATTTGACCCCATAGGCCATAACGATAAAAAAAATTTCTTTGTGCCCCTGTAAAAAAACTGTAAGTGCTAAATTCACCCAAATCTATACAGTTTGTGCAACTGTGACCTATAACATGTGTACAAATTTTTTGCTCATATTAATAAAGCCTTTAGATCGCACTTTTAAAAATTTGGCCCCATAGGCCATAATGATAAAGAATTTTTTCTGGTGTCCCTGTAAAAAAACTATGAGTGCTAGATTCACCAAAATCTATAGAGTTCGTACTATGGTGACTTACAATATACGTACCAACTTTCAGCTTATTCGAATAAAGCGTTTAGACGCTAGAGTGTTCACTCACAGACATACACACATACATACATCATCGTAAAAATAGTGGAAATGGACTCCGGGGACCTCGAAACATGTAGAAACATCAAAATTTCAAATTCGGATTTTTAACATGATTACAATACTTTCCTCACTATAGTGTTCGGAAAGTAAAAATGGACTACTGTTGAATTTTTAAAATTATAATTCAATTCCAATCTATTGATAATGCCCATATGAGAAATATAAATGTATAAATGTTCGATTTAAAATGATATTTTTTAAGAATATATCTAAAATTCGAAAAAGTGATTGGATTAGTTTTAATTGAAAAAGTTATCTTATTAAGATTTTAAGAAAATACATTTATAAATAAATCATTTAAAATTATATTCTTAAAAATAGTTACAAAAATCGGAAGAGTTATCTTATTAATTTTTTAACTAAAGATATAACATACATTATTATACATTTATAAATAAATCATTTAAAATTGTATTCTTAAAAATATTTCTAAAAATCGGAAGAGTTATCTTATTAATTTTTTAACTAAAGAAATAATATACATTATTATATTTTTTTTCCTTTATTACAAAGCATTAAATGATTGTCTAACATGTTAACAAATAATTAATTCAAGGCCCGACATAACCTAATTTAACCTAACTGGCTCCTGGGGCAGACTTTATTCAGGGTTCCCTTACATTTCTTTACTTAAAGTTACAACCGAAAATTTAAGTAAATTTTACACTTAGTATGAGAGCTTACTGTAGTACAGAGTCCTGTCTTAGTCAAATTCGGAATTATAAAAAACAAAAAAACTACAAATTGTCAAATCTAATGTTTATACTCCGAATCGAAATTATAGACGCACATCGGTAATTCAATCAACTATCATCGCATTGCCATAATCATGAATATTATTTTACATTACTATCCACAACAGAATCGAATGCAATTAAAAGTCGATTTTATCGACAATAGTTTCGATATTCATTTATGAGTAAATTTTTAAACCTTCTATCTGAATTTACGCGATTGTTCCTTTATCAATTCGAGCACTACGAGAAAATCACAAACCGCATTAAACCGATTTATATGAGTGATTAAAAAAAAAAAAAAAAAAAAAAAAAAAAAAAACCTTAGAAAAAAAAAAAAAAAAAATCGCTTGCTTTATCACCACCTTGAAAAAAGGGATATCTTTTTTTTTTTCTCTCTTTTTTTAATGTGATTATCGCAAAAGATATAGCAGTAGATATAGCAAACGTTTCGTGTCAAGTTCTTTTGGTGTGTAAAGGTAAAACGCATTAAAAATAGAGAGAATTTCATATCAGTCTCACGTTATCCATTTTGTTTTAATTTTTGTCTGTTTATTCCCAAGCACTTTGAATAGAAATGATACGCGAAGAGCAATCAGAACAACCACAACAATCATCAGAAATATTAATGTGAAAATTTTAAAAATAATTAAATAATATGCATATTTAAAATAAGAAAAGAAAAGAAAGAAAAGATAAAACATCTTTAACCCCTTAACGCGCGCTGTCCTCGCTGCAAGGACGCAAAATTTAAGATCCAGCTGCAAAAATTCATCCCGGAAATTTTTTAGCAAAAATTTACGTTTATAACATATCAGAAAAGGCCGGGTTTTTTAACCTTAAAATTTAAAATTTCTTTTAGTTTAATTTAGTTCATGAATTCCGATGGCAGTATAATTTAAATGATCCGAATTGTCTTGCGCCGCAAAGGGTTAAAGTTGCCATAGAGACAAAATAAATCTCACAGAAGCACACTTTTATAATCAAACGGTTTGTAAATTATATTTTTATCTACGATTTTTACAGACTAAACTGACCGTTTGCATACATGTTTTCCTAAAATTATATAAAAAAAAAATAAATAAATAAATAAATAAAAGAAGAAGAAGAAGGAAAAGAAAAGGGGGAAAAAAAGGATAAAATTAAAATTATGTCCTAAACATAATTTAATTTTGCAGGAAAGGCTTATTTTATCTCTTTTTTTTTTTTTTTTTTTTTTTTTTAACTGGATGCCGCAGGACATATTGCTTTATTCAAGATAGTCTATACTAAAATGATGACCATGCTTTTTCACTATCTGAAAAAAACAGTTCGCTCGTCCTAAAATAAAAGAAAAAAAAAAAAATACTCACTTTACATTTACAAAATAAATAATTAACAATCATTATCAAATACTACTAATTTGTTTGCTTAATTTCTCTCTCTCCCGCCCCCTTTTTTTTTTCTAAAAAAAAAAAAAAAAAAAAAAAAAAAAGAAGGGAAAACGAAAAGAAAAAGAAGAAAGAGCACAGAAAGAAAAAAAAATCAGTATGTTTTCAATATATATATATATAGGTAATTGGCAGAAGTCATTCATTAGAATTTTCTCTAATTTTTTCTATCCTTTCAGTGTTAATTTTAATTTCTAAGTTGTAATCATAACCTTCAATAAATAAAAACAAAATAATAATAATTAAAATTTAAAAATAATCTCTATAAAAGTTCTTGCTTAAGAAATACTTTAGATAAACATTATAAACGCTGCATTATTCCATGCAATCGTATTTTTAAAACTATTAATAACACATAACAACATCTTAATATTATGATGAAGACTCGACAAAAATAATATCTCTCGCAAAAGTAACAACGAGGGAAGATTCTTTAAAGAGTACCTTTTTGCACTTAAATGCAACTCAGCAGAGGATAGTATAATATTGCTAATGATACTTCTTAATTAAATTTTTCCGCAAATCAGCTTTTAACCGATTAACATATCTTATCCAATATATCCGTTGTATCGATATCCGAAACAATACCCACATCTGATGGATTTATTATTATTACTTTATTTTGTATGCATAAGAAGAAAGTATTGTATTGGTGGAAAATTTCGACATTTGGTTTTCGACATGTGGATTTACAAGTTTTGAGGTGCCCCTAACACTATTTGACCATTTTTAGAAAATGTTTATCTGTCTAATTCTGTGGGTTGTAAAAATTTTGTGCGCGCTGTATCTCACGAAACAATAACGGAATGCTAAAAGCTTTATATGGTAAAAGCACCAGAGTAAATATTCTAACATTGGTAGACACTTTTACATCTCAACTTTTAAAACAAGATTTCTGACTTCTGAACAGGTTCGAGCTACGTTCAGAGTTGTTGTTGCAATACTTTACTATTAATATCTTGAACTACAGTTATTTTCAGTCATCAGGCCAAAAACTAAGAGACATCTTTTAATAGTGAACTTTCCACCTTTAGCCGATGACAGCCGACATTCTTCTTGGCATGGACTGAAACAAGTGCTGATATCGTTGCTGATAAATGTTGCTCCTTGATGATATAACGGCAGCCCTAAAGTTGATCAAATTGAATGGTGGCGTTTTCAAGCCCTGTAGTTATCGTTTGACTTCATTCCCTTAAATACTCAGTAAGAATGAAGTCGGGAGAGTAAGCTATAGCCATTGAAACAAGTTAAATTCTCATATTTCCCTCTAATCAATTTAAGACCAATCAAGCACGATGATGAAGTGTATTGCCCTCCTGAATATGACCATCTTCATAAGAGAAACGAGATATAAACGAGATATAAACGATACAGATATAAACGATAATACGTGATCAGCGACGTTGTTAAAATAATCAATGCTGTTCAGAGTTGTGTCCACAAATATCAAGAAAACCAGTGCATTGCAGGAAAACATTCCTTACGCCATATATCCCCCCCCCCCCATCTTCTCACGTAGTGAAATGTAAAGATGTTGTCGAGAATGGTGGTGGTTATGTTGTTGAGAAAATAAAGATGAAAAATTATAACTCTTCTAGAGCTATCATTTGGCCGGAGGAGTTCATGAATTCGTACTGTTTGTGCTATATTATGATCCTTACCATCTGCAAGATAGAGCAGGAAGGGAGATTCATCATATCAGGCTACATTTTCCCAACCCTTTCTTTGTTTCTGGAATCACAACATGCGCCTTTCCAAATTTTCTGATTAATACCTCAAGGGGTTACTGAAGCAGCGGAGCCATCCTCTTCGCAAAAGGCAAAAAAATATGATGACATGCCTGCGGACTACTACTACAATAGAGTGAGTCCCAGATTTTCGCCAGTTTTCTCCAGTGTAGCTATTGTACAACGTTAAAAACCCACTCCTATTTTTCTGCGATATTAAAGACACTCTTGATTATCTCTTGCTGCTAAAGCCCATTATTTACAAACTCCGTATTGTTGTGCATTGGGATATACTTTTCGATGTATTTGTATTGTATTGAACGGTCATTTGTCGTGTTGTTTCTTTTATACTGCTACAGACTATGCCTGCTACTCGTCTCTTATCTTTCTCGTTCACCAGTCTTTATAGACCAGATTTGTCTTTATCATCGAAGTTATTTTTCTCAACTGTCACTTTCTAAATACCTGAGCTACTTGCTGCTGGGCAAGAAAGTCCTAAAACAAAATCGTTGTTTCAAAGATGTTGGAACCAATTATTCTTGCTCTAGCGTTCATCATTCGCTCAAAGTAATTTAATTTTTTCCTCTTACCCATTTTGACGTTAACGTCTGTGATAACTACGCCATCCAAAGATAAGCGTATATTAAATAAGCAACTCTGTGCTGTTATATCACCCTACACCACTATCTCATGTGTTTAATTTCAGTAAACGATGTCTCTAATTTTTATGGCCACTCAATGTATTATAAAATTTTGAAGAGCTAAAAAATAGCTAATTCAATGAATATTTATATGTTACCAGTTCATAATAAAAATGTACTTATGAATAATATCAGACGGAAAATTATTTGAATGATTGTGACTTTTCAGTGGTTTTATTTTGTTATTTTCATAATGCATGCAATAATGCTACAAAAATAATTTTACTTGTTCATATAACTTGCCTTTCATTCTTTACGATTAGTTCGGGAGATATCTTTTCACTTTCCAGCAGAATTTAAACGTATTTAAGAATTCCGTTCTTCTGCTTGTCTATCTGTGTTTTTATTTCTATAAACATGTTTAAAATTCCATAAAACTTTTTATAATTGTATTTACCGTCACATCATAAATACCATATCGCAAATGTTTTTCAACTTGATTGGAAAGTGCACAAAACGCATAACACAACTGAATATGCACCTCCAGCAAATTCTCATAATTAATTTGAATACTTTTTGTGTGGTCATTCTGCAAATGGTTCTTTCATGCTGGCCACATCTTTTTCTGTAGATAACAGCTTTTATTTCATCTAAAAAGTATATGTTGATTTCGTATGTTTAGGGTAGAATGCAGAAGTTGGAATGTAAGAAATAAGTCTCTTAGACTGTAATGTGTCCGACTTATTTTGCGTGTCCTTGCACTTAAATCAGCATTACTATGTTACTATAAAGACCATTTTACAGTAAGTCTGAAAAAAATTGAATGGGCTATACCAGTTTTATGGAATTCTAAAAATATTTATTAAAATGAAAACGCAGACAGACAGACGAACTGAAGTCATAAATACTGTTATGTTTTTATGAAAAGTGTTAAAAAAAATCTTCCAAACTATTCTTTAAGAATGAAAAATGAATTAAATCAAATAGTGAAATTATATATTATTATTATTTAAATTATTGCATGCATTTAAAAAATAATGAAATAAAAATTTTGAAAATTCACTATTATTCTAATAATTTTTGCGCGTCTGTGTTCACTGTACATACACCTCTAAATTAAAATCAGAAATTCTTTTTTAACTGTGTTAGAAAATATTATAAATAAATGAAAATATATAAAATAAATATTTGTACTGTATGTATTCTGATATATATATATATTTTTTTTTTCCTTTTCAGGATGGATAAAGTGGTGAATAGTCAAACTAATTCTTTTACTAAAAAAAGAATAAAGCGTTTCCACCAGAATAGTTTTTGCTTCTGAAATTATCTAAAAATATGGACATTTCACACAGTTTGTGTTCATAGTTCTGGAAATACAGAATATTCAAAACTGATCTTATTCTAAAACGACCAAAAATTGAAAGGTTTTATTGTAGATGAACACTCAATGTAAATATTTAATAAATTTATTCGATAGAAAATCTTATTAAAAGTTCTAAAAAAATTCAAATTGTTTAAATATTTCACTAACTTGTTGAAATTTCTGCTTCAGGTAAAAAAAAAAAAAAAATTATTATTATTACTACTATACTATTAAAAAAACTATTTATATGTTCCTTTTTAAAAACCCATGAACATCAGTGAAAGGGGAAGCAAAAATCACCCATCTGGTGGCAAAATGTTTAGAACTCTGGCCTTCTATTCATAGATGCTGGGTTCGAATCCCAGTTCAGGAATGTATTACGTAAAAGTTCCAAATCTACTAAGCCGTAGTACCGGTCTAATGAGCCTTAATGTTAAAAATAATGTTCCACAACCGAGCAGAGTAACAACTCAACCCTCAAACAATTATCATAAGTACGCTTCAACATTGACTATACTTTAGTTTATATAAATCATATTTTCCAAATAAATGTTTACTAGTGATTTCGTCTTCATCGCTAACAATTTAATGAAAAAGAATGATTTTTACATGAATCAATATGTCCTACTCATTTTTTCACAAGAAACAGTAAAAATAGTAGCATGGCCAAATTATTTTAGAATTTTATTGCAATAACAAACATTCAGTTAGTTTAAAAACATAAAAATATCATTGGAGATAATTCCAAATTTGAAAAGTTTACTACAAATTGCTTTATGTGTGTGCTCCCTTTTTTAAGTTTTAGATAATATATAGTCACCAACATAAGTGAAGGCACATTTTCGAATCTAGAAGTTTTTGTCGAATATCTATAGAAATACTGAATGAATCCTCTTGAAACTTTAGGAATAAAATTAACATGTCATAATGTATTCCAGTGGGTTTCAAGGCTAAAAGGGGATCGGTGAAAAATTAACCAAAAATTATAATTCTTGGAATCACCCTGTAAAAAATAATGCTTGAAGTGAATTGTAGCTACAGTGTATGATTATAAGCTCTCTTTTAATTATACCTATGAAGCCGCATAAGAATTGAACTTATATTAACGGAGATATGAAATTTTCTTTAATGACATCAACAATTTTCCGTAAGTTTTTTGTTTATAACATGCAGGGTTTTAAAACCAAAGTAATGCTACTTTTAGAAAACTTCATGTATTATGGACATAACATACTGCAATCTATATGTATAAAATCCTTTGTCCTGAGTGCGTGAGTGAGTGAGTGATTCATTATCGCCCAGCTCAAACCCCTGGACCTAGAAGCATGAAATCTGTGACAATGTTCGTAGACATCCACTAAGAAGCCATTTTACAAAATTCGCTCCCCAAGGGGGAGAGGAGAGAGGGGAAAACGTGATTTCACAAAATTCTTCGTATCCCAAACAAAAAAACAGATATATATATATCCGTAAAATTTTTGCTTTAAAATATAGCTAACACAAATATCTAAAAACCAATTTCTGGAATTTTAAAAATTCGTTCCAAGTGGGGTGGGAAGGGGAGGAAAGGCTATGGGGCAAAAGAAAAAAGAAAAAAAAAGAAAGAAAGAAATACAGCTAGGCCGTTCAAAATTGGTACAGATAGGTTTTAGAGGCCTGCAAGTCGAATGAGGATATTTTCGAAAGTGTAAAGTTATTAGGAGAGGCGGGAAGGGGAGGGCGGAGGGGCAAAAAAATAAAAATAGAGTTAGACCGTTCAAAATTGGTTCACAGAGGTCTTTGATACCTACAAATCGATTGCGGATATTTTCGAATTTGTAAAATTTTTAGGAGAGCCGGGAAGGGGGCAGGGCGAAGGGTCAAAACAATAGAAATATAGTTAGACCGTTCAAAATTGGCATATATTGGTTTTTGGGACCTACAAATCGATTGCAGATATTTTCAAAAGAGAAAAAATTATTAGGTAGACGGGAAAAGGGGGGGGGGAGGGTGAAGGTGCAAAATATAGAAATAAGAGTTAAAACGTTGAAAATTAGTATTATTAGGTTCTAAGTCCCGGATAAATCGACTGCGGATATTTTGGAAAGTGTGAATTATTAAGAGGGCGGGCGCCGAGTCAAAAATAAAGATATTCAGACAGAACGTTGGAAATTAACATTATTAGGTTTAAAAGCCCGAGAAAACGCGATTGCGGATATTTTTGAAAGGGTAAAATAATTAGGAGGGGTGGGGACGGTGGCCGAAGGAACATGCGCGCTGTGTGCTCGTGTACACGCTGCCGCAGACAGTGGGGGCTCGAACCGATTATTACACCGATGACAGAATATTTTTTTTTTTTTTGTATTTTATATTTATGTTTTTCCCTTACGATAATATAGTGATCCCTTAAGAGTGTCGAACATAAATGCGCACGTGAAGCGCACAGTGGCCTGCGCTGCCGAAGGCAGTGGCGACCCGGTGCGACGTTTTTCCCGATCAGAATTCTTTTTCTCTTTTTTTTTTTCGCACAATAAAAATTAGTGCAATTTTGAGAATTCATTAATTATAGTGATTCATTTAAGTATTTGATGAAAAATGAGCATTTTTACTAAATAATTTTTAACTACGCATGCGCAAGCGTTATCAAAATTTATTTTGCATAATTTATTAGCCTAATGTATAGGCTAACTCTAAAACAAATTTCAAGCATATCATTAAAATCAGAAAGATATCGTTGATAGAAAATTTTATTTTGAAGTACTTTCCAAAAAGTGCAAAAAAAAAAGCGAGTTTTACCCATATTTTCTTTTGAATTGACGAACAGTTATAGACATAAGTGAAGACACAGTATGCATTTTATGAACAAAAAAAAAAAAAAAAAAAAAAAAAAGGTGTGTGTGTGTGGGGGGGGGGGGGAGAATATTTGAAAACTCATTGTTTTTACTAAAACTTAACTTATATCTAATCTTTAGAGTTTCATAATGATAACTACAAAATATTAAATTAATAAATTTACAAAAATAAATAGAATTTTTGAATCTGAAATTGAAATGCAAAAGTGCATTGGAAAACAATATGTATATATTACATAATCAGATATGCATGCCTATATACATATATATATATATTAGCCAAATATAATATACACAAATATAATGAAAAATCAGAAATATGTATGCAAAATCGCAAACTATGTTTTAATTCTGCTCCAAATTAAATACGTGGCATGTGAAAAACTTCTTATGAAATTTTAACTCTGAAAAATATCTAAAATCTTGCCCATTTTTTTTCTGATAATTTGCTTATTTTTTCTCAATTTAAATGAATTTTTGGACATAAGTGGCCCAATATATCTCGCTTTCAAACTATGTAACAGAAAAATTTCCATATTTCTCGCATGCTCAGTAAAAAAAAAAAAAAAAAATGTTTACTAAAAATACATATATCTTAGTGAAAATTATACTTATAATTTTTGTGTTTCAGAATAATAATTGTCTAATGCTTTGTCAAATTTTCTGAAAATTTTGTTGAAATTCATTCTTGTTATAAACAAAAAAGTAAAAAAAAAAAAAAAAAAAAAAAAAAAAAAAAACATAATTTTTGAACAATACATAGCTGTCTAAATAATTGTTTGACTCTCACAAAAGTCATACAAATATTGTACATAGAGAGTGAAATTATGTGTTAAAGTTACAAGCCATTTGTAGTATTTTATGATACAGGGTAATCAAAAACATTTGTGTCTTTCTTCAATTTGTGGTTATAGACTTAAGTGGAAAATATGAGTTTGTAAATCTTCTTTGCATGTCTGAAGTTCAAAATCATTTCGTTCTTTTCTTTTCTTTTTTCTTTCTTTCTTTCTTTTTTTTTTCTGGGGGGGGGGGGGGATTTGAAAAAAAAATACTTCTAATAACTTGGCCAACATTGTATTTACGAAAGGGCAAATTCAAGCGAAACAGCATACATCAACAAATGTTTCAGGCTCTTAGCGAGCCTATTCGTCCATGCATTTAACCCTTTGCCAGTCCAATTTAATTTCACTCCGCTGGTCAATGTTGCCAAATTTAGGGACTTTTTTTAATTCAATATCCACCACTTAATTTTAACCATAATGGTTGCCTAATCATTTCGAAAATTATTCGTCCTTCATACTGTTGCGTACTCGGAGGTTTGTGAATTGTCTGTGAATGAAATGCGAATCTTGCAGAGACTTAAAAGTTTATTACTCTTTTATCTTTATCTTTATTTTATTTTATTCTTTTATTTATTTATTTATTTTCAGTTTAAACAAGGAGGAGAATTATCTAAACTCTGGATGGATACCGACGATGCCAGCGAAGAAGAGGATTTAGCAGTTAATCCCATTCTCGGATCGATGAAAAACTTTTTCTGATAGGAGAAGAAAAAAATGTGTATCACTTTAAATGCATAGCACGTTAGGGAAAAAAAAGAAAGAAAGAAAAAAAAAAAAAAAAAAACTCAAAGTATCAAATGTAATGCCGCCTCTACCTTTTATAATCTTGGAATAAATAGAGAGTTGCATGAATCCAGAGCTTGAAAATTTCTTGTTTGTGTTTGTCTTTTCTTCATTATTTTTAAGTACGTCATCTGTTTACGATTTATCAAAAAATTATTTTGTATTCAGCTCATTATTATTACTATTATTATGATTATTGTTGTGTGTGTTAGGAAAATTCTTCTCCAGATTTTGTCGTTTTCTGTCCGCGTCGTTTGCCAACTGACATATCAAATCGTTAATTTTAATCTTTACTTTTACAACATTGACATGTTTTTTCGCAATTATCAATAATCACTTTACGATACTTAACACAGCATTAATAATATAATGTACTGAGCTGAAATACTATTTTTAATAACACATTTTTGAGTACTAACTTTTTTCACACAAGAAATGGACATGGCGTTCTTTACCACCGGGGAACAGAGATATCTTTTATTAATTAATTTTTATTCTTATTCTATGAACCTCACAGTATATGCATTGAATAAAAATTTTTATAAGTACGAATAATCTCTAGGTTTTTCAGCCTTTAGGAAGAACAAAAAAAAAAAAAAAAAAAAAGATTTAACTAAATAATTCTTTGAGACTTCATTATTACGCACGAATATACAGGTAAACAAAGATTTATTCAAAACCAATGTAACATTTAAAATGAGATGATGAATACAAAATTTTTAAAAACTTTAAAAATACATTTCAATTAAAAACATTAAAATACACGACAGACGTTTCGGCTAGAACACTAGCCTTCCTCAGTGTCAAACATACAAGCACAACATTTACAAAAAATTCATAACACATCATGACAAGATTATATATTCAGGAGGAATAGCTTTAGCCTCGTTCAAGGCAGAATGTTGCATTTTAGTAAAAGCACCCTCTAGAAAAATACGGGATTCATATAAATTTTCATTAGAGGCTAGAATTTTAAAGTTGTCAAAATCAGGAATATGATCACTATTGAGGGAATGGATTAGGAGTTTTGATCTTAAATCACCTGTTTTATATGAGCGTTTATGTTCCTTTAATCTAATTTCACCTGTTCTGCCAGTTTCACCGATATATGAAGAATCACAATTTTTACAGGGGAGGCAATAGATTACACCTAGACGTTTAAGGGGGGGGGGCAGCGGGTTTAAAGTTTGAGAGAAAGTTGCTAATACGGAGTTGAGGTTTAAAGCTAGTAGAGATATTAATTTTTTAAGCATTTTAGAGATATTTACGGAAATACCTTTATAATAAGGGATAGTAGTACGGTGAGTGGAATTTTTAACTTCAGGATAAACTGATTTAGATGAAATTATTCGTTTGGGAGGATTTATTCGTTTGATTTCCAAGGGCACAAGTATTATTATTATTATTTTTTTTTTTAACGTCATGATTATCATAGATTTATTTTTAGTCAATAATTAAAATGATGCAGTTTACTATTTCGCATACACCTCTATGATTTTTCACGGTATTTGTCAATGATTTTTGTGTAAGTGGACCTATATATTTATATAAGCGGTATATAAAACTATGCCTATATATATGCGTGAGTGTGCGTGCATTTTTTGTCCAAGCGCAGGTAACACAATATTCAGCCATAAAAATGCATATATTTAATTACGTAATTTAATGTTTTTGCATTGCACTGGGAAAAAATTCTGTAACTGACATCTAGAATCTAAATATTAGCTCTAGAAAAAATAGTTCCATGTCATCCTTATAAATTCTAGTTCCCTTTGAAAGCGAGTTCTAGAAACCCCTATTAGAATTCTAGAGCGTTTGCCTATATTATCGAGGGCGAAGTTATTTAAAAATCTCTGCAAATAAATGTGAATACAAGAGGCGGGTTTCAGCAACTACAACCTTGGTTTATGACCCAATTGTAGAAAATCAAGCGAGAATTTCTCGCAGTGCAAAGGATTCAGAATATTTAGAATATTGTTTCACAATCTAGAAATGTATACACTAGAAATTCTCGATCATTTCTTCTATTCAGCTTAATGGTGTGCCTTATACGCACAGCTCAGAAACCTATATTTCTAGTTTAGGGATTTAGAAAATGACCACTTATTCATTCTAGATGAAGGTGGTATATATTTTTTTTCTCAGTGTGGAGTACATTATTTCTTCAGTGCATTTTCAATTTATCTGAAAGTCATGTTGAATTTCGTTAAGAAATCTGCATGTTATAAATAAACAACATAGAAAATGTTTTTAATATATATATATATATATATATATATATATATATATAATCCACTTGCAGTTTTACAAATACTGATCTAAAATAAGTTACTAAAATTGGTGACCATATCGAACATGCCAACATAACTAAACCAAAATTTTATCTCCTGTTTATGTTAATTTAATTAATTATTATTTTTGTTTTTTACAAATATACATATTTAATTTTTTTACTTATCCTTTTCAACACTTTACAACAAATTTAGAAAGTGCTTATGACTCGTGCTTATGACTTGTCTGCTTGTCCATTTATCTATCCGTCTGTGTGTCTCTCTATCCACACTCTGATTCCCGTAAATATTCATGGAATTTGTTGAAATTGACATATGTTATTCAAATTCACTAGGGGTTTTTCCGTATTGAAAATTTGGGTAAATACCTGAACTGGTTTGTGTACAGGACACCCGAAAGTATCCCAAAGCATTGCGCTCTATGAGAAGTATTTAGATAAATCGTATTTTAATAACTTTATCTTGCACAAATTATAATGAATTTGACGTTAATTACACTGCTCGGCATGAAAATTGCCCCCAACTCCATTTTGGCAAACTCTTATGTAAAATTACCTCCTGAATCCGAATATGACATCCATTTTGCCCTATAACCCACCATTTTTAGGGACGGCCCTCTATTTTTATCACTTTTCGGTAATTTTATGGCTATACATTTGATTTTTTTTTTTTTTTTTTTTTTTGGGGGGGGGGAGGGGGGAAGGTTTATTTTAACTGTTAAATATCTTCTGGACTACAGAGTTGGAAAATTCTAAAACATCCACATTTGCGACAAGGGGAAAATTTAGGGGGGGGGGGTTGCCACTGAAATTATGTATTACATTTCTTATATTTTTTTTATCTATTATTAATGTTATTTATTAAACATTATAGATAGACAGATAGATATTTGTTTTTTGTTTTTATGTGTTAAACTAATTCTTTTTCATTCTCTAAATCAAATTCATGGCCATAAAATTACCGAACAGTGATAAAAATTGGGGGAGGGATGGTGTCTCGAGAAAACGGTGAGTTACGGGGCAAAATGTTAGTCATATTGGGATTCAGGATGTCATACATAAGAATCAGCAAGAATAGTATGAGGGGTCGATTTTTTTTTTTTTTTTTTTTTTTCATCGCAGTGTTATTTATAAGCACAAAAAAAACTGCATAGTGCTACACCGAAATATTCAGATACATTAATATCTATAATTTGAAATTGCTGGAATTGCGTTTTCGTTTTTATTAAGCGTTTTATAACACTTTCTAACAACATTTAAGAGTGATTATGATTTGAATTAGTTTGTCTTTCTTTCTTTACCTCTGACCACCTCTAGTGTCCGTAAATATATTTCCAGAATTGCTTCAAGTTCACTTTGGCATATTCTTCTTTCCTGTACCACAACTGGTTTGTGTACAGGAACACCCAAAAGAGTGCCAATGTATTGGATTTTATAAAAGGCATTTTTATAAATCATATTTAAATAACTTTGTACTGCACAAATCCTGTTGAAATTGTCATTTACTGTTCATACGGTTTAATAATATATTTTTTTATAGAAAATGATATGTTTAGACTGAAGTCTCAAGGTACTCTAAATAGAACCTCAAAGTACTGTAAAATATTCAGGTGTATTAAGGGCTAATTGCTCTTCATGTATTTCCGTTTATGTTAAGTATATTTAACACTTTTCAACAATATTTAAGAGCAATATGAATTAAATTATTCTGTCTGTCTTTTTATCCCATCTGATCGTTATGTGATCACGTAAGCAATGAACATTGAAGGTAAGGCTTTTTATACCCTAAATAAATTTGTGTGCAAAATCTTTTAAACTAAAATAATGCAAATATTAAAAGTTAGCTTTGCATCTTATCTACGCGGTACTATGCGACAAACAAGTGTTTATAAAACTGAGACGTTTTTCTCAACATCTGTTATATCTAAACTGGTGACCTATTGTTTTAAAGCCTTGATAAACCATACAACAGAGAAAATTGTTATTTATTTTTTACAATGCATACAAAATGCATCTGTCAGCATTTGAATCCACAAAATGCGACTAACAACGAATTGTGCGTTAAAATTTAAAACTTTGACCACAAGAAACCACTTTGTACGTATTTAACATCGACACATGTCTACTAATCTATATGCCGCTTCTTGACCACAAGCTTTTGTTCTCTTTATAAACATTATTTTGTAGCAGCCATACGATAGTTTAAAAAGATATTTTTAAAAGTGAGCTTTGCCAAATAACAGTCAAAACATTCTTTAATAGATTTTGCTTGGTCTAGATGCACAATATGTTACAATTGCGTACTTATTCCTCCATCTTTTATAACTTCCGTGGGATTAAGGGCACTTATTTTGAGTTTGTCAAGTTTTTGCCATTTCAAACATATTTTGACACTTATGCAGTGGCCAAAGAGTTATCTTTACCCTACAACCGTTCTCAAAAGACATACATCGGGCTTCAAAAAAATTTTAGTAATGGTGTGATAACACCGGGAAATACGCAAATTCAATTTTTAAAAATCTTAATTATTTATTATTGTCTATAATTATGTTTGGTGAAATATTCTTAATACACTAACAAGAGAAACAAAATAAGATGCAACCTTCTGCGATTAAAATCGACAGATTTAATTACCGTCGCCGGAAGCCCAAACCAGTGTTATTCTATGGGAAATTTTGTTTACTTGTAACTCATTAACTAATACATATGTTTAAATTCTGTTTTCACATTCAGAAAATTCACAACTGTTGAACTGACGGATGTTTTTTTTTTTTTTTTAAACGGATTTTTTAAATTTCAAATGTTTTATTCTGAAGTTGTAAAATACGAATTTTCTATATGTGTCGGGAATCCCCCGTTCATTCTTCTGCTTTCAGAACAAATGCCTTTCCAGACAGACGGGCGCCTCTTTTTCGCGAAAGGTGCTTTTTTAGAATCAGAAGCAGAACAGAAAGGACCTCGAATAGAGAAGGGGCTATGCTAAGATCGTCTTGTTTACAGACGCCCCGGTCCTAAAACAGAACTATTGAAACTTTTAAGAATTAGAATAAATATTTAAGAGCTAATGACAATTTAAGACTTTAATGTTAAGAAAGACTTTAATATTTAATTGTAAATACTGTAGATAGTTTTTGCTCTGTTTTCGTTTTTACATGTATGCTAACAAAGCATTAAAAATTCTGTTTTCATCTAAGAAGTGCTACATTCATCGAGTTTAAAGTTTCTTTAATGGATGATAGTTGCCCCATCCACACCCGGACCCTTGGATTAGAAGTTTTCAGGTGAGACCCATCCATATTTTATTATTTGAAGAATAAATATTTTATTAGAAAATTTAAGAATGTAAGAAAAGATAAGATTTGAAATATGCTGTATCGGGTCAGTAAGAATAATTAAGTTTTAGATCAGAAATCTGGTACAGCCATATTTTCTGGCATCCCATACACGGGATGTGGGCAGCTATTATTTATAATTATTTATAATTGAATCCATTATTTATAATTGAAAAGATAGATAATATTATAAAATTTTAAATTTTTGTATTCATTATGGCTAATTTAGTAATAGCCAAAAAAGAGAGAGCTGTCATAAGAGACAGTATTAATAAATTTATAGAGAAATTAAAAACTTTATGTGATGATATAGATCCAGATGCTGTAGATTTAGAAGATACTATTGAATTATTAAATGAAACTACTATAGATCTAAAAAGCAAAGATGTAGAGATAAAAACATTAACTCAAGAAAATCAATTAGAAGCCGAATTAGAAACGGCAAATGATATCGTGAAAAAATAATTACTTGGCGATTTCGAGCCAACAGAAAATTAAAAGAACTAAAGAAAAGTGAAACAAGTGTTTCATCAGTAGAAAGACCTATTTCAAAAGAAGCAATGCACATCAAATTACCACAGCTAGATCCAGTTAAATTTAACGGGAACGCAGCCGAATGGCTGACTTTTTGGTCGTCATTCGAAACGGCTATTCATAATAATGAAAATTTAGATCCTGTAGATAAATTTAATTATTTGAAATCATTTTTAGCACCTGACCCCTTAAAATGTATAGAAGGATTCTCTGTCACCGCGAGTAATTACATAAAAGTAGTAGATATTTTAAAAGAAAGATATGGCAAACAAGACCTCTTAGTGAATGTACATTTGAATAAATTATTAAATATTGCCCCACTAAAACATTCGAGTGACATTAAATCGCTCAGGAAAATTTACGATGAAATCCAAACTAACATTAGAAGTTTAGAATCATTAGATGTTTCTTTGGATAGCTACGGCAGTTTATTGTCACCGATATTACTAAAAATATTACCTAAAGATTTAGCATTACAATTTAATATGGAATTTCACGGTGTTAATTATGGCGTGAAAGATATATTATCTTTCTTAAATAAACAACTCGTATCGCGAGAATGCTTAATAACTACCAGACAAGATGACAGCGGCGCTAGTGCCAGTCATTTCTCTCCCCGAGCTCAAAGATTAGATAATCAAAATCGTAGAGATGTTTTTCCCCCCCGCGTTAGTAAATTTGATACTCAGAACCGGAAATTGCCTACTGCTTGTGATTTATTAAATGAGAATAAAAGTGATAGGTGTAATTTTCGCTCAGAATCGCATTTAAGTAACAAATGTGTCAAAACTCGTAATTTACCATTTGATGAAAGAGTTAATCTATTGCGTAAGAAAGGATTGTGTTATTTATGTCTCCAACCTTCGCATTTAGCTAGACACTGTGTCTCAAAAACTTTATGCAAGTTATGTAATCGTAGACATTCAGACATAATGTGTAATGGAAATAAAGATTTAAAACAGGAAATAAGTAATTACGAAAGAAATGATCAATCTAAGTTGGCGTTATCGAATCATAATTTACAAGCGAATGTTTATTTGCAGACGTTAATAGTAGCAATTTCTAACAGGGATGATAGTAAATCATCATATATTCGGTTAATTATTGACTCCGGATCTCATAATAGTTACATCAGTAAGTTTGCAGCTGATAAGTTAAAATTAAAAAGAATGAATAAAGAAACAAACAGACATGGTCTTTTTGGGGGCATGGAAATGTCAGCTGAACATAATCGTTATGAATTTACGATCGGGAGTTTAGATAATAAGTTTAAGTGTAAAATACAAGCACTAGATCAAGAAAAAATATGCACAGGCGTGAATTTATGTCGCGATGATAAATTAGTAAAACTCTTAGAAAAGGAAGGTGTATATTTATCAGATGTCCCTAGAAATAATAAATCTTGTTTATACCAGAAAAATCCAGACGAAGTACATATACTTTTGGGAGCTGATATGTCCGCTAAACTGTTCACAAATGACATAAAATATTTTCCAAAATTGGGATTAACTACATTCAGAACTAAATTGGGTTGGACCATTTTGGGCAAGACAGAGGGTCACAAGAGTGAGCAGGGCAATTCTTTGGCGGGTCTATCGTTGTCATTACACGTGTCAAACGCCAGTTTATCGGATTTATGGCGCCTTGACACTCTAGGAATTACTAATGAAGATAATAAATCGAAACAGGATTTAGAACAAGAAACCAAGAATTATTTTCTAGAAACTGTTAAACGAGATAAAAGCGGTCGATATGAAGTCAATTTACCATGGACAGTTGACCATTCGGTTTTATCAGATAATTACTCGTTGGCAGAAAAGTGCCTGTACAAGACGGAAAATAAATTAATCAAATCTGATAGGAAAAAGGAATATGGGGAAATTTTTGATTTCTGGGAAAACAATCAGATTATAGAAGAAGTATTGGACCAGAAAAGGGACAAGGTACATTATTTAGCACACAGACCGGTGGTTAAAGAATCTAGTGAAACCACTAAAATTCGTCCAGTATTTAATGCCTCAGCACACACTAGAAACAGTCCCTCCCTTAATGATTGTTTAACAAAAGGACCTAATCTTGTAGAAATTATACCGAGCATTTTGAATAGATTTCGCAGATACAAGATAGGAATTTCGTCCGATATAGAGAAAGCATTCCTGCAAATTAAAATAACAGAGAAAGATCGCGACTTTTTGAGATTTTTTTGGTTTAATAGCGAAAATAAATTAAAAATTTATAGACATTGTCGCGTGGTTTTCGGGATAACTTCAAGCCCTTTTTTGCTTATGGCAACATTAAATGACCTTTTAGAAAATGTTCCCGAACAATGGCGAGAGACAGCTAGGCTCTTAAGAGATTCCTTCTATTTAGATAATTCCCTCCTCAGCTTGAATTCAATTCCAGAAACAGAAAAATTCATATCGGAATCTCAAGGAATTTTGGCTTCGGCACATTTCAACTTGAGATGTTGGCGATCGAATTGGCCCCAGGCTATGATCGACAAAACTGAAGATGTACCTAGGTTTGCTCCCGTGTTAGGATTACTCTGGGATTTGAAAAATGACAGTTTAGTTTGTAAAATTGAAGAACCCCTAAGGATAAGTGAACCCCTTACAAAAAGAAAACTTTTATCAGTTACCCAAAGAATTTTTGATCTTGTGGGATTCACAGCACCTGTCAGTTTAGTTCCCAGACTAACCCTTCAAGAAACGTGGATTCAGAAGGTGAAGTGGGACGAAGAGCTCCCTGATACTTTAAAACAACAATCTTATAATTGGCTGAAAGGAATAAACCTTTTATCCCAAATTAAAATACTTCGGTGGCTTAACATTTGCCCAGAGAAAGAAAAGAAAACATCATTACATGTTTTTTCTGACGCAAGCAAGCGAGCATATGCCACTTGCGTATTCATAAGAGTAGAGACCTCAGAAGGAATCAAGATCCAGTTAATCAATGCTAAAAGTAGAGTTGCACCTATTAAGGAATTCACCATACCCCGCCTTGAACTGTTATCTTGTCTTATTGGCGCTAGGTTGGCCAAAAATGTGCAAAACGATTTAAATTTACATGTGAATACCATATTTTGGTCAGATTCAACCACTGCTTTAGGTTGGATTAGAAGAAAACAAGAATGGGGTACATTTGTACATAATCGAGTATTAGAAATCCGAAATCTGACCGAAGTTTGCAATTGGAGACATGTACCCGGAAATTTGAATCCCGCGGACCTCCCGTCTAGAGGATGTTCTTTTGAACAACTACAGAAATCGAGATGGTGGGAGGGTCCGAGTTGGCTTTATTTACATGAAAATGAATGGCCTCAAATAGAAGAAGACCCAAACGAAGAACTCATAAACAGCGAAAAAAGGAAGACAATCCTAAATCTTTTAGATAAAAAAGAAGATAATTTCAATCGATTTTATCAGTATTTTTCCTCTTACAAGAAAACAGTTAGAACCATTGCCTGGATATATAGATTTTATCATAATTCGAAGACTGCTGAGAAAATATCCGAATTGGATATTTCAGTTGAAGAATTTTCAAAAGCAGAAAATGTACTTCTACGATTAGTACAACAAGAATCTTTTTCAGGGAGAACAGATCCAAAATTACGAAATTTAAGGCCTGTCGAAGATAAAGCTGGTCTCTTAAGAGTAAAGACCAATATAATTCAAAGAAACGACAGTGAAAACTTCAGATATCCTGTAATCTTACCTTACAAGCATCCTGTCGTCCAAAGATTGATATTCGAGAAGCATTTAGAAAATCAGCACGCTGGAGTCAGCACTCTAATGACACTACTTAGAGAAAATTTCTGGATAATGAAGTCTAGAAAATGCATTCGAAATTCAATAAGAAAATGCGTGATTTGCAGAAAACTTCAGACTTCCAAAATAGATGTTGAACCTGGAATACCTTTAACCCCAATGATGTTCCTAAGAGAACTGCCAACATCAGGAGCACCTGACCTAGATGCTTTAGATTCTAAAGATCTTAACCGCAGAGCCAGATATAGGCAAATAATCAGAGAAAACCTAAGAAACAGATTCAGAGCTGATTATTTAGGACAATTACGCCAACATGCATCTAAAACCAAAAGATTCAAAGAATTGAAAGTCGGCGATGTTGTCCTATTAGAAGATTTCAATAAGAAACGTGTTCACTGGCCTTTGGCAAGAGTGATAGAAATTTACCCAGGCAAAGATAATGTGATACGTCTAGCTAAGGTGAAGACCGAAAATGGATTTTTTCTGCGTCCATTGCAAAGATTGTTTCCTTTAGAAATTGACAGTACCGAACTTAAGAATCACCCCACTTTACATAGGTCTCTCCAAGAAAATTTAAGTCCTTCGACTTCCGAAAACAAGAACCTCTCACAGAAACCGATACTCAACCCCAGAGAAAAGGAACCTGTGAAAGACCCTCCAGAACCTACCAGTTCCAGAACCCATGATCCCACTTCCAATCTCCCGGTGGTCTCCCGAACTGACCGTGTGGTGAAACCTCCTCAACGACTTCAACTTGGATTGTTGAGTTCCTCCGATTAGTCGCAACTCAAGGTGGGAGGATGTCGGGAATCCCCCGTTCATTCTTCTGCTTTCAGAACAAATGCCTTTCCAGACAGACGGGCGCCTCTTTTTCCCGAAAGGTGCTTTTTTAGAATCAGAAGCAGAACAGAAAGGACCTCGAATAGAGAAGGGGCTATGCTAAGATCGTCTTGTTTACAGACGCCCCGGTCCTAAAACAGAACTATTGAAACTTTTAAGAATTAGAATAAATATTTAAGAGCTAATGACAATTTAAGACTTTAATGTTAAGAAAGACTTTAATATTTAATTGTAAATACTGTAGATAGTTTTTGTTCTGTTTTCGTTTTTACATGTATGCTAACAAAGCATTAAAAATTCTGTTTTCATCTAAGAAGTGCTACATTCATCGAGTTTAAAGTTTCTTTAATGGATGATAGTTGCCCCATCCACACCCGGACCCTTGGATTAGAAGTTTTCAGGTGAGACCCATCCATATTTTATTATTTAGAAGAATAAATATTTTATTAGAAAATTTAAGAATGTAAGAAAAGATAAGATTTGAAATATGCTGTATCGGGTCAGTAAGAATAATTAAGTTTTAGATCAGAAATCTGGTACAGCCATAATATGTGAGATTTCTCGTTTTACAGCTCCAAAATAAAATATTAAAAATTAAGGGGAAAAAATCCGTTTTTAAAACACGTCCGTCAATTTAACAGTTGTGAATTTTCTGATTGTGAAAACAGAATTTAAAAATATGCATTACTTAATGCGTTATAAATAAACAAAATTTCCCATCGAATAACGTTGGCTTAGGCTACTGGCGACGGTAAATAAAGCGGGTCATTAAAGCTTGAACTGCTTTTTCTAGGTCTTACACAATGGGAAAAATAATATATTGAATTTTAAAAATGGAAGAAATATTAATTTATAAGAGATTTCCGATGTTAATAGATTTTCTATTTCATCCCTTTTTGTTTGAGCACATAGTTTACATTTTCCCCTGTTTTTATTTTGTAGATAAGGAACAAGGTATATTCATCCAGTGCCTTTAAAAGAAGAAGGGAAAAAAAACTATATCTCATTTCTTTTATTCATATACAGTTGCCGCCGCTTATTAAAATCACATTCGTCCTGAGCCAAAGTGATTTTATTAAGCGGCTGATTTTTATAACCGGCAAACGTTCCTGCACTTAAGGAAAGGGTATTACTTCCCTGAATTTGGAAAGAAATTTCAAAAGGTAACGAATAATGGAATTATTAAACAATATTAATTAATTTTTGATCGATAATTAATTAATTGTTCCTTCTACATTAAGTAAATTAAACGCATTTCAAGTTCCTATGCGCTTTCCTTTGAGAAAAATCATCATTACTTTACCAAAAGTTCACATTTTTCTTGTAAATTTACGATCTTTTCGCTTAAATTTCTTGATTTGTAGTTATTTCAAAATAAGAACTAGAAATTGTCTTTTAATAATTAAAAATATAAATATAAATATATATATACAGTGCGTGTCGAAATGATAGGTCCACCAGTAAAAACGAAAGTTATGTTGGTAAAAAAGGTTTTATTGTGTACAAAGTACTATTTTATAAACTATATTACTTCATTCAATGTAAAATAATACATGAATAATATACAAATAATAGGAATAATAAGGAAAACAAAAATTACATGAAAAAGCTGTTTCAAAAAGATAGGTCCACTGAACCAAGCATCAAATTAATGTTGAATTAATAAGAAATTTTTCCACCTTGTTTCAGAATAAGCTCATAAATCCTATTCGGCATGGTTTCTATAAGTTTTTGCAAACACTTTTTCTCGATTTTTGACCATTCGGAGAAAATAGCCATTTTCAAGTCTGCAGTACTGTTGTACTGCCTTCCGCCTGCATACACCGCTCTTGCGAGTATACCCCACATGTTTTCTACCGGATTCAGGTCGGGGCTACAAGATGGCCAATCGATAACATGTACACCATTATCCAGAAACCATTCGAAAGTGGACTTTGCAGTGTGTACAGGAGCATTGTCCTGTTGGAACATGAAGAATGGGCCCCCATCCCCAATGTGCTCTGCTTGTGGAAGAAAATATTGTTCAAGCAGCTGTTGATAGCTTGCAGCATTCAAACGATTGTTTTCAAATGCTATATCAGTTTTTCCTGCACCTCCGAATACGGCCCATACCATAACGGAACCACCACCAGCTTGCCTCTTCGAGAATATCTGTCTATCGTTACGCAGATCATGCCAGTAGTACTGGCAGTAATCTGAATCATCCAGGTTGAATTTATTTTCATCACTGAATATCACACGATGCCAATCTTGTTTCCAGGACATCACTTCATGTGCTAATTTCAATCTCTTTTCTTGGTGCTTTTTAGTCAATTTCGGAGGCGCTTTCCTCTTCACGTAAACTATATTGCCTAACTTCTTTACCACTCTATGAACTGTAGATTTTGATATTGGAGGGTTTTGTTGTCTGGCCACAGTGGATAAGCTCATATTTCCAGATTTTAACTCCTTTACGGGGTGTCCTTTACGGTCCTTCTTTGTCGGGGTGTCACTTTTGACGGGCAGCAAGATGATTTTTTACCGCCATAAGCATTTCTAAGTCGCAAATTATTGTTTACAACATTATGTGATCTGTTTAAAAATTTACCTATTTCTCTATTCGATTTTCCACACGTTTTAAATGCATCCATTTCCCCCTGCTCAACCAGCGATAGACTGCAACGACGACCCACTTCGTTTGATTAGAACGTGATGTTCAAATCTGTTTAAATACCTCCACAGCAGCCAGCATAATCCCGCAGTAAGACTAAGCAACGATTTTTATGCAAATTTTTTGGAAATAAACGTGATTGGTGCAAAATTAAATTTCTGAAGGCGGACCTATCTTTTTGAAACGGTCTGAAAATGAAAATTTGCGTAAAATAAAAAGGAATTATTTATTTTTAAGAAATTTCTTCATAAATAGTTATAACAATTACTGATTAATTAACTCTACCAAAAAAGTGATTCTTATTCTCAATTAAGAGTCGAAATTTTGAAAAATGCGGGTGGACCTATCATTTCGATACGCACTGTATATATATATATATATATATATATATTATTTGCAAACCAAATCAAATTTGTAACTTATTACTGCGCTTTGAAGAGTACGTTCCTTGAAATTGTTGCCGAGATAAGTTATAGGGCGTGTTTAATTTGTAACTATGCTGCAAGTACAAAATTTTCGACAATGAGTGATAACGGAGCGTTTTAACTTCTTTTTTTATTTAAAAAAAAATCTCACTGTAAATAAATTTTTTAGTGTGCGTAAATGATATTTTTGGCTGCTGAGGAGATATTTTTGAGTTTATTAACCGGCGATGTTGATTTTATTAAGCGGCGGCTTTAAAAGTAGTTTGTATTGATTTGATTCCGGTCCTGGCAATTTGATCAGATTAAGCGGCTGATTTTATTAACCAGTGAATTTATTAAGCAGCGGTTACTGTATTTATTAATTTATTATAAATTTATATTTAATTTACTTTTATTATTATTATTTATAAGAACATTATTTCTTTGTTTCATTCTGTACAGTTCTCTTTTTAGTACGACAGGACTAATACTTTCAATCAGACATTCCGTGTTTCCATCATTTCTTACGTTCTGCCTAGCATATGTCAAGATGTCTGTCAACACCCAGTTTTACAATTTTATTTCTTTACCTATCTTATAATAATACATACATATTGTAAAAACTATTACATATTTGAAAATCAACTGCTAACAAATGGATTGACTAAAATAATTAAATTCAACCAAAATCACCTATTTCTGAAGAAAAAATTCAAACTATTCAAATATTAGTTTAAAAAATAAATATGTAGATAAAATATTCGAATTGTCATTTTTCTTACACGCGTCATGAATATTACTTCTGGAGTTATTTTCATTCATTGAAGCTTTTTATAGTTTTTTTTTTTTTTTTTTTTTTTATTGGATTCAAATACATGAAGTGAACTATTTTTCACACGTTCTTACAGTTAATGTAATTAATAAAGAAATTTTAATTTAATTCATTTGGTTTGTTTTCTATTTGAAACTAAAAGAAAAATAATGCAATATCTTAATATTACACATTTATAATAAAAAAATAAAATAAAATAAAAAGAGTTACAATTAATTGAGTTTTTATTTAAATTAAATATAGTAACCGCTAATAAAGAAAGTAACTTTATAATTTAAAAAGAAAAATTAAACTATTTCCAATATTTCGGAATCAACATGTCAAGTTTGTAATATGCAAAATAGTACTGTCGCATTAAATTATATATATATATATATATATATATATATATATATATATATATTTAATTACCTCATATTTGATTTCTGATTTTTATAGCATATAAAAGCTACTAGATATTCTATTTATTTATTACTTTCTTCTATATTCAATAGAAGAAAGTATTGGATCGTAAAAATTTTAGATTTCCTGTTTTCGACGGATTTACACGTTTTGAGAGGTCTAGAACACGATTTGACCATTTTTAGAAAATGTCTGTCTGTCTGTGTGTGACAGAAATTTTGTGGCGACTGTATCTCCGGAACTACTATTCAGAATTGTATATAAATTTATATATAGATGCATCTTGATCTAAATTAGTGCCTATCAACTTTTGGTGTCAACCGCTCAACAGGTGGCACTGCTATAAATTGATTTCCGCAGATTAAGGAGAGGCTATAGCTCAGGTTCTATTGCGTATAATCAAACAAAACTTGATATTGTGAGAAGATCATTATGAGACATTATGCTGATTCAATTTGGATTCTTATCGGCCAACAGGTGGCTCTGCTATACAACAATTTCCACAATTTAAGGCCGTAAGGCTATATCTCAGGAACTACTGCACAAAATCGCATATAAATTTATATGAAGATGCATTTTGACATAAATTAGTACGTATCAACTTTTGATGTTAACCACTTAACAGGTGGCGCTGCTACACAGCGATTTCCGCAATTTAAGAGAAGGTTATGTTATATTTCAGGTTCTATTGTGTATCTTCAAACAAGACTTGATATGTGAGAAGGTCATTATGAGACATTATGCTGATTAAGTTTTGATTCTTATTGGTCAACAGGTTGCGCTGCTGTACTGCAAAATTCCTCAATAACGTGAAGGCTATATCTCAACATCTGTGGCATATAACTATACGAAACTTGATATGGGAGATAACTATTTAAAAAAAAGTATTTTTTAAGATGTTATTTATAGACAATAAAACTGTCTTTCTTTGGATATTTATTGTTAGTTTTCTCTAAGATGAAAATCATTTGCATTCATCATGTTAGACAATTTTAATAAATAATAGTTTTAATAAATTATTTGTACTTAGTGAATTTGTATAGGAAAATATAGAAGAAAGTCTTGTGGTAGTCACAACATACTAGTTTTTTGTTTGGCACTTCTAATCAGACTTTTTATTTCTCACCATAAAATACTACACAAGGTGTTGTCTTCAAAAAATATTGAAAAAAAAAATGTGATTCTACTCTTCATAAAACACCAGAAAGTGAAAAAATTCTCGGCTGAAATGAATTACAGCGACTACAAAAATTATCAAAATTAAGCATATTTGGCGATTTCACATTGTTAGGTGATTGATTTTGAGTACTAGGCGGAGAAACAAAACACGGTTCTGTTCGCACACGGGAATCTCGGTTCTAGCAAACTGAACACCTAACAGCGCTAAATCGGCAAATATGCTTAATTTTGATAATTTTTTGTGGTCGCTGTAGTTCATTTCAGCCGATAATTTTTTCACTTCCTGGTGTTTTATAAAGAGTAGAATCACATATATTTTTTTTCAATATTTTTTGAAGACGACACGTTTTGAATGTATCCTTGTTAAGTTTTGCAGCTAGATTTGTAAACCGTGTTTCACTACGGTTATTGGCCATGTTCACTGTACTATACTTGCACCTATATTTTTTAAACGATAAACCTACCTTTTGTAACAATTATGATGGATGCCGACTTTGTATTCCATTCTGGTTTCAATCTCAATTTATTTTATTTTTTAACCGAACCCCTTATTGAAAGTCATAAATATCTGTAAAAAATGCACATCTTGAAATTAAATAATTCGGTCATTTATGAACGTAGAAAAATATTTCATTTTAACTTTTCATGTTAATGTATCCAATTTTTTTTTTTTACTAAACGTAACTATTGTGATCTGGGAACCATATGAAAATTTATGTTTTGTAATTTCTACAAAATTGAATTTGTGGATTATTACGTGTTATTACATCCTTTCTTGCTTCATTTACAACATCTTTGCATTTGGAAGTAAGTTTTTCTTGATGAACAGTTACGTAAATCAAGGCAGTGTAAGGATAAATCTTTGCATCCGGTGTACAAAACAATGTGTTGCTTTTAAAATACTACACAACATTGCTGTAATTTATGATAAGCAGATTTTTAGTTCATTCCATTAAAAAAAAAAAAAAAAAAAAAACTTTGTATTTTATGAAAATTTTTTGGGAAAAAAAAAAAAAAAAAAAAAGGTGCATCAGGTAAATAGAATTGGGTAAGCTGGAAAAAAATGAGAAAGTTATATTTCACGAAGTTTGTTGCCTGGGATTTAAGAGTAATCTTATGATTTTGAAAATAACTTTGTATGTTAGGAAAACAAATCAAAAGATATTGTTTTAACTCTTGTTTCAATTTAGAAGCGACTGCATTTTGCAGTTTTTTTTTTTTTTTTTTTTTAACTGGATATTAAGTAGGTAGTTCTTATTCAAGAAAATACAAGAAATTCTTTCCAGAATTCCTTCGATAACTCCAATCTGAAAATTCGTAGAAATAAATGACAAATCATTATATCAAAACCATTTGCATATTAAATCTCTTCAGTGAAAAATGACAGTTACTTGTGATTAGAAGATATCTATTTCATCCTCAAGATGTCCTATAAATGTCCTGGAAAGAAGATGTGTTTGCAAGGAATCTTTTTAACATTTAGGATAAAATTTTCATGTGTTCCTGTTGTTCTGTTATTTGCACACTTGTACTTACATTTTTCAGCTAAAATGTAAATTTGGCTGAATTACTTTTTCTTCGGTAAAAAACATTTTGTATGCGGCGTGTATTACTCTTGGTGTTAATGCATTCGCAACTTGCTTTAAGAATTTAACTATACAGATTAAAATAGTTTTTTTTTTTTAACCACCAAATGATTTTCAAATAGACGATAGAACTGTATGAAATTGCTATTGCTACTCAAAGATTAAAGGATTATTCTGTAAAATAGTGTTCTCTTTTTCTTTTCTTTTTTTCTTTTTCTTTTTCTCTTTCTTTCTTTTTTTTTTTTAAGATTTGAGATAGAATTGTATTTGGGGTTGTGTCAATCATACACACACACACAAATATATATTATTTTTTCTTTTCCTTCTCCTCTTATTTTATTTTTATTTTTATTTTTTTAATGTTGATAATTACATATTAATGTTTATTATATATATATATATACATATATATATAATTATGTATACATATATAAAGAGGATTAATCTAAAGTTTGAAAAATTATCTGCATTTAGTATATTTTTCTACGGGATAACTCTTCAATTAACATTCTTTACTTTCTGTAGATCGAGTGCTTTTTTTTAAATTTTTGAGTTATCTTATGAAAGTTTGCAATAGTACTGAGACTGTAATCAAAATATTTTTAAAGCGTTTTCAAAATTTGCGTTAAAAAAAAAAAAAAAAAAAAAAAAAAAAAAAGTTTAGCAAGCAATGAAAATCGAAAAATAATATTTTAAAACATTTGTCTAGTCAAAATAGCTACACAATAAGACAATATTACACTGTAAGATAACTAGCATTTTTCATAAACTGGTTTTCAAACTGTTGTCAATCTCACACAATCGTATAAAATGAATAAACAGAACTGGATATTTCAGTTGTTGAATAACATAAATATACAATATTGTTCTGACCGGAGAATTCGTTAATAGATGTGTAAATGATAAAGACAGAAATGAAAAGGTCCAGAAATTTACTTTGAACGAAATGAAATAAATTTTACAATAAATGTTGAAAGCAGACTAATCCACGTCCAGATAACATTAAAATTAACACTTTCCAGAAAGATATTGACAATTTGGAATTGTAATTCTGGAAAACGGGATCTTGCTATACTTCATTTTTATTCCCAGTATTTTAAATGCAAATTATGGGATTTTTCATTAAATATATATATATATATATATATATATATATATATATATATATATATATATATATATATATATATATATATAATCCTTTTGATAGTAGAAGCAAAGAATGAGAACGAAGAATAGTTAGTCAAACAATTCACCAAAGAGACATACACACGCCAAACAAAGCAACAAGATTTCCCAAATTGATTCAAGTATCAAGTTCAACAATAGCACTGACGCCAATCCACTCAAAAATTGGAGTTAAATTGGACAGTTAAATTGGAATTAATGGACAGTCTATCATTTCCACAAAATGTGCAAAGGATTAAATCTCTTCTCTGCATCAAAGGTGCTTTTGCAGTAAGAATAGATTTACAGTTAAAATGAAAACAAAGGACAGTCTATCACTTTCACCAAATGTTGCAAAGGATTAAACTTTATGAACATCATTTTCAGAATCAAAGATTTTGTTGCAGTAAAAGTAGATTTACAGGTAACGTAAAAACAAAGGACAGTCTATCACTTCCACCAAATGTTGCAAAGGATTAAATCTTTTTCTTGCATCAAAGATTTTGTTGCAATAAAAGTAGATTTACAGTTAAAGTGGAAACAGAGGACAGCGAATCATTTCCACCAAATGTTGCAAAGGATTAAATCTCTTTTCCTGCATCAAAGATGTTGTTGCAATAAAAGTAGATTTACAGTTAAATTGGAAACAAATTACAATGAATCACTTCCACCAAATGTTACAAAGGATTAAATATCTTTCCTGCATCAAAGGCGTTGCAGTTAAAAGTTTTACAGTTAAAGTGAAAACAAATGGATTCTATTCACTTTCACGAAAACTGGCCTTGGCGACAAACTTTGGCATTTCTAAGTTACCATTCCTTTCCGAATTTGGTCGCCGTGTAGCCAAATTTATTAATTTAATTTCACCAAGTCACCAACATTTTACCAAGGTCGACTTTCGGGAAAGTAAATTGAATGTTCTTTGTTTCCATTTTAACTGTATATCTATTTTTACTGCAATAACACCTTTGATTTGAAACACCTTTGAAAGACGTTTAGTACTTTTCAGTAGTGTGATATGGCACAAACACAATGATTTTAAATTCCTATGCCATTGTCACAAATATTTTTAGCAATATCAAATAATATATATTAACGAAGAAAAGGAATTAAAAAAATAAAGACACCACAATAACAAATAAATAAATAAAATAAAAATAAATATATAGTACAAATATTAAAAGAAATCTAAAATCTTGAAACATCGATTTAGAATAAGTTTATTTTATTTGGTAGTTTTTGAAGTTTTCACTGCAGTCAACTGATCACTCAATCTCTTCTTCAATAATCATAAATGAAATTATTAACAAAGAAATTAAACGATATGATTTTTTTTTTTTTTTTTTTTTTTTTTTGGAGGGGGGGGGGAGAAGAAATTGAATTATTTTGCGTTTTGTAAATTAGTTAAAATTAACAAATGCTTAAAATAATAATAATAATCACATGAAACCGTACATAAAATTGTTTAGTGTCTTAAGTTTTTTTTTTTTTTTTTTTTATAATATAACCAAATTGCAAAAATCACTTCCGCAAATTCTTTCTATATTTTTAAGATAAAAATATTTTTCTTCATAATAAATCATTAATTCATAGTTTTCTGGAACTAACGCTCGAAATTAGCTTTATGATTACAAAAATGTATTGAATTAAAAAAATATATATATCCTTATTTTGGAGGAATGAATAAATTAATAAAAAAAGGATGATATAGCGAGGGGGGGGGGTGACGTTAAAATTGCAATAAAGTTGAAAATTTAAATTTTATTCGTTATTTGAAACAAGTAAAACCAGTCTAAAAGATAATTTAAAAGAATAGATGCAAAATATTATGTAAGAAAAGAACCGCCACTTGACGATTTGGCTGTTCCATTTCTCGACCCTCGCTAAAAAACCACAAAGTATGGTCAAATTATGAAATTAAATTAGAGGGGAGAAAAAAATCAGTTAAAATGATTATAATAAATAATAATAATAATATTTGTAATTATTGACCGCTAGGCGGGCGAAGGTCGACTAGTTGAAACATAAAAACTGGAATGCTGAAAATATTTGTGTCATTTAAATCATTCAGTTATATCAAGCCGAAGAAAATACATATACTGAAATGAAATAACAGACATGACGCACGGAAAAGCCAGCTGACGACCGACATTGTGAATGAACGCGAGTAAATTAAAACTTCCTGCAACGATATCAACAATTTTTGCTACAAAAAGCCATTTTTACAGCTTCTTTTAATAGAAATGAAAATATGAAGTTTACTTGGAGATAAAGTATGGATGCGTTTTCGTTTTTATTACTACATTCTTAGAAATTAAAAGCGCAGATGGTTAAATTTTTTACCAATAAATTTCAGTAGCAAATTAAAAAAAGTCTTTTTTTCTTTCTTTCTTTCTAAAAGATTTTGAGGATACAAAAATAGCTTGGTGGAGATTAAGTAATATTTCCAAAGTAATTGTATTAGCTGTTAGGTTATAGCCCTTATTAAAGTATAGCATACACAAAATATTATTAAATGAAATTTTTAGACTCCCAATCTGAAATTCCTAGGAAACACTAAATACGAGAATTACAGTTTTTGATTTGTATTGCAAATTGACAATACACACATTTTGACCTAATTATTATACATATTCAGAACTTCTTCAGATATACATTTCAAATAAAGCAAGAAATATTTATTAAATATTTTAATGGGATTTCTTGACATTTTTCGACAGACAAATTAGAATCTGAGTTTAGTTAAAGAATATTACCCTGTATTTTTTTTTTTTTTAAATGAAAAAATCAGTTGTAACTCGAAGTTCTGTAACGAATATTGTTGTTCTTACTGTCTATTAAAAAGTCTTTTTCTTGGAAGAATTATCTATTATTATTATTTAAATTCATAGAATTAGATTTTTTTTTTTTTTTTTTTTTAATATTTAAAAATTCTCTAATGAAAAATACGAAAAAAAAAAAAAAAAAAAAAAAAAAGAAAGAAAGAAAGAAAGAAGGAAATGGAATACTTATCAGATGTTAAATATGAAACCAGTGTATTGTTATTTTTCCCCCTTAGGCCAATATTTATTATCTAATTTAAAAAAAAAAAAAAAAAAAAAGTAGAAAAAAATAATCTGGTGTGTCACTCACACGACTTTCTCTTACCCTGAAATTTAATACTATAAATACAGGTTGGAGATTAAGGGGTAAGATAACGAGTACTGTTATGTAAACCTATGTTAAACAATTCATATTAGGCTTCTGAAAAGTTTTATATGATAATTAGTTCTGTGTGAGGGGGGCTACCGCCCCCCTCAACCCCCCGTTTCATTAATGCACCTACATTTATATAGAATTTAATTCAGTTATTAAAAAATATTTCTCTTTTTAAAAAATTATTTATTAAAAATATTATTTTAAAAAATTATCTTTTATGATAAGGCAGACGATTTCCATATTAGAAAAGTAGTTTAACACCAAATATCCAAAAAAAGTCCACTTTATTCTCAATTAAAAAAAAAAAAAAAAGGTACGATTTTTTTTTTTCTAATTTTTTTTTTTTTTTTTTTTTTTTGTTAAAAGTAAAAAAAATCGATAACTTTGTTTTAAATTATCGCAGATAGATGGTTCAACCATTCGTTTTAAAGGTATTTTCGAGCTCTTTTGAAAGTTCATGATCATGAAAATTTACTCCCCTCGAGGGGGGACTTCCCCCCCAGGGGGGGAGGCGAGGCTCCTACATACACAAAAAAAATTTCCCAGTTAACTGTCTCTATTACAAAAAATATATATTTGTTTCATTTGGTTTAGTGCAGTCTATAGACGTTAAACTCTATTTTCCTACAATTTCCCCCATAGACGTAATGTATTAGAATTCTCTTGATTGTCCCTGTACACGAACCATTTGCTTGATCTTAACGAAAAGCTTACTGTAGCATCCCTATATGATACACATTTAGAATACCAAGTTTGAACTTACTGCCATAATTTGTTTTTGAGATATGCTGATAACAGACAGACACACAGACAGACACACAGACCATTTGCTAAAAACATGATTTTCGTATTCAGGGGACCTCAAAACGTGTAAATATAACAAAATCTCGCGTTCGAAAATTTGAGCCAAAAACAATACTTTCTCTACATTATGGGTAAGAGAAAGTAAAAAAATAGATTATCGAGGTCAGAAATTCCACTTTTAAAAATAATTTTACTAAAACGATCTAAACTTAAAGAAGTGTTGTTCTTTGATTTCAATAAATTGTGTCCTTTTTTTTTTTTTTTTTTTTTTTTTTTTATTTATTTATTATTATTTATTTATTTTATTTTATTCGATTTAAAATAACACGGCATAAATATCGCATCCCTGCTAGGAAAATAATGCAGCTCAAAAATGCAGGAAATCAATTGAAAGAATGCGATAAAACATTAACTATAAGCCTACAATAAATGTTACGAAATTGCTTATTAGGAGGATGAATTGCGAGCTAGAGGTGTGAAACTTTTCATGTACGTTAAGCCCTTCATACACATTTTCCTTGGCATGATCTAGAAATTTCCTTTTTTTAAAAAAAAATTCAGTCACTTTTCTTGAAGGGTACGATATGTTATGTAAATACGTACTACTTAGACAGACTACATGCAATGCATACAAATAAACACATAAATAATATTTATATAGCTGGTTGGGGCAAGTCAACCGATTTCGATTATTATTATTATTATTATTATTTTGTTGTTGTTGTTGTTGTTTGTTCAAAAGATTCCGCGGAAAATGTTTGCATTTTTCAAGTTGCACAGTTTAAAAAAAAAAAAAAAAAAAATCTAAAATAGGTAAAATTTGTAAGATATTTGGGTGAAGCAATGTTCCAAATTGAAAAGTTCTGTTCATAACCCAGAATGGGTCAAAAAAATCTATCTATTTTGTGTTTACAAACTTGTTATGTATGGTTCACTATCTTATTTTATATTTTTGTCTATAATAATAAATAAAGACGTTATAGAAAATATTGTATCACTCACCTCTTATAAAAAGAAATCTAACATGCGTAGATGATCTAAGCAAAATCTAAACATTTCGTATGTAGTATACGTATGTACACTGCAAAAAATAAACCCCAAAACAATTCTATCCAAAACTGATCTCGTATCCAATTTAGGTTGAAATTTTGGGTTATAAACAGAACTTTCCAATTTGGAACATTGCTTTAACCAAATATCTTACAAATTTTTACCTATTTTAGAATGTTTTTTTTTTACAGTATGTTGCGTCAAAAATTTAAATAATAGCTAAAAAATATTAATTTGCAAAAAAAAAAAAAAAAAATTCTGCATAAAAAGAAAGGAAAAGGAAGAAAGATAGAATAATTTGAGCACAGACGTCTCCGTTCCGTCTCGTATTTTCTTTGACCATTCTAAATATTGCGTCTGTAGGAACAGAAAAAACCCCGAAAATATTCCATTCAGAGTAAAGACTTGAAGTATTTCTCTCGCAGGTAGTCCCTGACCATTCTCGTTTGAAGAATACCGGTTCTGCAATGCATGTTCTTCGGTTAGCCTTCACACGCACCTTGAATATATTAGCAGGCTTTCGCAACTATACGATACGAAGCAACAGGCAACGTAGGGTTCACTTGGCAGACACCAGTTTAATATCTATCTTATGAGCTTTTTAATTATTCGGGCACGTCCAAAAGCTGATGCACAGTCGCTCTGAAAACTAATCTATAAAAACAATGAGGTAAAAACTGGATTAGAGATTCACGCCAGTAATGAAAAATTTGGTGGTTCAGAAAGACTATCTGATTTATAATTTGGTAATCCATAAATGTAAATGGTGAACAAACAAAATATAAGTGCATACCTTTACGTTTTCACTATCTTGTTGAAAGTAGGAGGATATGGATTATGAATACCATTTCTATTTGAATTCGCCATAAAAAACTGAAGCATTTTGAATAATTGTGAATTCCACTATTGTAAACTTTCAAGTGTTGCTAATGAGTTTTGATGGTTTTATATTACAAGAAATAGAGTTTACACACAAAATTTTTAGTTAAGAAGAAAAAAAAAATTCTGTTAATATGGAACGGTTATAAAGGAAAATGTGGAATAATCATTTCTTAAAAGATAATATTAAATAGGGTAGTACTTTTAGAGAAAATCTTGAATAATTGCAATATAAGCATTTTATTTTGAAATTGTTATTGAAAATAAACATTTAAAAAAATATCAACATTCAAGTTTTTACAAAATTTGTAAATAATGTAGAATAATTAGTATTCTATTTTTCCCGAATTATCATCATGGAGAATAAATCATCCTCAACCACCTGTTGGTATAAATAAGTTCAAGGGAATCAGATTACTAAAAAAACTCAACTTTCCTACGGGAAATTACATTAGCTTTTCACTCATTTTACTGACAGTCAGATTACAGAATTCGTAATGCTTACCTCCAAAAAAGTCTGAATCTTGAAAAACTAAATAAGTTGAAAAATTGATCTTCTCACAAGTGAATTACCGTTCCTTCCTATGCTTTCGGTAGGATGAAACTCCGTTGGGAGATATAACGGTATTTCACCACGACTCTATTCCCTATTTCCCACCATTCCCCTGCATAATTTCTTTTATGAAAAAACAACACAAACATTCATTTTAAGTTAATTTAAAGACAAGCTATTTATGTGTTTCTGTTTCATTAATAATAATTAACGAAAAGTTTAATTACAATAACTAATTTAAACGTATGATTTATATAAGACAAGTAATAAGCAAGTATCATAAATTGTAACAATACGCAACAATTGTTTCAGGCCAAAATAATTATGCACGACCATTCACCAGGCAAAAAAAGAAAAGAAGAAGAAGAAGAAGTAATGAAAAGTGCAGTGTGGAAGAAAGGACTCAACAAAGTATACTAATAGTAGCACTGGTTGAGAACATTGAGGTTAGAAAAAACTTGATATCAAATATTGAGATGTTATTGATGTTAGGGGGGGGGGGGAGTCAGAAAAAATGCAGTGTGAAAGCAAACGACTCAACAGGGTATAATCATAGTAGTACTGGTTGAAAACGTTGAAGTTAGAAAAACCGTACATCAAGAATTAAAGTTATAAATTTGTTTCAAATAAGTAAATTTTAATTTCTAAAATTCTATTTATTTATTTATTTTTAACCAATATTTTATACATATCAAAACATATCTGCTTCGAATATTTTTAAATAGAAATAAAAATATAAAAAAAAAAAAAAGATTTTAGACACAAGCTTGTCATCCATACGTGTGATTTTGACGATAGTTGTTAGAATTCGTTTCTTTGATGAAAAATGAATATAAATAGTAAATTAGATCTTCTACAACGACACTGTAACATATAAAAGGTAATAATAATAACTATAATGATCATAAGAAGAATAAGAAGAGAAGTACCAGAATAAATTTGGTTTAGAACTGTTTTAAGGCTTCATTAAAGACACCTCTTTATGAATGATATAAAAAAGAAAGAAAAATAAAGAAAAAATCTTTCAAGAGTCAGCAACCAGCAATTAATGAGCCTTTACTGGTGTTTCTCTTCTCTCAGTTTCCATTCTCTTCTTTTTATTCCCTTCCTCCCCCCCCCCCCCACACACACCAAACTCTTTTTTATTTATTTATTTTACTATCGTACTATTTAAAACTGATTGTATATATATATATTATTAACCTTTATATTATTACTGTAAACTCTGTTTATCAATATATATATATATGAATCATATATATCCAGCTATCTCCTTAAAATCGCTGAGCGCTGAAAGACTTGGAAGATATTAAAAGATGTGAAACCCATAGATTCCGAATTGGCCTTATGAATTAAATTATTCCAGTGGTTAAAAAGATATAAACTAAAAAAAAAAAAAAAAAAACCACATGACTTCCATTACCCACTATTACACGTATTATATACATTTTTTGGATATATTATACACTTTTTTTTTTTTTTTTTTTTTTTTTTTTTGGAATTTTCCAGTAAGAGGAACTTGATATACGTATAAAGACATATAAAACATAGTTTACATAGCAAGTTAAAAAATAAGATATAATAATAATAAAAATAGATAGTTATTTTTTGAAACACCAATTTCCGAGATCTAAAACGGAACTACCTAATCAGGATGACCGATAATAGTCCTGTAATAACCACGTAATACATGAGAAAGGGTATCTAAAATGGATTAGTGAAACAATCTTCAAGAAAATCGTTAGAGCCGTTTTTGAGATATCAACTCTTGGTATACTCAATTATTCACCGGAAAACAATATTTGCATACAAAAGGATATGTAAAAGGTTGTTTATATGGTGAGTTTGAAAAAAATCCGTAAAGCCGTTTTTAAAGGAACGCACTTGCGAGACCTGAAATTGAGCTATTTATACAAGACGCCTGTAGACTTTCCTGAACTAACCAACTATATCATTCGAAAGGGTATAGCTAATAGAGTGTTTATGTAGCATCGTGTAGCAAAATCGTTAGAGCCGTTTTTTAGATACGCACTTATGGTCCCATTTCCGTTTTCCGATGACCCACTTCCGGTTTTCCAATTTTCACCAAGATTTGGAAAATTCATCTGTACACCAGACCTGTTTCAATTGTGAAGTTTCGTAGTTCTATCTTTATTAGTTTCGGAGATATGATAACCAGAAGGTTCCACACACACACGCACACACACACACTGACCAATTGCCAAAAACTACTTTTTTGGACTCAGATTGCCTTAAAACGTGTAAGTCAGGTAAAAACTCGACATCGAATTTTCGGACCGAATACAATACTTCCATTACCTACGGTAGTAGGGTAATGGAAGTAAAAAGAGAGAAAGTACAAGATAAGCAGCAGAACGCACTGCTAAAAAAATGTCCGCTTATAGCAGCATCAACAGTCTGAAGCGCTTGGATGGCAAAATACAACCAGCAGCAGCAAGATAAGTTAGAGAAATCTTTAAGTCCAAAGTTATATGCAATCGGCCGAAACGAGATTTTGAGCGACTTAACCCTTTATCTACCGCATTATTAAAAAAAAAAAAAATGTATTTGAAACATATACGTATTGTTACTTAACAGTATTATTTAAATATACAGGGTGATCAATTTAAAAGAGTACCCGTAAGTTTTTCTTATTGTCCTTATATATGACGGATGTGGCAACTATTCTAGCAACTAACACTTAACTATAATAGTTTTAACCTTGTTTAAGTGTGGGAGACAATTTCCAACACTGTTGGACTGTTACAACTTTATTTGTGAGGTAAAACAGAAATGGAGACGCACATTTTTTTTTTTAATCCTGTAATAATTTCATTTATGAAAAACAAAATTTAATTAAAATTCTTTACATTATCATTCCTACATTACTTTTACATTATCATTTCATAGGCTTTTCCAGAGAAGTCTTGCAAACATCGAGGAATTAAATCAGATCATAACTGAAGAAATCTCGTCAATAACACCAACAATGTTGCAATGTAAAGTGTGTCAAAAACCTGGTTCGACGTGTTCATATGTTTGCATTCAAAATGGTGGCGAACATTTTCAACATTTTCTGTAATAATGTAAAAAAATTGAATTAAATTATGTTTTTCAAATATAAAATTATTACAGGATTAAAAAAATTGTGCGTCTCCATTTCTGTTTTACCTCATAAATAAAGTTGTAATAGTTCAACAGTGTTAGAAATTGTCTCACAAACTTAAGCAAGGTTCAAACAATCATACTTCAATGTTAGAATAGTTGCCACATCTTTCAGATTTAAGGGTTATAAAAAAAACCCACGTGTACTTTTTTAAACTGATCACCCTGTTTATATATATATATATATATAAGCATATCACCACTCTTCATAGTAATTAATGAGGATTTTGTGAGATGGTGCTTGAGTGTACCACTGTGCATATTGGAGGTCGGAAAATATATTTCCATCTAATAATAATAATAATAATAATAATAATAATAATAATTTTTCTGTTCCTTGTATTTTTTCTAAGGTTGATGGGAGATTCTTGAAATAATATAGGAATTAATTATAATAACACATTTGAAGATCCTGAAAAATGCCAAGAAAAAACAGCAGGAGCGCTCTATAAAATCTTTTTCTGGAACAAAAATGGCTACATGTATCGCTTAGCGCTTTGTAGTGAAATTAAAGTGAGGTATATATATATGTTATTCTTATAAATATCTTTGACATTTCTTCCATTAATTCGATTTTATACGTCATATGCTTTTTAAACTTCAGTACCGTCAGGTTACTGCTGAAGATAAAAGGTTATGCGGGGAATCTTTTATTATTATTATTATTATTAGTTTTTATTTTTAAAGTGTTATTTAAAAAAATAGTCCTCTTTTTTTAAAATTAGTTTTTATTTATAAAGTGACATTAAAATATATTCCTCTTTTTTAAAATTAGTTTTTATTTTTAAAGTGATATAAAAAAATAAAAAAAAATATCCTCTTTTTTAAAATTAGTTTTTATTTTTAAAGTGATATTAAAAAAAATCCTCATTTTTAAAATCAGTTTTTATTTTTAAAGTGATATTTAAAAAAAAATCCTCTTTTTTAAAAATAGTTTTTATTTATAAAATGATGTAAAAAAAAGGCATCCCGCTTTTTATTTTATTTCTAATTTATATAAATGTAGTGATTAACCAAGCATGCAAAGCCTGCTTGTTATTATTCCTTAAAATAGCTGTCTTGCAAATGTCTTCTGATTCTCTCTCTCTCTCTCTCTCTTTTTTTTTTACATATATTTCCTTACTTTATCTATTTATCTGAGCAGAAATGCCTTTGTATTAATTTAATTTTATCTTTTTTTCTTCTTTTTTTTAAATACTCTGGTAAGTGTTTTAACCTATAAATTATTTTCCCCTCCCTCATCTTTAGTATGACAATGGCATAATTAATTTTGATAAGATTTCAGGGGCGTTTTCTTTCCAAATCAAATTATTTTACATCTCTTCGCCATAACTACGACGGTAAGAAAGATGGATAAAAAAAAATGACCCCAAAACGATGCTATGAAAAGAAAAACGAAACAAGGGTGCTCGTCAGCCTTGAAGAAGGCGATATCGCTAACTAGCTAGTTTATTCAAGAATTCTTTGAATGGGATAAACTCGTTCTTTAAACACGTGCAATGAGTTTTTCCATTTCTTTTCTTTTCTTTTCCAAGAGATTGATGCTATTTTAACAAATAAAAAAAAATATTTAGGGCGAGATTTCTACTTGTGCACGTGTAATGGAGTATAGCGTAGTCTCAAAATAGAAAAGTAAATCGTAAAATAATTAGGTGATGTAATAATTTTAATTCAGACACAGGTTTAGTTGATAATTTTAGTATATTATTGCTTATTTTTGATATTACAATCAAATGAAATTGCAAAAGCAGTAAAATAATATGATAAATAATTAATTCAACAATGACGGTACACAGATAAATAACTTATTTTTACACTTTCATCGATACGCAATGCACGAGCAACAACAACAGTATGAAATAATATATTACTAGTGTCAGAAGAAGCAACAGGCCCGCCAATGGCCGAGAGTTTCTAAAGCTGGTAGACGAGAAATGCTGGGTTCGATCCTAAGTCGCGCTCATCAACCTATCTGTTCGGAATTTTCCGTGGTTTTCTCCGAAACTCGTATAAATACGGGCTAGGATCCCTTAGAAAGACTCCCACGGAGGGCATTTCACCTATACGCCTAGGACCCTAGTGTAGTCAATCGGAAAGAAGAAGCAATCAGAAGAAGCAACAGGTTTCTTTGACAACATTATCAATATTAAATATATCAATATCTTTAAATATTACATTTTTATAATTTTAGCTTTTTTTTCTTTCTTTTTTTTTTTTCCCCCCGAATTGCTTTAGAAATCTTCTTCTTCTTCTTCCTCTCTTTTTTTCCCCCGAAGATGATCCTGATCTTGCATTTTGTATCACATTCTCAATAGCTTTCAAAAATCGATCTAAAACAGCTTGAATACATCTATGAATGTAACCATTGTTTTGTTATCAGAGTTTTGTTACATTTCCTTTTAATTAGCTTGGGATCTTGATGTTTATTTGAAAGATAAAGTGTCAACGGAAAATTACGCTTATTCTAAGTTTTCACGTTGTTTTATGTTAGAGAAACAAAACTGCTATGTTCAATGGACAAATCATTTATTTGCTGTAAATATGATTACTATAACTGATGTTGTAAACTTTAAATGTCCTAAATGATTTAATGATGGGCACTTCTGAATAGACAAAATATATTTATCACTGTTTACGATGAAATGATAAATATCGATTGAAATCGTTTTTGAAATATGTTTGTTATGTAAATTGTGCATTTACTGGTAGAAGTCAATAATAAAGGTTGAAGTCTCAAAATTTCTGTGTTTTAACTAACGAGTTTTTTTTTTTTTTTTTTCAGGCGCCAAGACTGCCTGAATCTGAAAATTGTATTTGAAAAATTAATTTTCAGGACAATATTAACGTTTGATATTTATAAAAAAGAACTATATAGTTTTGTTTATGAAAGAAAATAATGTGAAAGGTCGACAGGAAACTATTTTTAACATTATTCTTTTTCTTTATTTCTTGGTTAAGTAATAGAAACACGCTTATTGCGTTTTATAGTCTGAAAATATTGGACAATGTATAATAAGATGATTCACATAATAAATAAATAAATGAATAAAGGTTGTAACGATTATGATGTTATGGAAGATTAGAGATTTTAGATAAAAATATCAAGTCAATGATTAAGAGAATATATCCACAAAATAAACTCAATCATAAGAACCACAATATGATTTTGTCAACTGTAAATAAACTTTTCATTAGTTATTCAACTTTTTATATTACTTTAATAAATTTCTTTTATTTTAAGAGCTTTTAATATTCAATTAAAACTAAATGATCTATGTACATTCAGTAAGCTGCTTGTCGTGATATATTACAATACGTCGAAAAATAATCGTATGATTAATTTTAATGTTCACTTCTAGATTTAAACACTGATTGCAATATGTTGAACTTTATTGTTCACTTTGTCTGTGTTGTTTAACATTTTTAAATCATCGCTTGCTTTCTGAAGATGATAAGTGCTGTTCGTAACTTCGAGAAAAGAAAAGAAAAATAAATCTAACACGAAATACACTCTGTCGCAAAAAAATATATGCACCCAGAAGAAATTAAACCACAATTACAAAACTTGGTAGAAATGTGGTAGAAATGTAGTCTGGTAAGAGGTATGCAGGGCCCGCTTTACCATTAGGCGAACCTAAGCGGTTGCTTAGGGCCGCCGAAAAAGTAGGGCCGCCAAAAAATTTAAAACACTGCACAAAAAAAAAAAGAAAGCGTAAATCATAAACTGACTTTTGGTTTTCTCTTTTTTAAGGCATATATGCATATTAAAATGTAAATTAAAAGTAGCATTCTTTGATGATTTTAACATACATAAAAACACAATAAAGTACTAAACTATTGACTTTTAATAAATATACGCTTTGAATTGTATTGTGAAAATGAATGAAGACCAGATCGTTTTTAAATTACGTAGAAAAGAGGAGTGGGGGGGGGGGAGTAATTTGAAATTGCAACATAATAAAATGGCGCCCTTCCACTACGATTTAATGATGATCATAATAAACACAGACAGATACATTTAAAAATCTTTCAGTGCTAAGGCAATCCTTTATGGCGCCAGAAGTAAAAAAGTGAAAAATAATTTATTATTATAAATGTTATTTTGAAATTGTCCGATATATTTATGATCCTCAAAATAGACGTTTATGCTCAATGTTGTCCTATTCTATTCTACCATGTTAAGTAAATCGTAAATTACTAATAACTTACGATTTTTTTTTAAATTAGAAAATTCATAGTCTATGTTATTCATGCCAGTATTCTAAATTATATTTCAAATGCAGTCTGACATCTTTACGTTGAAAATATCCCTCGAGAACGAGATGGAAGTTTATGTGAAATTTCTGCCATGTTAAGAAATTCGTAAATTTCCAAAAACTAGCGAAATTTTCAAAGTAGCATGTTTATAGTTCATGATGTCCATTCCGGCATGAAAAATGATATTTTAAAACTGGTCTTATAAATTTACAGTAAAAATTTTCCATTTAATGCACGTTTAAGTGAAATTTTGACCTGTTCTCCCATGTTAAGAAAATTGTAAATTTCTAGTAACTTACGAAGTTTTTCAATTCGAATGTTGCAAATGAATAGGGTTCTTGCCAGTGTCATAAATAATATTTCAAAACTTGTCTGACCTCTCTGCGATCATTTGTTCGTGAGATATCGTGTACACAGACTAACACACTAACGGACTAATAAACTAAAAGACACCATGCAAATTTTGTCATTTTCGTGTCCCTCACACCAGAAAACGTGTAAAAAATCAAAAAACCGAGGTCCAAAATTTTAACGGTTACCTAAGTTCATTATACCTGTAGTATGATGGGGAACTAACAATATAAAGCGCAAGAACTCTCAACAATTGTTTCAGGTCGAAAGAAGACCCGACCCTTCGTCAGGCGAACAAGTATGCACAAGTAATAATTACAAAACTTTGAATAAACACCATAAAATACAATAAACTCTGAACAAATGTTTCGGTTAGAAAGAACACACGACCCTGTGTCAGGTGAACAAAGTAGGCACGAGTGCTGCAAACAAAGCATGATTGGGGCGAGTTCTTCCACTTAATGATGTTTATTCAAAGTTTCGTGCTTATTACTTTTAAACGCCAGTTGTATGGTGCTTTTTATATAATACAGCTCTTATAAAACGGAAATAACAAATCTATAGAAACAGCTCTTAGTTATAATTGTTTCAGTAGATTTGTTATTTCCGCTTTCATATTATTTTCTCTTGAGAAAATATACACTAAGCTACAAAGAAAAAAAAAAAAAAAAAAAAAAAAAAAAAAAGCCGCACTGCAGAAAAAATGACTTATACCTTTTTTATTTGTAATAACTTTAAAATTAATGTTTGAAACAAATAAAACTGTCTTGTTTCCATAATACCAAAGGTATGAAATGATACCTATGTACATTTTCGATTTAATAATCCGCTTTATTGCACTCTACGGAGTACTTTTTAAAAATCTGCATAAAATTTTCTTTTGAACATAATGTAATAACCATACAGTTTGTATTTTGTTATGATTTATTATATGAAATAAACAAGTTATATTTTAATATATGAAATAAAACTATTTATTTGTTAGATCTAAGCAATTTTTTATTAAAAATATGTATTCTGCATTGGGTTAATTCCGCCTTTGTATGGAATTACTGCTTTAATGCACAATGGCATAGCTTTATACAGTGTTTTAATATAAATTTCAGAAATTTCAATGTGCCAAATATCACAAATAATTTTTTCTAGTTCTGGCAGAGTTATAGGCTGCAAATTTCTAATCCTCTCCCCTCTCCCCCGCCTTTTTATAGACGAAACATTTTCGAGCGGATCTCGATTAGAACTATTTCCATGTCTGGTAAAGAAGAAATTCTACTACCTCCAAAATAGTCGGGCAGGCACCACTTTTATGAAGATTGTGTTTTATTTCGAATTATTTGATCCCTTGAGCATAAAAATTTGCCCGACTATTGGAAAAGTTATGCATCTCCGTACCATAATGTGCGGAGAACGTGCCACTGTTTTAAAAGTGCGATTTTCATTAAGTCAGTCATATTTTCGTTGTCAGATCTGCTTGTTTTCTTTAGCTAGAAATAAGTTAAACTTGATTCATCAAAGAGAACCAGTTCAGCCCAATAATTAACTAATCATTTTTAAATTTTTTTGCCATCTGAGGTCTTGCTTTTCTAATTCTCTTCACTAAAAATGGAATTTTTTAAAATTTTCTGCTATTTAAACCTGCTTCGTTTAATAGTTGCTGTACTGTAGTTAGTTAACTGCCTTATTCTTACCATTTTTGAAATAATTTCTAAAATTACAATATTCCTGACAATTGCATTTTGTTTTTAACACTGGACTCAAAGCTAAAGTGTATGTGGAGGACAACATAATACAATCTGTTCGAAAATTTGCTTTTTAAACGATAAAAATGGCGGTTGTAGAAGCCAAAAAAGAAAATATCCAAGTGCGGCTGTTTTTTTTTTTTGTCGCTTAGTGTACATTCAAAATTTTCCCAATCGGTCAAAATTTCACCCGAACTTCGTTCGTGCGTCCGAATATATACTGCACCTGCACCTCTGCGCTAGAATATTCGCCAAACTGCCTGTGATGCAATGTCTTGTAGAGAATGTGGGTTTGTATCTATGGAAATTTTCAGTCAATTTCCCTAACAGCACACTTATCTACAGTACATCTTCGAGATGTTTCTGAGATGTCTTTTCATCCTGAAGATATCACGAAGAAATCTTGGGTAGAAGATGTTCTGTTAGGATTCCAAATCATTCGCTTAGCATAGCACTTACAGGTGGAAAATCTAAAGTTTGATTCCGCCTGTTTATTTTTGTTATTCATAAATATGGCCCGTCCAACCGAATTTTTACAAAAACTGTGAATGTTTTCTATTTATGTTCAATTTTATTTTTATTATAAGTTAAGTCTTTATGTAGTAACTCATAATTAAGACTTTTTTCTAGTGTGATTTTTTTTTTTGTAGAGAGAGGGAGGAGGGGGGGGAGATGAAGACCGAGGTCTCAGAAAATTTGCGCGTGGTTACATGAAATATATAAGCTGCCCTGGCGTAGAGGGGCCGCCAAATTTCTATTGCCTAGGGCCGCCAAAAGGGTAAAGCGGGCCCTGGAGGTATGCAAATGATTAAAATTTCAACGCCAATGAGACAAGGCTAAGCACGTTATGCGCATCTGAACTGCGCAGCTGGGCGAGTTTAAAAGCAGGATTTCTCGCACCGTAGAGCTATTCAAACGAATCTGTCGACTGACTTGAGATGCCTTTGAGACGTAACCGGTGGCAGTACAGACAATTGTCGGATAGTGAGAGGGGCCGTAGAGAAGGCCTCAGAGAAGCAGTTTGGTCGTTCAGACATATCAGCCGCCACCTCGTTCGGAGCGATATGGTAGTTGCTCGGGATTGGTAACAGTGGGTCACGGAAGGGAGAATCAACCATTGAGAGGGTCAAGACGTCCCAGTAGCGCAAATGAACACGAGGATCGCGCAATCATAAGAGCGACCACTTCCGCACCAACAGCGTCATTAGCCTCGATTCAATGCCATTTACCACATTCTAGGCATCCAGTAGTATCAAGGGAAACCATTCTGAGACGACTGGCCGACGCTGGTATGAACAGCCGACGTCCATTAAGACACCTACCCCTCACCCCACATCATAAGCAGTGTCGACTGGATTTTTCTCGACCCAAAGCAAGCTGGAGTGTGACCGACCAAACGTGTGATCGTTCGTGGTGAATTACGATTCATTCTCAGTGCTGATGACCATCGCACACGCGTGTGGAGGCGGCCAGGCCAACAGTCTGATCCGGCATTTTTTGTCGAGCGGCATACAGCCATTACACAAGGTGTGACAGTGTGGGGAGCGATTTTTTGGGACACACGATCCCCTCTAGTCATCCTTCAAGGCTCGCAGTTACGTGGACAGCATTTTAAAGCCAGTTGTGCTGCATATGCTATCAAGCCGCACAGGTGCCATTTATCAGCAAGATAACGCTCGTCCACTTACTGCTCGACTCTCCCAACAATGCCTTCAAGGATATGACGTACTCCCATGGCCTGCCAGGTCACCAGACCTCTCTCCAATAGAGCACGTCTGGGACGTGCTAGGAAGGCAACTGCAGCCCTGCCAGAATACTGATGTATTAACTGCCCAGTTGCAAAGATTATGGCATGATATTCCGCAGGGGGATATAGGTGACCTAATTGATTCGATGCCACGCCATGTTTCGGCTTGTATAGCTGCCAGAGGTGGCTTTACTACTTACTGATTTGTAACCTTTGCCATGCCCTAACTTCTTAATAAAACGATCTTTTGTTCTGAATTTTTAATCATTTGCTTATCTCTTCATACACTACACGCATGTTAAGTTTCGTGATTGTAGCTCATTTCCTTCTGGGTGCATATATTTTTTTGTGACAAGAGTGTATTAAACTAAATCTAACAGTCTACTGCCTCAGTAGTAGAAAAAATTGTTCTATTACATCCAATAAAAAGCAATTCTTTCCGGAAGGAGCAGTTCGGAGTTCGTTTATCTTGTTTGAGGCAGACACGTTGTAGTGGTGCTCTAACATCAAAATTTAACATTTAAAGAAAAATAACATGAGAATTAATACCGGTGGTGAAGGCACCACTGTACACTTAAAAAAAAAAAGACGGGAATGTGTTTTACGTGCATTTACGGATTTAAGATTCATGGATTTGGTCAGTTGTTCTACCACCAAGAATTAAACACGAAGAAACACCGTGGGATTAAGCATCACAGTATTGTATGCGAAAGATTGATCGCTTCGATCACTACTGAATGTGTTATGTTACAATCCCACAACTTAAAAATTTAAAAAAAAAAAAAAAAAAAAAAAAAATGGTGACCATCATATTAAACGCCAAGTGCGCAGTTTATTCCTATTAAGACAACAACGCAGTCAATTATACTACAACTCCGAAGGTAGAAAAAGACGGTAGTCATCATATTGACTATATTTTGCCAGCATCTTCATTCTAGAAGTTCATCATTCTAGTTTTGTAGGCATGTCAGACTGTGTGATAACCATAATATTTATGTAAAATGGCTCTGTTCCACAAGCATTGAAAAAATAATTTCTTAGTTATAAATCTTTAGATTTTATTTTTTTACAAATCGGTTTGCAACATCTTTATATTCTTTGATTCTAGTAATATTTCAAATACGCAGTCTACCACTGTTTTTTATAATTGCTACCCGATTTAACGATAATTTATGCCATGTGATGTACGTAGTATTCCGATTCAAACAAAGCAATCAGCCGTTGAACATGCTTATAATCACGATTACGAAGGCAGGAAAAGATGGTGATCACCATATTGAACATGTTTTCTCCGCTTCTTCGTTTTACAGTTCCATCATTATTTCTTTCTAGACTTGTCAGATTGTGTTGTAACAATAGTATTTATATAAAAGGATTCTGTTCTGCATGTATAGAAACAAATGCTCACGCGCCATTTTCTGTGACCAAATCGTCAGATTTCATTTTTTCACAATTTGGCTTGCAAAATCTTCAGATTTTAATAAATGTGATTTTGGGTTCTAGTACTTTCCTTTACGTAGTCTACATTATTTCTTATGATTATTACCCGATTTAACGATAATGTACGTCATGTGATGGGCGTAGTATTCCAAATTAAACAAAGCAATCAACCACTAAACATGCTATGTTGAAATCTCGAAGGTTGAAAAAAATCATGGTCCTCATTTTGTACATGTTTTGCCCACATTAAATGGATAATGATAAAACGTATAAATATATTTAATATATGAATATTTTTTATATAAAAATATAGATATTTTAATATTATAAGAAAAAGTTTCTTTTGTCTTTTAAAAATTTCCGACCATATCTTTACGACATTCATAATTTTCTTATACGAAAACTACACTCATGTCCATAAATTAAGAATAATTCAGATTCACACTGAAATCAAACTTTAATGCAAAAATTTCCCCTGTAGAAATACCACACACATCTTTAAGAATAATATGCAAATTATAACAAGCCATCAGATGACGCTGATATGATGTTACAATGACGAAAGTGTAAGAAGGGGGTAGATAAGGAATGGGAGCAAAGAAGGAAAATTGTTCACAAGCGTTCTGTGTGCCGCTCAGTGCCACAACCGAATAGTTATGACACAGAGGACGCATGCAGATAATTTTTTACGTGGTAGAATTGTCGACCGACTAGAATGTGGGCGTACTCAGATAGAAGTATCGGGGAAACTTAGAATCGCCCAAAGTGTCATCTCTAGGCTTTTTCAACGATTCCAAAATGATGGAAATGCCAGTCGATGTTACAGTACTGGTCGGCGACGAGTTATAATTCCGAATGACCACCGGTATTTGGTAGCAACTGCCAAAATAAGCAGATAAAGCACAGCATCAGACCTGTCTCGTCAGCTGCCTGCAGCTACGAAAGCCACAGTTTCAAGACAAACCGTAGATAGACATTTGGGAGATATTGGTCTATATGCTCGCAGGCCTGTTAGATGTGTTCCACTCACGGCAATGTACTGTGCCAGCGGTTAACTTGGAGTAGAGAACATGCAATGTGGACAGCGGCACAGTGAGCTTGTGTGATGTTTTCCGACGAGTTCAGGTTTAGCTTGCAGTATGATTCACGCCAGACTTTCATATGTAGAACGTCAGGTACCCGTTACCACCAAAACAAAGTCATTGAACGACACCGTGTGGGGCAGGAGTGCTCGTTTGGGGGGGGGGGTCATATTGGGCACCAGAACAGATCTGCATGTTCAAATTGGAAGAATGATAGGCCAAACTTATCGGGACATCAGTCGGGAACAACATTTACGTTTGTTTAGGGGTGTATTAGCCCAGAATTTGTGTTTATGGATGACAATGCGCGTCCTCACCGTGCAAACGTTGTACACGGATGCCTACAATCTGAAGCTATCACTCGCACGGAATGGCCAGCATTCTCACCTGACTAGAATCCGATAGAGCATGTGTAGGACATGCTTTTCCAACGAGTTGTAGTCCGTCAACCACCTCCTACATGTGTACCGGAACTTCGGAGAGCATTGCTTACTGAGTAGAGTAACCTTCCCCAAGATAAGATCAATAATTTAATACTCAGCATTCCTAGGCGTTGTAAGAACTGTATTTCATCATCTGAGAGACATACAATGTATTAACCATCATACCAACCATGTAATGTTAAGATTTGTAAGGGAGATATTTTTTGTAATTGCTTCAGGGAACAAAAATCGTAGTTTTTATAAATGGTATCCTACATAAACCCCCTTTTTTTGTTCGTGATCTTTTGTTTAATAAATGGACTTTATGAATAAGTCATGTTTGTTTTGTTTTTGAACCTTTATTTGCCTCAGCTAGCATTATCCTTAATTTATGGACATGAGTGTATATTGTAGCCTTCTCCGAAATGTACAATCTAATTTTGAACATTTTACAAATGATAATTATGCAGGTATAGTTATGCAGTAAATTCGTAAATAAAGATATATTGAAAGAGAATGCCCATGAGTATGTAAATAGTAACAAACTATTCAACATGAAGAAAATGTAAAAATTTTAAAATATAACCTTAACCTCTCCGACATAGAAATGAAATTTGTTAGAAAGGCAATTTTATGTTTATTTACATGAGTACAATTTTGACTTGTTAATAAGATATATTTATATAAATGGAACAAAATACAAGCAATGAACTAAAAAAGTACGTTATTTTATAAATATTAATATGGCTCCAATAATACTACTTGTCAATGTAAAAACATGTAAGTTTTCTACTACAAAATCATTCATTATTCGAATATATTTAAGAATTTTCGAAGTGCTCACTTCGGGCATTGGTTTAGAGCATGAAACTTTGTATTAAATAATGTTTTGCGATTCGGTGCACCTGAACTGCTGTTATCGCAACCCAATGTGTCTGGCAGGGAAGCTTTAAGTTTCTTTGTGATTTAGTGCAAGTTTTGGATTCGAGGATGGACTACACAAGTTTATCCATTGAATAAATAATGTTAGGAGAATACGAATCGAACTTCTGGATTAGAAGAAATCTGGTAAATTTCTTCTGAACCAGCCCTACATTGATTTTGCGCGATTAGATGGAACGTAGTCTTGCAGGAATGAGGAGTAATTGAAATATTAATATCTCAAATGTAAAAATAGAAATATCACAGCTTAACGAATTATCCATATCGGTATTTTCCTCTGTCCCCTTTAACTTTCTGTCCAAATGTTCCCTGGAAATTTGGGCTGATGTACAAATGCACCCCAAGAATCTCTGCAGATTCCCAACTGCCATTTTGATTACTATAGCCTGTTGTAGCCGGCAAATTTTATCATACGTGAATACAAAACTTTGTCATGTTTGAGGTGTGATTACACAAAGAAGAATTTCTCGCTTGTCATTTTAAGTCAGCTTTTGAACATTTAGCAGTTTTTAAGATGTGAACCATAGCTTTTTATTAGCAAATTTTTTGGATAGATTCACAACTGATTTTATTCTCCTTCTGGCTACCTTTTGCATGGAAAATCCAGGGATTTGGGATAATATGTTTTTCGCTGAGTTGGATTAAAGATATGCTGGAAGACAGAATTTTTTGCTTTCGCGAAGAGTGCCATCATGACCTACAACGTGAAATTGCTTTATGGTTTTAGATGTAGTTTAACAGTGAATAGCAGCTTGAATTCAAGAAATTCCAGACTCATACAAAAAGATGAACTTTTGTCGTTGGTGTAGAATTTACCTAGAGTCAAAATACATTAAATACTTTTAATTCGTGGTTATTAATCTAGTAGATGAATAATAATTTTGAAAAAATTAAGAAGCTGAAATATAGATAGATGGAGGATATATTCTTTGTCAATAGAATAAAGTTTCGTCCGGTATTTTTCTTGTTTTAAATAAAACCATGTATATGTATGTATACATTTTTATTTTAATAGAAATATTTATTTTTCAAATTTCAAAATTGTTATTATCACAAAATTTAACTTACATAATTAACTTTCAATCATAAACTACTAGAATTTAAACATTCAATAATGAAGATAATTACTTAAACTTTCACACACACAAAAAAAAAAAAAAAAAAAAAAAAAAAAATTCTTTATAAATTCTCAGATACAATGTACGCAGTTTTCAAAATGTAGGAATATTTAAAAAATAATAATAATAATAATAATAATAATAATAATAATATATTGTAATTTTAACCTCCTGACGTGTATGTAACTAAACAAATAATTTACTTCGAAAAATCATAAACACATTAATACCACTGAAATTTAATTAGAAAATTATCTTTTGTAAGTATGAGGTAATTTATAGTATATTCTATATGGAGGTTAAGGAAATTAAAAAATTAAAGGTACATATTGATCTTAACCTCTACTGCGCTGTAAATGAACCCTGGCAATAAGATGTACTTTTATTTATTTAATTAAAGCCAATGAAATGTTTAAACATGTATATTTTTTAATACAAAAACTTTCATTATTGTAATATGGATCTCCAGGAAAATCACAAAATAGCCAATTTGTTTTAATATATACAATTGAGATATTATTTTTAAATCTTTAAAAAAGAAAAAAAATATTTCTAGTAAATATGGAAATAATAAATGGAGAATCCAACATGAAATAAACTAATAATTAAATGAATTTAAAAATATTAACCCTTATAATGCACAAATAAAATCGACCAATATGATAAAGTTTTTATTCTTATTTAATTAAATCCAAAGAATTTTTAAAACATATAGATTTTCCACTAAAGAAATATCCGATTTTTTATCTACATAATCTAAAAGCTCGAAATATATAATTTTGCTTCAAAACATAAACATCTTAGTTTCCTTTTTGAATTTAAAAAATAAAAAAATATCTTTTCTGAGAAAAAAAAAAAAAAAAAAAAAAAAGAAAGAAAGAAAGAAAAGAAACAGAAAAAAAACTAGATTTAATTACATTTATACGTAACCCAGCTTATGAAATTATACAGTGAAGTTGATATTTTTCTCAAAGAAAAATGTTTTTTACATTTTGGCCATTTAAAGGGTGAAAAAATGAAAAAAAAAAAAAAAAAAAACTATAGTTCTGCAAATATTACAACTCAGTCGATGATGTTACTTTATTCTTTCTTTCTTTCTTTCTTTTTTTCTTTTTTTTTTTTTTTTTTTTCTAAATCTTGAAGAGCAAAACATTTATTAGAGAAAAGCTAAAAAAAAAAATAACATTAAAAAAAAAATAGCGAAAGAGGGAAAATGTATTGAATTTCTTATGCATTTGGATAAAAAATAATTAATTCTACTTTACCTAAGAAATAACAAAGGTTAAAAACTTAAATGTATCAGCTGTTAGAAGTTATTTTACTTTCTTTTACATTCAGTAAAAGAAAGTGTTGAATTCATAAAAATTTTCGAATTACATTTTTCGATGGATTCATACGTTCTGAGAGGCTTAGAACACTAGAACACGATTTGGTCATTTTTAGAAAATCTTTGTCTATTTGTTTCTGTGTGTGAGAGACAAAAATTTGGGGAAAATGCATCGCAGGAACATCTGCACAGAATTTAAAATAAATTGATAAATAGTTTGCCTGGACATTAATTAAAACTTATCAACTTTTGGTGAAAATCGTCCAACAGATGGCGTTGCCCCCTCGCTTATTTTCTAAATTTTTTCCATATTGTAGAGGTTAAAATTTACTATAAATGTGGACATTGCAAATTGTTTTTCACAAATCATTATGAATTTAAAAAGAACTATCTATGATAATAATCGTCAACTAGGAAAAAATATTTAGACACATGTTATAGCAACGCTTCTTCCCCTCCCCCCTATTCATAGAGGAAAATCCCCTCGAGGGGGCCAAATTTTTAATAATTTTATCTTTTCAAAATAACTCATCAATATCTTTAAAACGAATGGTTGAATAGTGGTTCTGTGTTAACTTATAACAGGTTATCGACTTTTTTCATTTTTTAACAAGAAAACAACTTTTAAAAAATTCATTTTTTGAAATTCAATTATATATCCAGTTTGGGGCGATTTCAATTAATAGATGTGACCAAAGAGATATAGTGACATTAAGATATAGCGACTAAAAGAATTGCGGAAAGTGAATAACTGTAGCACCCCCTGTAGTTTGACAGGGCCCAAATTGAATCAGCATACACTTTCATAATAACCATCTCACATGCTATGTTTGGTGCATTCGTATATCATAGAAGCTGAGATATTGTCATCCTGTAAACGGGATTAAACGGCAACACAGCAGCGCCACTTGTCGGCGCATATGTACCCAAACAGAATCAACATAGTTTTGTATCGTGTCACTGCTATGCTCGTAAGTCATAAGCACAAAATTTTCTGCACTCATACGCTACAAAATATGGCATATGGCCTTCCTGTAAATGGGTAAAACTGGTAAAACTGCAGCTTAGCAGCCCCACCTGTTGGGCGATATATCCAAAAATCTAATCAGTATCAGTTTAAATCAAGGTCCAACCAAATATAAAATTTTGTTAACTCAAATTCAGTGATTCGTGTGATGTAGCATCCACATAATTTTATAACAGACACACCCACACACAGATATTTTCAAAAAATGGTCAAATCGTGTTCAGCACATCTTAAAACGTGTAAATTCATTGAAAGACGGAGGACTAAAACTGTAACGAATGAAATACTTTCTTCTTGTGTACACAGAAGAAAGTAAGAATATCTATGTAACTTCTGATCGAAAAAATACACAAAAGAAAAAAAAAAAAAGAAAGAAAGAAAGAAAGAAAGAAACAGAATTGCCTAACATTACAGATTGTCATTTATAACATAAAAATTCAAATGCTGAAAAGAAATCATTAAAAACGATTTTTTCCCCCTCTAGTAGCATTGTCTTGCTTTCGCCTCTTTCATTCTAATTCTTTAATATTTGTTATTCAAATACAGCTAAATTATTGATTCCAATTCTAATTTATTATTCGCTGGATCTCTCTCTATATATATATACATTTTTTTTTTTTTTCTCAAAATGCAGCCACGACGCGTTTAGACTGGAGCAAATATATCGAAAAACACTTTTCGAATTCTTAAGTGCGAACTAAAATAATCGATGATATTTGAATACTACAGGAAGCGATATCGATTTCCGAGCATAGAAATGAATCTGAAAAAATGACAGATTACAGTGTTTTGAAAAATAAATGATTAGGTATGAGGAGAAGAAAGCTTTTATCACCTTAGAGATATTGGGAATTAAAATTAAAGATAAAAACACTTTAAAAGGTACTTGTTGTGTATTCTAAGATATTGTTAAATGCTGTTATTTAATTTTGTGATGCGTAACATGGAAAGCTGTACATCAGTGGAACGTGTAATATAGTTGTGTATTAAGTTTTAACAAATTTCAGTTTTAGAATAAATCTAATTTTTAACGCTTGTACCTCATTACGGCTTTTAGGAACTGATTTAATTATTGTTGATACTCATTAATTACTTAACTAACATAAATAAAAATATTTTTTTTTTTCATTTAAATAATATAAGACTCTTCGAAATGGAAATACATAGCGTATCGAAGCATGAAGCCGATTTCAGATCGAGAACCCTTGTACTGGAATTGAGAGCACAAATTAAGAAACAAAAAGGTATGGATTCTTCGAGTATTTATTAAATACAACAATAGGCCCTGGTTCACAATGCCTCTTTATATTACTCATTCAATTATATGTTTACCTCCCCTTGGGAGGAAAAAAAAAAAGTAATGCGACACTCACATAACGTTTCCTTATACTACATTACTATAAAAATATTTTTAAAGTTTATTGTAAGATATGAAGTTTTTGAACATTTCTGGTTTTCTTTTAACCCGTTAGCGCCCAGTGTCCTCATTTGAGAACAGCTAATAAAATGGTAAGTATATTTTTTGTGGTTTCTTGGAATGATTTCTGCTTTTTAGTGACAGTTTATAGCGTCACTCTAAATGATCCCTGAAAGTTTTATGTGCCTACTATTAATTATTATTTCATAATTTGGATAGCCATTTTATGATTTTTAATTCGTCGCACATATATTTGCTTTTTGGGCAGGTATACTAACTTAAACCAAGTTGAATAAAAAAATATATATTATAATACTTTACTTTCGAGATCTTTGTCGACATATAATACAAAATTAATCTGTTATCTCAAAGTTTTTCTATCTCGAAGTTTCCTCGCTAGAACACTAAACGTCAATAAATGAGGATAGGCTTTAAATTTAAAACTATCAGAAGAATTGTTTAAGTTAATATATTTTACTGTCAGATGTCTATATTAATTTTGAAATAATCAGCTAATAATATTTTGCAAAATTAATTCGGGCGTTAACGGGTTAAAGCAAGATAGTGTTAGAAACAGTTATATTTGATATATACGTTTCTATGTCAGGGGGATGCCGCCCTCTCAACTCCCGTTTGAATATATTATAGCTATATTCATAAAACATTTAAAACTATTATTAAATTTAAAGAATAATTTCCAGTTATTCAGAAAATTTTCGCCTACACCACTCTTTGAACTTATTTAAATAATTATGTGTAGCATTGCACATTTTCTATATGTTGTATTCGCAACAAATAATGTACTTCAATTTAGTCAGCAAAAAATTCTTAAGATAGCTTGAAATACATATCGATTCACTTATAACCACATAACCGTAATATGCTTGAATTCTCCTTCTGTGTCCCTGTAAATGGAAAACAAATGCTTTTCATACCATATTCTATGCGAAATATGCTTTTATATATATGAAAAATATATGTTAATCTCATGTTGTATAATGAAGTCTAAAGAAATTAAACTGTATCGGTGACAAATTTTGCCCCATAGACTATTTCACTATTTTTGTATATCCCTGTAAACGAACAATTTTTGAATCTCATTAAAATTGTTCAAGCACTATATCAAATTTGCATTTCTTGCCAATATCTGTTTTTTAGTAATCCGATTCCAAATAACAAATTACGTCTCTCTCTCAGACACACACACACACACACACACACACACACACACACACACACACACACACACACACACAGAGAGAGAGAGAGAGAGAGAAACCAACTGCTAAAAACTTGATTTGCGGCTTCAGGGGTTCTCATAACGGGTAATCATACCAAAAAATAAATTTTAAAAAATTAAGCCAAAAATAATACTGTATAAGAGAAAATAAAAAGGGGATTTTATAAATAAATAATAATAATAAACTGCATATTTATATTTGTATTATTTAAAAAAAAGAAAAAGAAAAAGAAACATAATCCTCGTATAAGCATAAATAATTACACATACATACATACGCACACACATACATCATCGTAAAAATAGTGAAAACGGACTCAGGGGACCTCGAAACGTATAGAAACATCAAAATCTCAAATTCCGATTTTTGACATGATTACAATACTTTCCTCACTATATTGTTCGGAAAGTAAAAAGGGATATGTATAGAGTAAATGGTTTATTTACGGGACCACACAAAAGAATATGGATGACATTTTGTAATCATCCAAATGATGTCAAATTAGGTTGAAATATTAATGAGTTATAACTAATCAAAGAGGTGTGTTCTTTTTTAGTGTATATAATTATTGTGGCTTCTTTTCCGGAATATATAACAGAATTTCGCACTATTACGGTCTACAGTCGGTATTTCTTAAAAGTGCATTTTAACATGTTTACACCCCAATAAATATAATGAAATTTTATTAGAATTTTAAAAGCATGTTTTTCTGTGGAAAAATGGGAGCATAGAACTGGTAAGTAATTTACAGGGTTGCACAAAATAATTCCGATATGTTATGTAATCATTTTGCATGAAATTTGGTACACGTATTTATGATTAACAGGGAATTAATACAAGACTATCATCAGTTATTAGGAATACATATGTACACATATATACAGATAGTTATAGAAAGAGGTATACAGGGGGGGGGGGGATGAGGGGGCGGCAGCTCCCCTCAGAAACGTTTCTGTGCATGTAGGAAGTCAATCGAACCAATATATATATATATTAGAAAATAAGGAATAAATTAAAATGATCTGTTGAGTAATGTGTGATGCAAATAAGACGTTGAGGCTCCTGATCTTCAGATCCACTATTATTTTTGCCAAAACATCAGTGGGGGGGGGGGGGGCCTTCCTGTTGAGACTCAAAAATATTTTGTGTTCCGGATGTGTGTCGCGCGATAGCGGCCGCAAAAATCACGCTACGTACTTGAAATTTGGTACACATGGTCATGAGCCCCGCGGAATTAGCTAGTTTTGGGTGTGTATTCCATTTGATGTTCGTGAACAGGGACACACCAAAGTTTTTCTTATCATTACGGTCTATGGGCAGAATTTGTATGTAGCGCGATAGCGGCCGCAAAAATCACGCTATTGACATGCAATTTGGTACACATGTTTATGAGCCGCACGGAATCAGCTGTATAGTTTTGGATGCGTATTCCATTTATAGTTCGTGTAAAGCCGTAGATATCTCTGAAAAGGGAACTCGCACTAAAACCGAATTTGCAGGTGTACAGTTGGACATCACGACAGTCGTAAATATGAATTTGCTTATCATTCGTTTTTGAGCTATGCAAGATACAAAAATTAATGTATAAGAAAACAAAGAAATACAATGGGTAATGAGTACCACAATAGGTAATGAGTACTTGTGGAAGAGAGCAAATTTTCCCATAGAATAACATGAGCCTCTGCTATCGACGGGATTAGGTTTCTTAGGTATTATCCCCTCATAATATTATTTTAGACGATACATTTTTTATCCCCAGTGATAATTCGTTTAAAAAAAGGGTCGATTACATTATGTTTGAAATGCGTATCGCAAATTTTGATTCGTTGTGTTAAGTGAATTTCTTTCAATTCATGCCAAAGCCAAATATTCAGCTTCTTAATTAGTTAGTAAGTAACATTTTATTCGATTTTCGGTTGTTGCATGTGATATATTTAACCTTTTTGCAATGGCTCGCACAAAAATAATTATAACATTGGCAGAAAAAAAAAGAACATAGTGCTATCTATTTGTACAAACCGAAGGAATTTTCTTAGCAACCCAATATTTAATCTATGTTGAGTAGACTTAAAACCTTAAGTATTACCTTACCGGCTTTTTAATTAATTTAATTCCAGTAACGTATCACCTAAATGTATTTAAATATGTAAATAACAATAAAACTGAGATCAATTGAAGCGTATTTAAAAAGCCTTTTAATTAGAACATTGTGAATATTGTTTTAGCATATAAATTGTTTTAGTACAGCTGTAAGTTCAACCTTAACCTCATATAAGTAGTCGCATCCGATTTCATTTCTCTTTTCCAAACGAGAGAAAAAAAAAAAGTAAACAAACGAGAAAAAGAATAAATAAATAAACTTTAAACAAACAGCTGAGGAATCTTTTCCGCGTTGTTGATCGTTAAAATGTTATGAACGAATGTGCCAGAGGGCTTCCAGGCTATAACTACGACGTGCATGGTTGGCGTGAAGTTATTCTGAAATTTTCACTCTTCGGTAGTTATATACGGCAAAACAGAACCATCATCGTACCTTCTTACGTAACATGGAAGAGGACAAGAGGGAGTGAAAAAAAAAAAAAACGAAATTCATTGTTTTGACGGTCACCCATCACCATTTCTCATCCGAATGCATGGGTGGATGCGAGAATTCTTACGTCTTTCATAACTCACAACATTAAGTTGGTGAAAGAAGAAAGTTACTTGATGTGTTTACTCGTATTCTGCATCTAGAGGACGTCTTCCAACAGTTATTCTTTGTGGATGATACCAACATCTGATTTGTGAATTCAATAAAAAAAATGGCAAACATCTATAGGGAAATAGGGTTTTTTTTTTTTTTTTTTCTATGTTATAGAAGCGAGTATGTAAATTTTTCTAAATTATAACGATCGTAATTATATATTATGGGTACATTTTTTTTTTGAATTAAAGATTTAAAGAAAAAAAAATTAGGATCACTCGCATTATAATAAGTATTCCCCAAAAAGTTATAAGTGTTTCATATTTAAATAAAGGAAAAAATCCTTCTTACTTGTTTATGGATAATAATAATATTATAGTTTAAAAAAATTAAAGACACGCTTTTATAGAAATATGAACTAAAAAGCACAAAATATCTATCTTAGTATTAAAATGCAGGGTAAGAGAAAATCGTGTGAGTGACACACCATAATATTTACATACATTTAAATCTTTAACTAAAATAATTTAGAATTAAACAAAAACCAATTTTTAAAAGTCTCCCCTGACTGGGATCGAACGCTAGACCTTTAGGTTCGTAGCGGGAAGCTATACCTCAACGCGTAGGAAAAGTCCTTTTTTACACGTAGGGAAAGTCCTTTTTTACAATATAGATTTTTCGTTTGCTCCCAGAGCGGTTACAATCATACAAACATACATACAAACATACAAACATACATACAGGTGAAGCTAATAAAAGCGTGTTAAAAATTGAAAACAAACTAACATATTTTCCCGGTATACATTCACAGATATCGAATTTAAAATTCATAAATTAAATATTACAGACATAAGATAGGTCAGCGGTCGCCAACCTCTTTGACTTCACGGACCACTAAATTTAGAATTTAAAATCCCACGAACCACTTCATTCATAATTTAAAATCCCACGGACCACTTCATTCATAATTTAAAATCCCACGGACCACTTCATTCATAATTTAAAATCCCACGGACCACTTCATTCATAATTTAAAATCCCACGGACCACTTCATTCATAATTTAAAATCCCACGGACCACTTCATTCATAATTTAAAATCCCACGGACCACTTCATTCATAATTTAAAATCCCACGGACCACTTCATTCATAATTTAAAATCCCACGGACCACTTCATTCATAATTTAAAATCCCACGGACCACTTCATTCATAATTTAAAATCCCACGGACCACTTCATTCATAATTTAAAATCCCACGGACCACTTCATTCATAATTTAAAATCCCACGGACCACTTCATTCATAATTTAAAATCCCACGAACCACTTCATTCATAATTTAAAATCCCACGGACCACTTCATTCATAATTTAAAATCCCACGGACCACTTCATTCATAATTTAAAATCCCACGGACCACTTCATTCATAATTTAAAATCCCACGGACCACTAATATTATTGATCAAGAGACGTAAATATATTTCTAGAATATTGATCAGGGGGAAAAAAAATGTGCAGATAAAAATGATCAGTTAAAAAACAAAACAAAAAAATTTTTTACTTATTTAATTATAACAACAGTACTTAAAGATTGTTTAATTGTAATAATACAATTATAGAGAAGGACATGAACACTTTTTTATTGCTTCCATATTATAAGAAATTCCATATTATATGAAACACAGACGAAAGATTTAACTATAGTGATAAATTGCTATTTACGTATAAAAAAACTGTACTTTACTAAATGTAGTAACAATATAAAATCCAATGAAAAATTATACTTTTGATTTACATTTTAAACTTTTCAAAATTAATATTCTAATAAATTAAGATTAATTCCTAGCTAAGTATCGAATGCAGATTAGAAATTCAAAGCGATAACTATGTCTGATATTTATAATAAAGAATTTTGTAATAATCTTCCATTTATCCTTTCTCTCATCCAGAAAGTTCTTAAATCTAATGTGAATGAATGACGCAGAAAATTCTCTGAAGTTAAAATTAACACCAGTAAAATTAAAAATGAGAACAATATCAACAATGTTCTGCAACCACCAAAATTTTGTGGAGGAGCACTATCGTCAAATTATATTTCCCGTCATTTTTAATATTAGTAAGAGAAAGGGATTTTATTAATTCTAGATTACCTTTTCATATTCTCACATGATAAAAACCATGTGAGCATGTGTCATTATAGCACTGTTTTAAAGTCATCGTGTAATTTTTATTCAATCTTCAAAATGATATCAACAAAAGTCTTACAGTAAAGTCACATTTGTATGGTACCTTTTTAATCACAAATTCTATTGCACTTTATTTATCCAGTTACAGGTGGAACAAGGGTCATTGTCTTTTACTTTTTCAAACTTAGCCTTAGCAAACAAATTTTATTATTATTATTACCAAATGCGCCACATAAGTCATAACTTCCGGTTTTCGATGAATTTTCACGTTTAAAAGTTGGAGTATCGCCCCCCCCCCCCCCTGCCCTCGCACACACACCTCTCGGGTCGTAAACTTTCAATATGAGTATTTTTCAAAAGACCTCGTCAATACCAATACCTTTAAAATGAATGTTTGGATCAAAGATCTGTGATAACTTAAATAAATTTATCGATAAAAATAGAAAAAAAAATATGAAGTTTTCTGTCGTGCATAAAATTGATTTTCTTTGGGCATTCAGTATTACACTTCTCTGAGATGAAAATAGTCCTCATTTATCATGGAAAGTAATTTTAATAAATCATAATTTTAATAAATTGTGCTGTGTGAATTTGTACAGGAAAATACAGAAGAAAGTTTTGTGATGGTCTCAATATACTAATTTACTTTGGTGTTCTTTATAGCAGTAATTTCCAGTTAAATCAAAAATTTAACATAGTATAAAATATGTTAAGGGCTCGTGAAATACGGTCGCCCGTTCGCCATTGGCAACCAATATATTGTAGCTGGCGGCTATGTTTTCAACAAAAACTCAACATTTTTTTTTTTTTTTTTTTTTTTTTTTTTTTTTTTTTAATGAAAAAATTGGGCCCAGAATGGAATGCTGAAACCTATGCTAAACTATAGTGTAGTTCATATCAATTCATGTCAGAAACAAGTAGAAGGAAACAACGATTCGTGGCTATCTTTGCGTGTTTCGCACACCGTCGTGTTGAAACTGAGGCACAGTGTTGGATCAATATGCATAATTATAAGATAAAAAACATTTTATATACCATGTTTTTAAATTTTCTGTCGAATCAAAGCTATAGAACTACATTAGCACTTTACCAATGCGTATAAAATTTTTAAAGTGATGATGGCGTATATTTTTGTGAGATGCATAATTTAACTTTTTACAATTTTTTAACGTTCACATTTAATTAAATGCATTTATTTTTATGTCGAAAGAAAATGAACTCTTTTTTTTTTGACAACAATTAAATTATAGCTAATATTTTAATGGCTAGTTTTAAAGCTATTAGGAGGTTATTATTTTCATATTTTAGTCAACTAAAAGAAAACTAATCAAAAATTCGAAAATTGGGCTTCGGAGTATTGTGTTGTCATCGAGTTCTGAGCTGTTCTGAAAGTTTCAAATATCTAGCTAGTAGAAGAGTTAGTTAAAAATCGACTGCAAGATTTGTACCGGACAAACAAACAAACAAATAAGAATAGAAATTAATAAAAACATGGTAAAATGGGGGATTTACAACGCGTTACACCGTGAATTTTTAACTACCCGGTAATTGAGGCAGTTTGCACCACCCTCCTTCACTCACTTTGCGACCCGGCGCTGAATTGTTGTGCTGGTATAATGATGTGTTAGGGCCAACGGTTTATCGATTTAGAGGAAATAATAAACCCAGTTTGAGGATGTTAAATTTAAATCTAGGTGTTTTCTAGTGTATAATCCAGTCTTAGTAAGTATTTGATTTTTATACACAGAATTTTATTTCGATATTCAAGTAAATTTCAAAATTAAAAAATAATAAATAAATAAATAGAGGCTGCGGGTAATTTTTTACTGGCTACCAAAAATTTTTCCTGACGACCAGTTTTTTTCAAATTCGTAGATCCCTGAATATGCTCGTATATAAAAGTATGTATATATATAACCATTCTATTGATTTTATCATCAAATATACTTCTCTCTCTTTAGGTGGTTGTTGCACTTTGCACAAACTCATTTTGCAGATTGATTGAATGAACATCTGACCAATGAACTGATGTTCGCAATTTTTCTTAATTGAATTTCCTCCTATCTTTTGTCATTCAAATGTAGAGAAAATTGGTCAAAGTTAGCTTATTTAGTGGTGTGTAACTGAGAGAAATAGTTATTATTTTTACTTTCTCTTGCTCATATGTTATGACAGAAAGTATTGTTTTGGGGTCAAATATCTGAAACTGAGTTTCGGATGTAATTGTGCGTTTTGAGGTCCCGTGCGTCCGAAAATCAGATTTTTAGTAGTTTGTCTGTATGTCTGTTGTCAGCATAACGATAAATCAAACATAAGCAGAAAGTCTAAATCCGGCATTTTAAATCTGTGTCAAATGGTGAGATAACTTGAGAGTTTTTACTGGGATCGTATAAATGGTTCATGTAGAGAAACAGAAAAGAAAAAAAAAAAAATAATAACGGTTATGGACGGAATTTGTCATTAATATTATATGTATTTGCATTTTTAGACTCTACAAAACTTAACAGAGTTATCTTTATATATATATATACATGCACAAAAGAATATTCAATGGAATATTACATGAAAAGCATTCATTTTTTGTCTACAATATCATACAAAAGAATTCAGATTTATTAGGGGCTATAGTCGGAAATCACTTGAAATACATTTCAAATTCTGTAATGTTTATTTTTTCTATGCTAAATTTAAATAAGTTATATGGCGCGTATACAAATTATGACAAGACAGAATACTACTCAACATTTGTCGAATATATATATATATATATATATATATATATATATATATATATATATTCCATTGGTTGTAAACGATGGAGGTGCTGGAAGTGTGGTGTGTGTCACCTTAACTGACACTTTACCTATTCAGAAAAATTTAAACAAGAATGCAGTGTTATTAATAAAGATTTCATCTAATAAAATACAAGGTTAGTGAAAGTAGTTGGACAGTTCATAATCACAATTTTTTGCAACTTGGAGTCGATGAAATGCAATCTGATAATCGATTATTGATTAAGTTTTTTCAGATTTTTGGTAAGAGAATCTTGGCCAGGTTTGTAAAATAAAACAAAATGTCTGTAAAGCAACAAGTAGTTGTTAAGTAATATTTGACACTTGTATGTTTGTATATTTCATTTATGTACGTTATATAACCTATGACACATTTTCATTATTTTTTTTTTTTTTAATCCCACAAAATTTACCCAATGGAGTTTATAAAAAGTTTTGTTTTATGTTGTATTCGGTTTTAAAGAAGAAAAATCTGCAGAATTAAAATTAATTATTTTTCTTAAAAAATAAATAAATAAATAAGTTTAATAAACACATTCTGGTTGTTATCTAAATGTAGCTAATTGCGTAGACACTATACAGTCGGCAGCAGAATTATTCGAGCGCCAGCAATAATTCCTATGTAAAAAAGGTACACTTAATACTGTTTTGTTAAATAAATTCTTGTCGAGTCATAGTCTCAGTCAGTCTAAGAAAATGATTCGACAGGATTTATTTAACAAGACAGTATTAAGTATATATATATTGAATTATAACAAGCGCTCGAATAATTTTGCTGCCGACTGTAACTGCGTAGTGCATTTGCGACAGATTTAGAATTTAAAAAGAAATAAATAGATATATAGATAAATAAACAATCATCTAACCCCTTTGTCCATCCCAATTATAAATTTATACATTTCGATTTCAGGATGATTGTTACTTCCATTACACAACTACCGTAGATAATGGAAGTATTGTATTCGGTCCAAAAATTCGACATCGAGTTTTCACCTGATTTACATGTTTCAAGGTCTCCTGAGTCCAAAAAAGTGGTTTTTGGCAATTGGTCAGTGTGTGTGTGTGGGGGGGGGGAGGGTTAATCTTCTGGCTTTCATATCTCAGAAACTATTAAATATAGAACTACAAAGCTTCAGAATTGAGACAGTTCTGGTGTACAGAATTTTCCAAATTTTGGTGAAAATTGGAAAACCGGAAGTCCTTATCTCGAAAACCTAACGATTTTCTTCGAAGTTGCTATATAAACACTCTATTAGATCTCCTTTAGAATGATATAGTTGGTTAGGTCAGGAAAATTGATAGACGTCCTGTATAAATAGCTCAATTTCAAGTCTCGCAAGTGCGTTTCTTTAAAAATGGCTGTACGGATTTTTTTTTTTTTTTTTTTTTTTTTTTAACTTGCCATATTAACTCCCTTTTAAATATCCTTTTGTATGTAATTATTGTTTACTGGTCAATAATTGTGTATGCCAAGTTTTGATAAAAGTTGGTATCACAAAAACGGCCCTAACGATTTTCTTGAAAACTGTTACATAAATCCATTTTAGATATCCTTTCTCATGTATTACATGGTTATTACAGGAAAATTAACTGTCATCCTGATTGGGTAAGTCAGTATTAGATCTCGGAAATTGGTGTTTCAAAAAATAATTCTACAATTTATTTATTTATTTATTTAACTCACTATGTAAACTCTGTTTTATATATCTTTACACATGTATTAAGTTTCTCTTACCGCAAAATTTTTAGGAGTCTACTTTGATAAGTCATTTTTATGCCTTCTGATAACATTATCTCTAAAAAAAATACATAGAAAACGTGTAATAGTCGTGTTGTTGTTTCACACCAGATTTTTTTTTTTTTTTTTTTTTTTTTGACGAGGAATAAATATCATGGAGACATGAGTTCGGTTCTAATTTTTCAGTTAACTATTGCCAATTCTTCAAAGGCAAAAAAAAAAAAAAAAAAATTGTTAATTAAAATCGAAAGCTAAACAAACATATTGAAGGAGAAAAAATTGCTCTTTGAATTCAAACAAAAAACAAAGCGTTATTAGAAAATACGCTTTTCACACCGTCGATGTAATTATTTTAAAATCCGCTAAGGGTTTCTACAAGATTTTTGTATTTCAAATAAACACCTTTCAAACGGTGTGAGACTGATTTTTGTAAAGCAAGAAATCTCTCTCAAAATCGTGCGAGACGTAAAATTGTAACTTAAAATCATAAAGCTAGAGTAGTCAATAAGATTATTTTTTTAGACAATAAAATTATTTTTTAAGTAGAAATGTCATTTGAGACGAGACTATACGCTAAGGGGGTTAGTATTAAAATTTAAAATTAATCGAAAGATGTTATTTTAGTAGAACAGAGAAGCAGAAATGTTGAAATGAAAACTATTTCTCGACTTGCTATTTGATCAATTTCTCCTTAAAGTTTGAAACTACCATCTCATCACCCTTTATTCCTCTTTAACGTAATCATAATAATAACTTCTATGATTCAGCGAGAATGACGTACGGCTTCTTTTGGCTTATTTCCAAAAACGATTGTTCAAATTTGGAAACATTTGGAATAAAACTATTAAAGATTCTTAACTTATTCAGCAACAGATTTTAGATAGTTAAGTGCATGTTCTATGCTATTTCAACACATTTAACTATTCAAATACTTAAACAATTCAACTAACACATTTGTCATATCAGTTAGCTTTTTTCTTTGTGAGATTAACAAAGGAGAACGTCTGTAACCAAACTAAAGCAAAACAATCTATACATTTTTTCATTGTTTTTTTTTTTTTTTTTTTCCCAAACATACTGTATAAGATCGGAGATATCCCTATGCTACCGGTTTTCGGTGGTGTTGTTTTTTCTCTGGAATTTTATAGAACAGTAAAATATTTCCTTATCAAGTAATTCTCAAAATTGTGATAACAGAGAGCTTTTTTAGTGCAAAATTCGCCTTGATACTTCATTCAAAAGTTTATAAAATGTGCATACACACGTATAATATATAATTTATGTTTATAATTAAAAAGACATAAATAATGCTGCACCACGACATTATAACATTGTTTAATCTAGTGAATCTTTTAGTAATACTAAATCTAGAAAACGCTGTCTCGCTTCGCTGGTCATGCTTAAAATTACTAGTTTAAACAACCGGTATTTACGTACTATCAAATTGACAAAAAGAAAGAAAGAAAGGGAAAAAAATATATAAGTGTGCGCTAAACGTTGTATAAAATTTTCTTAATCCAAGTTCCAACAATTAATCACCTACAATTAAGTTCTTCTTCAAGTACGGGCATGGGTATCATTAAAAAATTTTGTAACAGGACAACAGGGAAGAATCAAATTTATGTCTTTTATATCAGATTCTAATGATTAGTAATAATAATAACTGATTTGGTTCTAATGAGCAAACCAATAACTGAATATATATATTGTCGCAAAATATCATTGTCATACGAACAATGAATTATTGCATTCTTATGAGGCTATTCTTTCAAGTTCTAGAATTATGAGATTTTCTAAAGTCTTAACTTACAGCTATTTAAATATTGTCAAGTTTTAAGTTAATCAAAAGACCGTGTTCTATTTTTTAAAAAAATATTATTGTATTAAGAGTTACTAAATACCAATGAAGCGAGATTATTTTTTAACATCTGTAATTTTTTGAAATCCACAAATGGTACAAGAAGAAATAGGAGGGGGAAATTAAAATTATATTTGTAAAACTGTTAAAAGCCCATTTCTGCTTTAATAAACCAGTGAAACTTCAAGATAATTAATTTAATTTAATTTAATTTAATTTAATTTTCTTCTTCTTCTTCTTCTTCTTCTTTTTTTGTTTAAGTTTTACAAAGTTATCTAAATATTGGTGTTTTAAAACATTCTATAACCCAACTGAATAACTGTTTGCAATAAATTAAAATTTCAATACAGTAACCGCCGCTTAACAAATTCGCTGGTTAATAAAATCAGCCGCTTAATCTGATCGAATTGCCAGGACCCGAATCAAATCAACACAAACTATTTTTAAATCTTCCGCTTAATAAAATCAGCATCGCCGGTTAATAAACTTAAAAATATCTCCTCAGCCGCCAAAAATATTTATGCACAATAAAAGTTTTTTTTTATTATTATTATTATTATTTACATTGTGATTTTTTTTTTCTTTGAAAAAAAAAAAAAATATATATATATATATAGATATTATATATATATAAAGCATAACAATCCCTCAATTTTTGCTCATTGTCGAAAATGTTACACTTGCAGCATATAGTTACAAATTAAACACGCCCCATAACTTATCTCCTTAACAATTTCAAGGAACGTGTTTTTCAAAGCACAGTAATAAGTTACAAATTTGATTTAATTTGCGAATGATTTTTTTTTTTTAATTTTTAATTATTAAAAGACAATTTCTAGTTCTTATTTTGAAATAAATATGAATCAAGAAGTTTAAGCGAAAATATTTTAAGTGTATAAAAAAAAGCGTGAACTTTTGGTAAAGTAATGATGATTTTCCTCAAAGGAAAACGCATTGGAACTTGGAATGAATTTTTTTATATCGAAGGAACAATTAATTAATTATCTATCGAAAATTAATTAATATTGTTCATTAATTCCGTTATCCGTTGCCTTTTGAAATTTCTTTTCAAATTCAGGGAACTAATACCTTTTCCTTGAGTGCAAGAACGTTCGCTGGATATAAAAATCAGCCGCTTAATAAGATTATTTTGGCTCAAGATGAATGTGATTTTAATAAGCGGCGAGAACTGTATATAAAAAACAAAACAATATAAGCACATCTGTTGTAATTCATGAAAGAAAACTTTTTACTTTTTGAATATAAATTATATTTACATACTATGTTTACTAAACTCATTTCTAACTTTATTTCTGATTTTTTTTTTTTAATCTATTTCCATTTACCAATCTGGACTCGCTTGATTTCTACTTGGTTAATTTTCCTTATTGTTACTTGTGGTATGATTTTCTTTCTTTTCTTCTTCTTCTTCTTCTTTTTTTTTTTTTTTTTTTTTTTTTATTCATAATGCTTATTGACCGATTAACTATCACCAGCTCTCGTCTATTACCACCTACATAAGCTCAATTGGTTTTTGCTAATTTATTTTCTGTTTAAATTTCAATTTTCTCGGGTTGAATTTTTCCAAACTGCCCGTTAACCCCTCTAGTTATTCTCATTTCTGTTTAACCCATACTACTCTCATCCGTAGTCATTGGTTTATGCCTGGCACAATTTTCACTTTGATGTTACAATTTCAGAAATTTTACTGAATATTCATTGTCACATTAACTACATTCATTTTCAAATGTTAAGCAGAATTCATAAAATGAATAGAAAAAGAAAAAAAAACTGGGTTGATACTGATATCGTGAATAGCAATCAGTCGCGAAGAATTATTTGACGAAGTAAATTATTATAAGTGTGTAAAATAGTTCAGTTGGCATCGCCATGTGCAAAGCGCGAACACACGCCGAAACAAGTAGAAAATATCTTTGACTAGCATGGGAAGTTGAGACGAATTTCGCAGTTACTGAGGATAGGAAACATTGCTAATAAAGAAGAATTACTAAAGATGACACCACCGTGGTGTTACAAAGACAAGTGTGATCGTCAAATCGCAGCAGTTATTCTACCTAAATCTCTGCAGAAATTCTTTTCATGTTTAGCAACTAGTTCAGAATTAGCCTAACAAATTGTTCCCATTGGTATTGTAATTTGGGGAGAGTGTAAAACGCCTTTACTTAAATCATAAAATTACTCTAATCACAAAGAAAGATACAAATTCTACACTTCCTGAAAACGTAATTCCTGAAACTTCTGCATAAATAACAGTCATGCTTAACTTTTGACACATCAGTATACTTCAAACGTTCTCACAAGCTCACTTTATTTACACTTAATTTTTTTCTGTGCTGTTTCTGGCATGAAATTTCGAATTTACTCGTGGAAGATTGCTTTTTGGTCTGCTAGCTGTCTCCGACTACCACTTGACATGAGTCTTAAGTATAGTCGGTAACAAAAGTGTCCGAACGCTAGCAAAAATTCCTATGGGAAAAAAGTACACTTCATACGGTTTTGTTACATAAATCCTTATCGAATCATGTTTTTACACATCTAAGAACAGGATTCGACAAGGATTTATTTAACAAAACTGTATGAAGTGTACTTTTTTACATAGGAATTTTTGCTAGCGTTCGGACACTTTTGTTACCGACTGTAGGATGCATACCATCAACGCGGACAAACGTCATTTTCCGTTATTAGAAAGTGACCCTTGATTTTCTGGACATGTGGAAAGAGGTTTACAATCAATGACATTTTTGTTGCTCCTTGAAGAATTGTATAAAATAAATCCAAGTTTTATATTCCAGTTATCACTGCAGAAGGTGGCAATAAAAGTTATCAGGGTCAGGAAAACGGTCCTGACACGTATTGACGCTAGCAGTAGCCAAGAAACCAGATCAAAGGAATTGTCAATACAAACGTATTCGACGCTTCAGGTCTAAACCAAGCTTTATACTCATGTAACATGTACACAATCTTATCAAATGTTCTTCATTTATTCTTGATCAAAGACAGGTTTTACTTGTCTCAAAGAACTGTCTTTAGAACAGAATGTTCCCTGCTGCTTCTGAACCCTTATTATTTGAAATGTTTTTGTTTTAAAATGATCACTTTGAAAATTATACATAACTGAACATTTAAAAAAAAAAAAAAAAATGTGTTATAATTCCAATAATTAGTCTTCTTTCATGAGTAATCAAAATAATTCTAAAAAACATTCGTTTCTTCGACTCTACTAATAGTATTACTAGAAGAAATATTCTACAGTTGAAGTTGACTGAACCCCATTTTTAATCTTGCAAAATTCAAAGTAGTGACTTTTTTTTTTTTTTTTTTTTTTTTTTTAAATAGAACCAATATCATTTTATATTATCCAAGCGATTTTAAGACCATTTCCTTTATTAATCAAGCAGAGATTTCCGAAGATATTTTGAAAGTTTCGTAAAATGTTCATAATGAAAACAGTCAAATATTTCTCTAAATTTACTGACTAGTGCCAATATTTAAAAAAAAAATAAATTAATAATAATGATAGTTGGATTCCATTGTATCCGTGAGTGATCGATCATTTTTTTATGCGGATTAAAAAAAAAAATCGCTTTAATAGGAAATGACATGTGTCAAATGTTTATTGCGTAATACAAGCCATTTTCTTTCGTCACATGATTGATGTTGACAAATGCTTTTTCTTAAAAAATATGTGGAATTTATATATTAGTTTCTTTTTTTTTTTTTTTTTTTTAATTCTAGGAATAAATAATAATAATTATTATTATTATTTAATAAAAAGGCTTTAAGTACAGAAAAATTACGCAATCAAGAGATAAATATAACTGAATTTATAAGAACGGGTGGTTTTGATATATTATTGGGGGGTTGGCGGGAAATTTCTGTCGTATTAAACAAATGACACCGGGAATGTATCCTGAACGACATTTATGTAACTTTTAAGAAGGTATTTACCAAATACTATCTTAAAATTATATAAATGATGTCTAGGATAAATTTCTGGTATCAGTTATTTAATTCAATACGACAGAACTTTCCAGCCATAACCAAATTAATAAAAGATTATCAAATTAATCAAAATGTTCCTTAATTTATTAATTTTAAAATACTTCATGTATTATTACTGAAGTAATTGCTGCTGTTTATAATAAGGATTTGACTAGACCGTGAGATTTCTTTTTATAAAAATGGCATTTTATTCGAAAAGAGAACTGCATTTCTTACGTACTTTAAAATGATTGTTAAGAAACGAAACCAATATCATTTTTGTCAAATAGTACGTTTTCTGTTGATTACAAAGCGATTCTTAAAATCTCGGATTATCAAACATTAATTATAGCAAGTTAAAAAAAAAATTAACCTTAGACCCCCCCCCCTTTTTTTTAAGTAAATTAAGTATATAATTTTAGAAAATATTACACACTTTCAATAAAAAACAACAGCTATTCTGCAAAAGATATAATTAAGGCACTAAATTAATTTATCTGTAGGTTACAGATTTTGAATATTGCTAACTAGTAAATAACACATTTCGGACAATAAGTTTCTAAATAAAATTATATACATTAAATACGCTTCCTTTATACAAAACACCTAACAATTTAACCCTTTAAAGGACAAGGTAATTACGCTTATTTAACATGGAAAATTACCAGGATTTACAAAGAAAGACAGAAAAAAAAATGAGACTTTTTTTCGCTGATTTATTGATGTAAAATTTTATTGAAATTTTCGGAGTGAATATTTACAGTTGGAGATTAAAATTGGGGGTATATATAATGCCTTTTTATACGTTTTAGGACATAAGATCACCTTTAAAAATACATTCACCGAAAAAATTACCGGCGTTTTGATCGTTACGTAATTCGAGCATCTCAGTTTTTTACTTAGGAAACGTACATTTACTGAAAAGAAATTTTACAAAAACACACATAAGTAATTAACATTTAAAAATAACCTTAAAGACAGATTAAATCGTTTAAATTACTTATATATTATATTTTACGTTTAAATAAAAAACCTTTCAATCTTACTTTTGGACATAAAATAAAATGAACTTTTAAGCCTTTTGCTTTTTTTATATTTTACATAACAAAATATAAAATAATTCCTTATAAAAATAAGTCCTTGAAAAAAAAAAAAAAAAAAAAGTACTACTTTCTGTTAAAGAAATTATTAGGCAAATATAAGGAGATTATCCTTTTTACCATGTTACCATGTTTTTATTAACTTCGATTCTTGTTTGTTTGTTTGTTTGTTTGTGTGTTTGTCAGGGACAAATCTTGCAATCGATTTTTAACTAACTTTCCGACTAGCTAGATATTTGAAACTTTCAGGACAGCTCAGAACACGGTGACAATACATTTTTTTAATACTTTTAGTCAACTGCTTCAGGTTCCGCTGCCTTCGGCACCGTTTATATGATTCGACAGAAAATTTATTTAACTAACTTCCCGACTAGCTAGACATTTGAAACTTTGAGAATAGTTCAGAATAAGGTTAAAATGCATTTTTTTAATACCTTTAGCCAACTGTTTCGGATTCCCGCTGCCTTCGGCAGCGTTATCAGTACAAAGATTGCAATCGATTTTTCCCTAACTTTCCGACTAGCTAGACATTTGAAACTTTCAGGATAGCTCAAAACACGGTGACAATACATTTTTTAATACTTTTAGTTAACTGTTTCAGGTCCCCACTGCGTTCGGCAGCGTTTATATGATTAAACAGAAAATTTATTTAACTAACTTCCCGACTAGCTAGACATTTGAAACTTTCAGAATAGTTCAGAACACGGTGAAAATGCATTTTTTAAATATTTTTAACCGACTGCTCCGGGTTCCGGCTGCCTTCGGCAGCGTTACCAGTACAAAGCTTGTAATCGATTTTTCACTAACTTCTCGACTAGCTAGGCATTTGAAACCTTCAGGATAGCTCAGAATACAGTGACAATACATTTTTTTGATACTTTTAGTCAACTGTTTCAGGTCCCCACTGCCTTCGGCAGCGTTTACATGATTCAACAGAAAATTTATTTAACTAATATCCCGACTAGCTAGACATTTGAAACTTTCAGAATAGTTCAGAACACGGTGAAAAGGCATTTTTTAAATATTTTTAACCAACTGCTTCGGAATCCTGCTGCCTTCGGCAGCGTTACCAGTACAAAGCTTGCAATCGATTTTTCACTAACTCCCCGACTAGCTAGACATTTGAAACTTTCAGGACAGCTCAGAACACAGTGACAATACATTTTTTTAAAATACTTTTAGTCAACTGTTTCAGGTCCCCACTGCCTTCGGCAGCGTTTATATGATTCAACAGAAAATTTATTTAACTAATATCCCGACTAGCTAGACATTTGAAACTTTCAGAATAGTTCAGAACACGGTGAAAATGCATTTTTTAAATATTTTTAACCAATTGCTTCGGGACCCTGCTGCCTTCGGCAGCGTTACCAGTACAAAGCTTGCAATTAATTTTAACTAACTTTCCCGGCTAGATAGCCATTTGAAACTTTTATAATACCTCAAAACACGAGAACAATGAATTTTTTTAACACTTTTATCCAATTGCTCCGGGTTCCCGCTGCCTTCGGTAGCGTTTATATGATTCAACAGAAAATTTAAAAACATCGTATATAAAAAGATCTTTTTATCTTGTAATTATTCTATATTCATTCGTTATTTTCCGTTAAAAACACTAGGAAACAAGTTACAACTCTCTCTCTCTCTCTCTCTCTTTTTGTATGTGGTGGTTTGTTGAATAAGTTAATATTTTCCAATGACCGAAATCGATTATTTAGCCAATATAATAAAATTTTAAACAATTGTTGTTTTCAAACAAAATTAGAAACGCGACAAAAAAAAAAAAAAAAAAAAAAAGAGAAAGAGAGAGAGAGAGAGAGAATCGTAATCGATAAGTGTTCTTCCCCCCCCCCCCCCCTTTTAACAATAATTCTTATTATGTCCATATATACGAAATTTTGTCTTAAAGTTTTTTTTTTTTGGGGGGGGGGGGGAGAAACGTTTTGATACCGTCTGTTTCGATACTGATTATTATTTTTTTTCTTTCTTTTTCTTTCTAAGAAGAGAAAGAAACAGAAAAAACTATTTTGATGAAATTCTGGCAAAAGCAGAATTTAGTTTAGAATGGATTATTATTATTATTATTATTATTATTATTATTTTCAAATTAAAACATCGCTTTCAAATTATTCAATTATATTTTTGATAAATTTTCGATTTCGAAAAATGTCCAACTATCGTAAAACTGGTATCGCAGAAATCCGTAGATTGAGACTAATGGTCTTCCGTCCTAAAAAAAAAAAAAAAAAAATGCCCAGACTGTTTCGGCGACAAAATTTCAAAAGTCGCCAAAGAGTCCTTTACTAAAGTTGATGCGAATATTTACTTACATCGTACAGAGAAATTTAAGGGGAAGGAACAGCTTTAGTATTGGACCCCCTTGAAGAAATTTAAAATTTGGCACCGAAGAAGACATTTTTCACTAAGGTCTTTACTTACACAATTGGAACAGTCATTTTTATTTATAGCCAAAATGGTAATAAAATGGTTCAAAAAGTTACTATATCAACGGCATCCTTAAATTACCAAATCAAATTCAAACTTAATTATCTTATTTCTTTCTTTCTTTCTTTTTTCATTTCGCACACGCACTTTTTGTTTCCTAATTCAAAATTGTTAAAGAAAAAAAAAAAAAAAAAAAAAAAAAAAAAAAAACTTTTTCGATACTAACCGTTTTGATACTGATTATTATTAATTTTTTTCTCTCTCTCTCTCTTTCTTTCTAAGAAAAGAAAGAAACAGAAAAAACGATTTTGGTGAAATTCTGGCAAAAGCAGAATTTAGTTTAGTACTGAGGACTATTAGTTTTTTTTTTTTTTTTTTTTTTTTTTTCCATTATAACATTGCTTTCAAATTATTCAATTTTTTTTTTTTTTTTGATAAATTTTCGATTTCGACAAATGTCCAACTATCGTATAACTGGTATCGTAAAAATCCGTAGATTGAGACTAATAGTCCTCAGCCCCCCCCCCTCCCCCCCCCCCCAAAAAAAAAAGGTCAGTGAAAATTAAGTTTATTTTTTTTGTTAAGGATTAAAATTATAATGCGTGTTCAGTGCCTACATTGAAAACTGGCCTCAGTAAAGGGTAAAGGGATTTTGCTTTCATTTTAAACGCCTGTTATTAATATTCTGGGCATTATACGTGATGTAATCTGGCTTAAAATGATCGTCTTAAGTGTTAAATTGTAAACTTAATGTCGCATTGTTTTACAATCTTACGATTCATATTTTTTAATCAGAACACTATGGGACACTTCACTTTATAATTTTCAAATTACTACTTCAAACAATCGATACTTACATGTTATCCTATTGACTATAATATAATGTTAAGTTTATGCTCAGCACTGAAATGAGATCTGTTCGTTTTCACGCTTGACAATTTAAAGTCCATTTTCTTGAGTTGGTATAAAATACGAATTAAGCTGACAATAGAATAGTTTAAATTCATCAAATATTTGTTCAGAGAATTCGTCTTTTGCGTCCAAATTCATTCATTGAAATATGTCGGATTTCAATGGCCGATTTTTAGCAAAAAATGAATAAGTGCAACCTTTAATCCTGTCTTCACATTTATATATATGTATATATATATATATATATAATGTATTAATAACGAATTATTAAACGTAGTAAAAGCCAAGCAACAGATACAAGATCACTGAAACCACATAGACTAATTGGCATTTATTATATATATATATATATATATATATATATGTATGTATATATATATATATATATATATATAATGTATAATTTATGTGATTAAAATGAAAAGAATGAGAACGAAGAGGAGACAATCAAATAAATACCACAGAAACATACGTATAGATGCAAACAAGGTAACAAGTTATCTTAATTAATTAAAAAAAAACTTTTACTTACTTTAATTTATAAGATTACAAGGCCAGTTGAAAACAGAAAAAAAGGACCATGCATTGTGATACATTAGAATATTGGATAAGTAATGGACAACACTTGAATGGGAAAAATCGATCTTAATAAATAAAAATAAATAAAAATAAATAAATAAATAAATAAATAAATAAAAAGTTCGGACCAAATGAAAAATCAAGAATGAATTTCATTTAAAAAGCTCAAAATGCAATAGGACTCATCAGATGCTATTCCTATTGCACTGAGCACAAAATTGTAGGTTTTCTATTATCGAGAAGCATTCAAACAAAATACCAATAGATAGCACGAACCCACAATAAAAAAAAATACCATGAATTGAAACAAATAAAATAATGGCAAAATACATCCTGAAAGTTTATAATTGAAAAATTCACCATAATAAAAATTGAAACCTTAACAAGCAGATACAGATCATCGTATTACATAAAATGGCGTGTGTGCGGAGTAGAGTTGTAATTTTAAAGTTCGGCATAGACATTTAATTTAAATTTATATATATATATTGCTTATTTTGATTTTGATTTTGATTTGAATAATTTATGAAAGAAATTATGAGGATCTGACATTTAAAAAAAAATTCACAATCTTAACATGGCACTCTTTGTATAACTGGCACTATTTCAAATATGGTTTAAAAAAATTGACAGTGGGTGTACAAATTATTAGATTTTTTTTTTTTTAACTTTTTAACATTTATTTTTCCTAAAAAAATAGTAGACAAAATGGCTCGGGACTTCATACATACAAAGAACATTTAAAAACTCACATTTTCTACTATCGATTTAGTTCAGGGTGCAATTAGGGGACCAAGCACAAATTGAGGTAGAGCGAAAATACTTTAGATCACCCAGTATCATAAAAAGCTACAAATGATCTTTAATACATTGTTGCACATACTATGCACAATATTTGTATGTTTTAGTGCGGGAATTGCGCAATTATTTAGGCGGATATAATTTTTTTTTTCAAAAATTATAAATTTTTTTGACAAGTTTTTGCTTATAAATAGAACGGATTTCCATAAAATTTTACAAAACTTGCTGAAAAATTGATAAAACATTAGAGAAACATTATTCTGAAACATGAAATTCACACGTGTAATATTCGTTGATATATGAGCATATTTAGTAAATATTATTTTACTGCGCATGCGTGAAAGATAGAAAATTTTTTATTGCATAGATTGAAAGCTAAATATATTGAGCAACTTTTGTCAAGAATTCATTTGAATAGAGTAAAAATTAAGCAAATTGTTGTCAAAAGAACAAGCTAGATTTTAGGTATTTTCCAGAGTTAAAATTTCATAAGTTTTTTTTTTTTTTTTTTTTTTTTACACATGTCGCGTATTTAATTTAAAAATCCAATTATTTCAATCACGTTGCAAAAGCTCTTTTTTGTGAAAAACCCCTTATAGGCTTGTAACTTTAGCATATTTTTATTTATTTTTTAAGATTTGTGAGTTCATAAGGGTTTTATTACAAAAAGGAGCTTTTGTTCAGACATCCTTTAAAAATAAGACATCGATTAATCTTTCTTTTGATTTCTTTAAAGGATTTTAAAATCAATCTTTAGTCTAGGGGTGGGAATCGATTAAGAGTTTTAACTGGGTTAACCGTAGTTCATTAATCGATTAATCGGTCGATTAATCGAATTTTTAATCGGTTTTCATTTTTCTTTATATAATCTTATTTGAATGATGAATAAAACTCTCATATTGTGTATATATGTATATATATATATATATATATATATAGTTAGATAGATAGATAGTACACAACAAACCATAAAAATGATAAAGATGTTAATTTAACTAGTTCCTTAAACAATAAATAATAATAATAATAATAATAAACATGCAAATAAATAATAAAAATATATATTCCTAATATATTCTTAAATATAATTTTTATTAGGAAATACAGCTGAGAAATAACTTATATTTATTATAACTTTTATATTCTAAAAAATTCTCTATAATATTATTTTATTCATAAGTTTCACTGAAAAAATATTCTTTTTTTTTTTTTTTTTTTTTTTTTAACAAAAATTTGTCTAATTAATTATATGTGTTTCAAAACTGAAATTTAAATCAATTTTCAAAGTAATAATTGGTGACTAAGTGTTAATTTTATATAAATATTTTTGCGTATTTATTTATTTATTTATTTTTATATAAATTAATTTTTCAATTAATTTTGAAAGAAACATTAAATGAATTTTCACATATTTTCGTTTTATATTTGCAGGCCTTGCCCCTCTCGCTTATCACTATTTTCAAATTAATTATGAAAATTCCATACCATTATTATAAAAATCTCAAATTCTTCATTGTTTTTATATTTCAGTTCTTCTTTGTCACTTCGGACTAGAACACAGAATGCTATTTTCTGTTTCTACTTCAATAGTTACTATCAGCAATTCTAAATAGACAGTAAACGCTTAAAGATATTGTGAAACTCTGTTGGCACTTAATCCATCAGAGGGATAGTGGAAATCTCAATTCTTTCTTTTCTTTTCTTTCTTTTTTTTTTTTTTTTTTTTTTTTTTTTTTTTTAATCTTGAGCATTTCCATCTTTTGAAAACTTCTTGTTTCTGAGAATACTATTGCCCTAGCTAACACTTTCTGTAGAAGGCTACAGGTAGTGTTGCTCCAGCATGCACATGAAGTGGTATTTTGTTTAATAACTGTCCTCCCCCTTTTCTCTACCAACAAATGTGCAACAACTTCTTTTCAGATGTTTCATTTTTTTTTTTTTTTTTTTTTGCTTTTTCTTTATTTGATGGATGTTTCTTCAAATGTTTGCTAGCAAAATATGTGAAAAATTATTTTGTAAGGAGAACAGCATTTTTACTTTAATCCGTAGTTTGAAAATTTAATCGGATTTTGAAAAATTTTAATCGAATTAATCGAACCGATTAACTCGATTAAAAAAATTGATCGGGATTAAGCATTGATCGATTAACTGAACCGATTAATCGATTAATCGGCACAGCCCTAACTTTACGATGGCGAAAACTATAAGCTAATTGCTCTGATATTCCCCCCCCCCCCATCTTCTTAGAAATTATTTTCCTTTCAAATAGATAAATTAAGGAAACAAGGGACATTATTATCAAAATTTTTCGCTGAATAAATTTCTATGGCGAAAATTAGAAGAAATCTATTACTTTAAAAACTTTTATTGCAAAATTTTTAATTAAATTTGCGATCATTTTGTATCATTAAATGGTGAAATGGTTGGTAACTATAGCGATTGTTAATATAAGCCCTGTATAATTTTCTAATGCATTTGTGTAGGAATTGCGTGCCAAATTAAAAAGTTATAAGTATTTAAAAAAAGAAAATATATTATACAGAGAGAGGGGAGAGAAAGAGGGAGAAATAATAAACAGAGTTTTTAAAGAAATTTAATGTTACTTTCAGATAAACTGAAAAAGTACTTTAGAAATAATATATTGCAAGTGAAATATAAATTCATTAAATATCTCACAAAATAAGAATATTTATATGAGATATTTTTTGAGTGCACATGTATGAACAGTATATTTTTTCAACAATTTCATAGAGAAACATATAGGCCAACTCTATTGAAAGCCTTGTCAAAAATTGTGAATATTCAAAAAGTTACATGTAAAAGATCGAGAGGGTTTTTAATTACTGACGGAAATCGAATTTTTGATCAGAGAATATTCACAAATTATTCTTTGTATTATAAGTCAGTGCCCAATTATACTGTATTACAAAACTGGTGATTTTTACTTTCTGTTACCCATAGGGTCGAGAAAGTATTGTTTTAGGGTCAAACTTTCGAACGTGAGTTTTTGTTATATTTACATTTTCTGAGGTCCCCTGAATACGAAAATCATGTTTTTAAAGAATGGTCTCTGTGTCTGTCTGTGTGGATGGATGTCTGTGTGTCTGTTATCAGCATATCTCAAGAACAAATATAGTAGCAGAAATTCAAACTCGGTATTCTAAATGTGTATTATATAGGGATGCTACAGTAAGCTTTTCGTTGAGATGAAGCAAATGGTTAGTGTACAGGGACACTCAAAAGTATTCAAATACATTACGTCTATGGGGAAAATTGCAGGTAAGTAGAGTTTAACATCTATAGACTGCACTAAACCAAATGAAACGAGTATATATTTTTTGTAATAGAGATAGTCAACTGGGGAAAAAAAATTGTGTACGTAGGAGCCCCCTGGGGGGAGAAGTCCCCCCCTCGAGGGGAGTAAATTTTCATGATAGGTATCTTTCAAAAGAGCTCGCCAATACCTTTAAAACGAATGGTTGAACCATCGATCTGCGATAATTTAAAATAAAGTTATCGATTTTTTTTTCATTAAAAAAATAAATAAAAATAATGTAATATTGAGAATAAATTCTTTTTTTTTTTTTTTTTTCTTTTTTTTTGTGATATTTAGTGTTATACTACTTCTCTAATGTGAAAATCGTCTGCATTATCAAAAAAGATAATTTTTTAAAATAATAATTTTAATAAATTATTTTTCAAAAACAGAATTATTTTTTAATAACCGAATTAAATTTTATATAAATGTAGGTGCATTAATGAAACGGGGGTTGAGGGGGGAGGTAGTCCCCCCTCACACGGAACTAATTATCATATAAAACTATTCCGAAGCCTAATTTGAATCGTGTAAGACAGGTTTACATAACAGTACTCGTTATCTTACCTCTTAATCTGCAACCTGTATTTATAGTATGAAATTTCACGGTAAGACAAAGTCGTGTGAGTGACACACCAGATTATTTATTTAAAAATTATTAATTTGAGAAATCGTAATTTTTCCCCTCCGCTTTTATATATACATATATATATATATGTATATAACAATATGTAAAATAAAAGTCATTGCAAAACTTGTATAACGTACTTCTCTTAATTTATATAAATATGAAGTGTATTTAAAGAGTATTAGTAGGTTTTTTATGCATTTAAATGCAATTATCCGTTTACTTAGTAGTTAAAACAGCAATTTGTGAATACCCCTTTAATAGAAATAAATTTAGCAACTTAATATTTACACATATATCTTTGAATTTTAATGATATTTGATAAGACTTTTAATATAATTTAGCATTTACACTTGTCTGTCAACTTATGCGGCAATATATATATATATACATATATATATTAACTGTTTGCACATACACAGTTAAAGGACTTTCATACAGATATTCATGTTTCAAGAAATAGTTAATGTATTTGTATTCTCATTTCAATGTTATTTTTTATTTTTATTTTTAAAGATTTACCTGAAAATGGCGTTAAAATTTTAAAACATGCTTACTTATTATAAACAAAAAGGGTGCTGATCTTTTATTATTATTATTATTATTAATAAAATAGTATGCTTTTTTAATTTATTATTATTCTGTTCTTACACAAATACATTAGAAAAAGGTACATAATCTACATTAAAAATTGACTTAAGTTACAGATCATTTCATTTTTTTAATGGTGCACGCGGAGATTACAAATACCATTTTCTTACTCAGTTTGTGGTCTGCCATTCAATTGCTGTCGCAACCAAATCTGCACCATAAAAGACGAGAATGATTTTGCTCTATACATTTCCACATTTAGGATATTCTATGAAATAAGCAATTAATAAGTTGAAAAGGAATTAAAAAAAAAAAAAAAACTTTGGTTATGCATGGGAAAAAAAAAAAAACAAAAAGCTACAATAACATTTTTTAGGACTGAGGACTATTAGTTTCAATCTGGGATTTTTGCGGTGTCATTTTTCGATAATTGGACATTTATCGAAAATATAATTGAATAATTTAAAAGCGATGTTATTATTTGAAAAAAAAAAAACTAGTAGTCCTCCGTCCTAAACTAAATTCTGCTTTTACCAAAATTTCATCAAAATCTTTTTTTTTTTTTTTTTTTTTTTTTTTTTTAAGGAAAGAAAAAGAAAAGAAAATTAATAATAATCAGTATCGAAACAAACACTATCGAAAAGGGTTTTTTTTTTTTATAATTTTGAATTAGGAAATAAAAAGTGCACGTGCAAAATGAAATAAAAATAAGTAAAAAAATCAATTTAATTGTTTAATTTTTATATAAAACATGATCGCGTGCTATCTTAAAAAGTAGATGTAAAATTTAAAGTTTATGTGGTGCGTGTGTCATCTATAAAAATTGTTTTAAGAAATAGAATAGAATAAAGAAAAAAACGATGTTGGTTGCATTTTGTTATATAGCTTGAATTTTTGAATTTTACAGAAGTAATATCTACCGTAGGAATAATTTCTTATGTTAAAACTATAGGGAGTTATGCGAGCACAACTGATGCTACTTTATTTATTATTTATTTATTTATTTTATTTATTTATTTTATTTATTTATTTATTTTCATTCTTCAATTTTGTTTTGGTTCGATATATTTTTTTTTACATTTTAAAAAACAAAAAATTCTCTACACTCAATAATGGGGAAGGGCAATTCCCACTTATTCAAAAAAGACTTATCAAGCAAAAAAGACTTATCTTAACACTTTCTCCGAATCTAATCTGATTTTATAAACATAACGGATATTTTTGGTTTGATCGAAGTTAAATTGCCCATAATTTGACCTCTATTCAACAAAACATTTTTTGCTAGTATTTTGCTTCTACTGCTATAGTTTTACATTTACTTGGTTTTACATTCACTATTACTTTGCGAAAAATAAGATTATCATAATTTTGTTAAAATTTTGCTCACTTTCTGTAACAAAGCAATATATGTTCTCAGAAGAAATACAGTAGAGTTACTTTCACTCTTTACATACTTCGCCTAATATAGAAATTTATAACGAAAGTCCGTCTGTTTTGCGATCGGAGTTGAAAAGTTAACCCTAATTTATCAAAAATACAGAAAAAATCCATTTTTCTTCGCATTTTCTCCTCTAAGACAAAAAAAAAAAAAAAAATTATACATTTACATTCAGCATTGCTTTCTGAACAAATACAATATAATTTTCACCCATTTACGTGATATGTTAAAGTATCAAACTTGAAGAAAAAATGCATTACCTTCTATGGCGATCCCTTCGTTTTGGCACTAAAATGGCCAATTCCACGGAAAGGTCGCATCTCGGCTTCTACAGTGTATGCACAAAATTTGATACGTGAAATAGCTATTTTAAAGCAAAATGATTTTTTTTATTTATCTGTATATCGGCCAACAGGTGGTGTTGCTATTTTCATCGTCTATGATTTTCTATATGGCTATATCTGAGCATCCATTGGTAAAAATTACACTAAACTACGCTAGTAAAATCTTTATTGTAAGGTTGATTAAATTTTTTTGCTTGTTAACCGGTAGATGGCAATATTATCTACTATGATGTAGAAGAGTCACAACATATTAAAGGTCTATTTCATTTTGTTTCTGTCCTTTGTATGTAAATACACACAAAAAAAAAAGAAAAAAAAAATCATCCACTAGCAGTCACTGGCGAGGGGGAATGAGAGAGAATAGAGAATGTGTACTAATAACAAACATTTAAATATTTAAACAAAATTCAGATTAAGAAGATTCTACTACAAATCCAACTAGTATGTTGTGGCCACCACAAGACTTTCTTCTATATTTTCCTATACATATTCAATCAGTAACAATATTTAAAAAAAAAAAAAAGATTTTTTTTTTTTGTGAAAATTAATACATATTCAATCACTAACAATATTTAAAAAAAAAAAAAAAAAAAATAGAATTTTTTTTTTTTTTTTTTTTTTTTGGTTAAAAGTAAAAAAAATCGATAACTTTGTTTTAAATTATCACAGATTTATAGTTCAACCATTCGTTTTAAAGGTATTGACGAGACCTTTCGAATGATACCCATCTTCAAAATTTACCCCCCCCGGGGGGGTACTTCCCCCCCAGGGGGGGAACCGATGCCCCCCCATGCACAAAATTTTTTTCCTAGTTACGTACTACTATTATCAATAATTCAAATTCATTTTACAATCACAAGTTTAAAATAACTCTCATTATGCCCATTTATACGGAATTTTGTCCTATGCTGCCATGTTAAAAATTTGCATAAAATGCGATTACAGCGCCACCTGTTGAGCTATTGATCCCCAAATCTAATGGGCACCAGTTCATGTCAGGGTGCAACTAAATACCAAGTTTGGTTAAATTTCATTCATATGTTCGTGAGATACAGCGTCCACAAAAAAATGATACAGACACACAGACAGACAGACAGACACACAGACAGACAGACAGACATTTTCTAAAAACTATCAATTCGTGTTCAGGACATCCCAAAACGTGTAGATCCGTCAAAAAACGGAGGTCGAAAATTTTCGCGAATCCAATACTTTCTCTATATTACATATAGAAGAAAGTAAAAATGCGATATCAAAGCCTCTCATTTCTATAGAATGCGTATAGTGAAATTTTAATTAAATCAAACAATTTTTACAATAAATTAAATAAATAAATGAAATAAAATAATTAGTAAGGATAATAGTTTTTGAGTTTATATCTCTTTTATTCATTTACTTTGTATTCGACCACAGATGAAACAGTGACACTCATTTTGAAAAGCAATTCAAAATGTACATTATAATTTATCTCAACTGTACCAATAAATGCTGAGGACTTCACTTATGAAATAGCTAAGCTTTGTAACTTAGTTAAATTTTGTCCTATTAAATATCAATAAGCAAAATAATTAGACAATTAAATATAAGTATTAATAGATTTTTTTTATTTCGGAATTTTTTCTGTGGACAAATAATTAATTACTACATCTGAATTAATTAGTAAAGATATATAATCGAAATTTTAAAGAGAAAAACTTAAAATAAATTTAAAATGTTTTTTAATTGAAGGACAAACGCAGAAAAATATTTAATTACTAAAATTTAAAAAGATGTATCTGTAAAAGGAAAAAAAAAAAAGATTTTTTTTTCTGCATTAATTAAATTTTTAAAAACGTTTTCAAGTTATCCAATTCAATTACTTTTACGTATGTATATGTACACATTTTCATTAAATCTTAAGTATATACAGATATGTTAAGGACAGCATTTAAAAAAGAGTATAGAAAAGTGATTTTTTTTTAATATATTTTTTTTTTCTTAGTTTTCAAGAAACTCTAATTATATTCGAAAAAGGAAATGGTCTAAGAATTTCAGTAGTTTACAAATAAAGTGTTATAATTTTAAAAGTAATTATTTCATAGTTTTTTTCGCCAGACTAATTAGAATGTGAGACTACATTTTTGTAACTAAAGTAATCCTAAAAATGATATTTCGGAAGAAGGTCCACTGATTTTATTCGCTGATACTTCTTAAGAATTTTTTTCTTCTTCTTCTTCTCAGGATTTATTGATTTATTTTATTTTATTTATTTATTTATTTTTATTTTTTGTTAGCACCGCCTAAGCAATTAGTTGAAATATATTTTGCTTCCAAAAGTTAGCAGAAAATTACACTAACGAAAAATATATTTGAACTATTTCTAATTTAAGAATTATAATATTATGGGAATGTTTGTAGGAGGGCAATTGATATAATCTTTGTTTTTGTGAAATTATTAATAATTCAGTAACAACAGGTACTTTTACGGGGATATAAAATTACGAAGTTAATAACTAGATTTCACAAGATCTGTAAAATTAAGAAAGACAGCCAATCTATGTAAAAAAAAAAAAAAACATTTAAAATATAAACAAAAATTCTGAAAATAGGTGGTGTAAATCTTAAACTGTGACTTCCCCCCCCCCTTCCCCCCTCCCAAGAAAATTCTTTTTGGGAGGGTTTGCCTTGTTTTTTATAAATCATCACTGAAATTTCTCTAGATAATGGCTTGGAAATATTCGCCAATTAATCTCAGAATAAAATTTGAGCTCAATCGGTGCACAACATTTTGAGTTTTTGAGCCGTACACAAACCAACTTAACATTTTTATAGATATAGATATATACAGATACATACATACATATACATACATACATATATACATACAAATATGAACAGTATATTTTTTTATTATTTAATTAATTCTAAAGAAATTTTAATATACTAATAACGTTATATTTCATTGCACATCTATGCACAATTTCATAATTTTAAGAAATAAAAAATTAATTTTAATTTACAGAGAATCTTTATAATTTGCGCCATCCCTTTATTGCAGAAAAATAAAGCATATATTTAATCTTTAATTTTGTTATTATGACATAATCCTTAAAAAAAAATTTAAAAAAAATAAAAAGTAGTAGTTTATGTAAGATTACTTCTAAATCAGTTTTGATTCTAAACATTATTTTCCAAATAGATTAATTTTCAATTCCGGAGAAAGTGCATTATGAAATTTTCCCGGAAGTGAATTGCATATCTAAGTCATTAATAAACCGAAATTCCAAAATAATCCGGGAAAGGTATTTTGGGGCTCAGGAGATGGATGTTCCTTTTCCTTTAGATATATATTTCTTGAATACATCACTATCTTCAGTAAAGCCTTGACGGAAAAAAAAATGTATAAATATAAATGAAGAAAAAGAAAAATAATTAATAACACAGACATAGATAGTATAAAAGACTTTGTTGAATAAAGCAAAAGTTGACAGATATTTATAATAAGTAATTATTTATATAAAAAAAAAAAAAAAATAAAAAAAAAAGCATGGATGAGGCTTTCATAATCTCGCTTCTTTTTATTATTTTCTTCTATATTCATAGGAAACTAGTTGGCATAGGTGGACTCTGCTCAGTTCCCCATCACATTTATATTCTCATAAATTTCTAGTGCAAGACATATAATAATCATGTTAAAAGAAATGAATTTGACCAAAGCTTGATACAGTGACAGAATGAAATCCCCGCCTAATAGGCTATCCACCGTTCACTTCGATATATTTATGTTATTCTAATCTATTAATTTATTTCAGGGTCAATTCTGTTGTTTAGTTTTCATGCTACTATTTTCAATGCAATAATCCTCAAAATTCATATTTATATGAAAAATTTACAATTTCACTATGTTGATAAAATCGCAAATTACGAATAATTTACGAAATTTTCCTATTAGAATATTTGTATTCAATCATGTTCAAAGAAATATCATAAATGTAATTTTGAAGTTGTCTAATGTATTTAGGATCCTCAAAATGGAAGTTTATGCTCAATTTTGCCTTATTCTGACATGTTAAGTGAATCGTAAATTCCAAATAACTTACGAATTTTTTAAATTGGAAAAATCAATCTATGATATTCATGCCAGTATCCTAAATAATATTTCGAAAGTAGTCTGACATCTTTACGATGAAAATATCTCTCAAAATTGACGCTTATGTGAAATTTTGCCCTATACTGCCATGTTAAGAAATTCGTAAATTTCCAATAACTTACGAAAATTTCAAAGTAGCATATTTATAGTTACTGATGTTCATTCTGGCATCAAAATTGATATTTTAAAACTGGTCTGACATTTTTACAGTAAAAGGTTTCCATTAAATGCACGTTTAAGTGAATTTTTGTTCTATTCTCCCATGTTAAGAAAATCGTAAATTTCTAATAACTTACGAAGTTTTTAAATTCGAATGTTGCAAATGAATAGGGTTCTTGCCAGTGTCGAAAGTAATATTTTAAAACTGATCTGACCTCTCTGCGACAATTTGTTCTTGAGATATCGTGTACACAGACTAACAAACTAACGGACTAACACACTAACACACTAACAGACTAACACATTAACAGACTAACACACTAACAGACACCCTACAGACAGACACCATACAAATTTTGTCATTTTCGGATTCCTCACACCTGAAAACGTGTAAAAAAGTCAAAAAACCGAGCTCGAAAATTTTCACGATTACCTAAGTTCCCCATACCTATAGTATGATGGGGAACTAAAAAAGTATTGGATTCGTAAAAATTTTCGACTTCCAATTTTCATGGATTTACATTTTTTGAGATGGCCTGAACAAAATACAATTATTTTTTAGATAAAGTCCGCCTGTCTGTGTGTGTGATCAAAATTTTGTAGCAGCTCTAGATCTCGAACTAAAACACAAAATATCATAAAAATTTGCATTTATTTGCACCTTAAAATATTTTATGCCTATCAACTTTTTGGTACATATCGCCCAACAGACGTTGCTGCTGTGTTGCGATTTTTCCCATTTACAGAAGAGCTATATGGCAACTTCTACAGTTTGTAATTGCACAAATTTTTATATGTATAAGGGTCATTATGAAAAACTATGCTTATTCAATTTTGGTGTATATCAATTCATTTGTGTCACTGCTGTGCTACAATTTTCCTAGTATACCGAAAGGCTATATCTCAGCTTCTATAGCATATTGATGTACCAAACTTGATATGTGAGACTGACATTATAAAAAGGATGTTTAGTTAACTTGTATGTACATAAAAGATAATTATGAGAAGACATGTTGACCAATTTTTTTTAGCATGTTACCAGTAAGTGGCGCTGTTATATAAAATTATATAAAAGAAAGTTTTGGGATGGCTACAACATACTAGTCTTAATTTCGCATATTTTAATGAGAACGGTTTGACCATTAATGATAACTGATTTTCTGACAATGTCTTACATATGAATTTAAATCCAATTTTTGCAAGTATCTCCTTCTTCGTGATTCTTTGTTTTAGGAATAATGCGGTTTGACCATCATTAGTTACTTTTGGTGTCTTTTTTTTTTTTTTTTTAACTAATTCTGACGCATTTTGTCTTCTTGTGTTTTTCTACAGGTAAAACAATTACGAAAAATTAACACTTTACTATGTGATATATATTATATATATTTGTGTGTGTGTGTGCATTGGACTGTAGAGCAAAAAAAAAAAAAAGATCTTTTTACTTTCTTCTGTATTTAATAGAAGAACGCATTGGTTCGTAAAAATTTTCGACTTCCAGTTCTTGATACATTTACACACGTTTCGAGAGGTCTAGAACACGATTTGACCGTTTTGAAAAAAAATGTATGTCTGTCCGTCTGTCTGTGCGTGTGACAAAATTCCTTCGCCCAACGTTCCCGCCCCTCCTAATTATTTTACACTTTCAAAAATATCCGCAATCACTTTTCGGAGTTTCAAACCTAATAATACTAATTTCTAACGTTCTATCTGAATTTCTTTATTTTTGCCCTTGTGCCCGCCGCCCTTCCCGCCCCTCGTAATAATTGTACACTTTCGAAAATATCCGCGATCGATTTATCGGACCTTTAAACCTAATAATACTAATTTTTAACGCTCTAACTCCTATTTCTATTCTATATTTTTGCCCCTTCCCTTCAATCCTAATATTTTTTTCCTTTTGAAAATATCTGCATTCGATTTGTAGGTCCCAAAAACCAATGCGGAACAATTTTGAACGGTTTAACTCTATTTCTATTGTTTTGCCCCTTCGCCCCCGCCCCCGTCCCCTTCCCGGCTCTCCTAAAAATTTTACAAATTCGAAAATATCTGTAATCGATTTTTAACTATCAAACACCGCGATGTGCGAATTTTGAGCGATCTAACTCTATTTGTATTTATTTATTTTTTATTTTTATCACCAACTTTAAACGGTCTAACGGTATTTCTTTTATTTTTTTTTTTTTTTTTTTTTTTTTTTTTTTGACGCATAGCCCTTTTTGTCCCGACCCACCTGGGATGAATTTCTAAAATTCCGGAAATTGGTTTTTAGATATTTGTGTGAGCTATATTTTAAAGCAAAAATCTCATATATATATATATATATATATATATATATATATATATATATATTGCGATATAAAGGATTATTTGAAATCACGTTTTGTCCCCTCTTCCCTTTAGGGGCTGAATTTCTAAAATTCCAGAAATTGGTTTTTGGGTATTTGTATTAGCTATATTTTAAAGCAAAAATTTTACGGATACATGATTTTTTGTTTGAGATGTGAAGGATTTCGTGAAATCACGCTTTGCCCTCCCCCCCCCCGCCCCCCCAGCCTTCGGGGGCGAATTTTGTAAAATCGCTTCTTGTTGGATGTGTACTTAACAGAAAGAACATTGTCACAAAATTTCATGCTTCTAGGTCCAGGGGTTTGGGCTGGGCGATTATGAATCAAATCAGACACTCACTCATGCACTCAGGACAAACGATTTTATATATAGATGGTTCAAAATTATGGTGGGATAATGACATCGCGACGATCCCATTTTCATTTTTTTTTTTTTTTTTTTCCAAAATTTATTTTATGGTAATTAAATCATAAATGTTGCAACAAAAAAATCATTTGAGATTAAACATAAAAAATTACTTTTTTTTTCTGATAAATGACTTTTTTAGGGCGTATCATTTGACTTTATCAGAAAAATATCAGAGCAATATTCAAAAAGCCAGTCCAATTTTAAATTTCTTGTCCAATTTTAAATGCTAAATATTAATTTATTTTAAGGAATTTTTGTGTCCCGATATTTACGTATGCATTGCTTGTAAATAATACAAAACTTTTAATTTAAGAAAAATTATTTATACATAAAGTAAAAAAGTAGCGTGATGGACATAACAAAAAAATAGACATATTTTCAGCGACTCATCTATATCACTCGATTTCTATAAATTAAAATACATTTGAAGTTCAGATATTTTAATTTATACAAACAGCTCTTCCATTTAATGTCTAATTTTTAAAAAAGTTTTTAAATTCAAATACTCAAATACATAAAAAATTATTTAATAGCATGATAGACATACCACGAGTAAAAATTATCTTTTGCTTACTTATTTTAATTTTAAATTTTCTTTTTTTAATTAATTATATACAACTTTTTTTTAATGTATATAATGTGTTATTTTATTATTTTATATGTTTATTACGTTTTCTATCAAGAAAAATTTAAAATGATTGAGTTAGTTGAAAAAAAAAAAATATGCCTTTTTTGTCCACTTTCACATGGGATTAAATATATATATAGGGTAGGTGCTCCAGTGATTGGCATGCTCCAGTAATTGACATCTATCCCGAAATAATTAATAAATAAGAAAAATAATAAAATCATATATTTTACATATAAGAATTTTAACATTTTATGTCAAGCACTGGAGCATAGGGTGCTAATAACTGGTAAAATGAATAACTAGCAGTGTCAAACACTGGAACATAGGGGGCCAATTACGGATAAAATGAAAAACTGGCAGTGTCAATTACTGAAACATTGAGTGGGTGTCAAATAAAAGTTCATAAAAAAAAAAATAATAATAATTGTTATCAAATGTATATACTTTAACATTTATGTGGTTCTGAATGTCTTTCATACCATACGTACTAACTTAAGATTTCTAAAAATAATTTTCTGATGACTAGAACATTAAAAACATCAGAGATTGCTCTAAAAGTGTCAGTCACTGGTGCACTTACCTTATATGTATGTGTGTGTGTGTGTCAAACACAATATTTTTATTCATTTGGAAATTTCCGTATTAGCAAATTTCATTAAAAAGAGTGTTTTTTTTTTTTTTTTTAAGAAAATCTTTATAATGTTAAATAAAAAGCTTTAAATGATCTGGGTTAATTATTAGCTAATGTTGTAGCAATAAAAAAAATAATAATAAAAAAAAAAAAACAGTGAAAATAAAACAAGAAAAATTAAAGAGTATGTTCGTGTCCTGTCAAAAGGGATGCGTGTACAGTATACATAAGCACACAAGTGGGAAAAAAGAAAAAAAGAAGAGAGAGTGAGAGAAAAAAATCAATGAAATAAAAACAAAATGCTATAAAAACCATTAAAATAATTTAGGTCATATTAAGACGAAACCAAGGAAAGCGTTTTTAGAATATATACAGAATGTTCCAAAAGAAAAAGACTACAATGACGTTTAATTACCTATTAGAGATAAAATAAACAATGTAAATTGAAAATAACGTTTAAAATAAGGTACGAAATAACACTACGTCAAGGAAAAAAATCCGCTCGTTAAAGTTACACTTTTTAAGTTTTTATACCACCACCATATGCAAATTTGGTCAATTAGAAGAATGCATTTTCCACTCAACAAGATCAATGGAGAAAAGCGCATAACTGTATTCTTAAAGCAAATTAATTTTGACACACGAATAAAAAAAATTTACTTATGCTCTTTACAGTATCACTTAATCGGCTGTTTCTATGATAAAAACAGGGACCATATACATTTGTATAAGGAAATTTTCCGATCAAAAATTACTATGAAAGATCTCAAAAAAAAAAAAAAAAAAAAAAAAAATCTCAGATGCATTTGAATTAAGACTTAAAAAGAAAAAAAAAAAAAAAAACTCAAATGCATTTGAATTAAGTCTTAATAGATAGAATTTCTGTGAACCATTCAGAACTCGGTTTCATTTTATGCTGTTTCGAAGCTGGAAAAGTTAATTAAAAAATTATGCAACAAACAGATAAACATTTTATAAAACGTATTTTATATAAACTTTAGTTTTATTAGTTATTATTAGGATTAAATTTAATTATTATGATAAAAAGTGATAAATATGTTTGCTTCTCACTTGGTTTTTTCCCTATTATTCCTTCAGATTTAATTTTTTTCTTGTCTTTTGGGTGTTGTTGGGCATAGCTTGTTGTAAATACTTAGCAATAGGCATACAGCAAGACAGAAATAACACTTAATTTACATGCAATATTCGTTCTATGCCCTTGAAAAAGTAATGATGTTGTATGTTTCAATTTAAGGATGCTTGATTTTTTTCGTAATCTATATATATATATTTTTTTTTTCACCTAGTTTCGTGTGATGCATGGTTTCATCTAATTCACTGTTTGAAAAGGTTTTCAATATATATACAGTGGAACCTGTAAAAGTGACCACCTTGGTAAAGTGACCACCTGGCTAAAGTGACCATTTTTTTGATTAAAGTGACCATTTTCCAATTTTAAAGACACTTTATAAAGTGACCACCTGCATATAGTGACCATTTTAGCCGGTCCCTAGGGTGGTCACTTTAGACAGGTTCCACTGTATATAAACTTGGTGATTGCTTTTAAAATATGATGCAATAAAATTTTGATCAGACATTTATGTAGAGCATACTTTTAGAATTTAGAATATATTTCGAACTTAGCATCTTATGTAAAAAATATTTTGACAATTTTTAGTTCAACAATGTTATCTAATAATTCAGATACACACACACACATTTCGTCTAACCAAATAAAATCAAATTCACCTGGGAGTTAATGCGTTAGAATGTCGTTTTGAAAAATAAGAAATTTTTTTTAAATAAATTACATACTTGAATAGGTTTATTTTTTATTTCAAATGAAACATGCCAGTCTTAATATTAAAAAAAAATATATATATATTTGATTGGATCTTGAATCGACTCCAAACAAGCAAAATTGATTTTAATCTAAATATTATCGCACATTTTATTGTTTTATAATATGTCACAAATTTGCATTCCTAATTTGGTAAATGGTCCCTATGCACAACATTCAATGTTAAATTAAGTATAATTCAAACAGTTTTAAAGATACAAATGAAGGATGTACTTTTTTTCCCCCCTAAATAAAATTGTTGCGTTAAAAATAAAAACTTTCTAACTGACCAAATTCGTCTGGGGGGGGGGGGGGCGTATAAAAATTTAAAACTTTTTGAAAAATAAGAGAAAGAAATTTGTAATGGCTTGGTCTTACTTTCTACTTTATTTTGAACACTTTTGCAAATTACTTTGCTTTGCCCACTAATCTTTTGTAAATAAGAGTTAAACTGCGTTTCCATCCTTTATTATTATTATTATTTATTTATTTATTGCATCCTATATCTATGGCACTATGTTTCGTTGATTATCTAGTATTTCATATTCTTAATATTAAACTTTTGTTAATATTATATTATTAACATAATCTCTTAAACAATAAATAAAATAAAAAATAGTTTAAAAATAAATAAATTAGCATTTATTTAGTTCCTTAAAATAATACTTATTGAATTTAAAATCTCATATATTAATTTTTTCTTCCTCGCAATTAAACACATGTATAACTTAATTAGATTTCACTTCTTTTAACTTCATTGCAGAAATGTTTGCTTTTAAAATTATCTAGCCTAGCCGATCCTCATTATAATATAAGTAGTTCTTTGCTGCAACGAACAAACAACGAACGAGCCACCATTCGACTTATCTCAAATTTAATCTGAAACTATTATAACAATATCCCAAAAGTTTGACGTTTTATCATAATTATTTACGCTTATGAAATATCTAATTATCTTTTATTTTTCTTTCTTTCTTTTTATTTTTTTTACGAAAAAAATATTTTTAAACGATACGACATAAAAGTAAAAAATATCTAAAGTGATACTTGATTAAAATTACTAATAAGACGTTATTTTTAACCCTTTTACGCCCGAATTAATTTTGCAAAATATTATTAGCTGATTATTTCACTTATAAATTAATTTAGACAACTGACAGTAAAATATATTAACTTAAACAATTCTTCTGATAGTTTTAAATTTAAAGCCTATCCTCATTTATTAAAGCTTATCCTCATTTTAAAGCCTATCCTCATTTATTATTTAGTATTCTAGCGAGAAAACTTCGAGATAGAAAAACCTTGAGATAACAGATTAATTTCCTATTATATGTTGACAAAGATCTTGAAAGTAAAGGATTTTAATATATATTATTATTCAACTTGTTTTCTGTGCGAGTAATGAAAAATCATAAAATGACAATCCAAATTATGAAATAATAATTAATAGTAGGCACATAAAACTTTCAGGTATCATTTAGAGTGACGCTATAAACTGTCACTAAAAAGCAGAAATATTTCCAAGAAACCACAAAAAATATACGTGCCATTTTATTAGCCGTTCCAAAAATGGAACAGTAGGCATAAATGGGTTAATTGTTGTCAGGCCTCTCTTTAATCTTTTGTCGATAATTAACAAATTTTTCATAATAGAGTGTTATAATTAAAGAAAATGTACATAAAACTAGTATGTTGGGGACAGAATAAAACTTTCTTCTCTCACTTCTTATACAAATTTATGCAGTAAAAATTATTTATTGAAACTATTATTAATTAAAATTGCTTTCCATGATGAATGCAGGCGATTTTCATCTCAAAGAAATGCAACACTCAATGTCGAAAAAATTCAATTTATGCATTATAAACAATATTTAAGAATGTGTTTCACGACTATTCGTTACAAATAATTCTCCTATTGCACGTTTATACGCAATTTTGTCCTATTCTGCAATATTAAAATTTTAGACATATATATGTATATATCAAAAGTTGATAAGTACTAATTTATATCAAGGTGCAATTATATATTAATTTTAAAGAAAAATTAGGTGCATTAGTTCTTGAACTACAGTCGTCACAAAATTTTGGCACGCATGCACGCATGCACACAGACAGACAGGTAGATAAACAGACATTTTCTAAAAATGGTTATATCATATTCTGAAATGAAAGTAAAAAAGTATTTACTTATTTATTTACTAAATAATTTTAAACCAGAAGTGTCATTTCAAAATTTGCTTGAGAGGGGCAAAGTTTTCCATTTAGGTGGAGGGGGGGGGGAGATAGGAATGTATTAAATCCAGAAGTAAATGGTAATTTTCCTTTAAACCATTATTGATGCGTAGTTTCAAAACATTTTTGCTGTTGCAATTTATTGACACACAATTAAATATGTTTTGATAAAACAAATGAAAAAAATCAATTGTAATAAGAAAATAAGAAATTTTAATTGATATCAACATATATAACGCGTACACATGATCTGATTAATGTGATGATGGAAATCTCCTACGCTTTATTTTCGAAAAATCGCCGATGAGACCATCGATAAAAAAATTTGCGATCTCTTCACAATCTACTGCTGACATTGTAAGAGCAACAAATCTGTCATCTGAGGTTTTTGTGCAAAATAAAATAGAATTGTGATTTTATAAACTGCTTTTTTTATATTTTTTAATCTACCTAACTTAGACATTATCACAATTTTAAATAATAATAATAAACTTCTAACAGACAACCTTTTAAATATATGTATTTTATCTCGAATCTCTTGGAATGACTTTATTTCTCTTTCTATATGCAAAATTCTGCATCTTCTGTTATTTAGCCCTTCTTTGGCAATTTATTATTATTTAATTAAGTTTACTAATACTTGATTTGTCATGCTGCATTTTGCGCAACTTTCACGCAATATTGTTAAATCTTAAAATATAAATCTTAAAATCTTCATGTTGATTTGAATTTCCTTTTCTTGCATTGTTTTTACATCATAAAACTTTGAGCATTTCAATATTATTTATTAATTGCCTAATGGATTTACTTTATTTTGGTTATTTTGGTAATTTTCTGTAAGGCTTTTAATGTTATTTATTCTTTGAATTGTAATGAGTGTCACATGGAATATATAAATCTTTATTCAGGTTTTTTTTCTAGTTCTTCATGTGAGACTTGGTTTCATCTACTACAACGTTTGAAAAGGTTTTCAATATGTATAGGTATATATATATATATATATATATATATATATATATATATTAACGAAATAATGAGCTGTTAGAAAGTATCGAAAAGAAAAAAAAGAAAAAGAAAGAAAGAAAGAAACTCAGTTTCCAAGAGGGGGCAGCTACCCCCCTCCTTTGCCCTCCCTGAATGACACCTACACGCACAAACATTGCTTATATATAAATAAAACATATTTATATTAAATTCCCTTTAAAATTCTTTCTTTTATAAGTTTATGTTTTTTGTAACTTAAAAAGTATTAAAATTAGAAAAATAATTTTTTTAACTTTTTAATACATTTAAGTTAACATAACTATTCAAATAAATTTAAAACACCAAACTTATTCAAGTTAACTAGTTGCCTAATCGGCTTCTGTCTGTTTATGTGGTGAATTATTCATCTGTTTGGTTTTCGTTCTCATTCTTTTCATTATCATCATTAAAAATTATATATATATATATATATATATATATATATGGGGGGGGGGGCGAGGGGATATATATATATATATATATATATATATATATTTTTTTTTTTTTTTTTTACCTGAATTGTAAAAAAAAAAAAATTCTTTTACTAAACAGTTGTTCTGCGTAATACTGCTGAAATAAAGTCAGATATATGTCATGTTTAATTCCGCAGTTAAAGTAATTTTAAAAGATTTTTTTCCGTGCAATTATTTACCAATTCATTAACTGTATTCAATGAAAAACAGCAAATTATCAGCTTCCTTTATCTGTCAGGATAATTGGGGGGGGGGGGAATCAATTAATCCTCCATTGTCAATCTTCTTTCTCCATTCTAGAAAATCCCATGGAGCTCCCTTCTTTGAGGGACCATCTTTAACAAAATTACTCAAATGCAAAAAAGGTAACCAAATTCCGTACCAGGAGATGGTTATAGTGATTCATGATCATTTTCCCCCACGGTGCTGCCTGGACCCTAATCAGACGTAGGAGAGGGGAATCGATCCCCACGCTGGCCTTCCGGGTATTTTTCAAGATCTTTATACTGCAATTCTATCATATATGCTATCTGTCCTCATTTCGACAGACTTTCAAATCAAGTATATAAGTCTGATATGCATATGTAACAATAAAGCAAAGAATCGGAAATTTCATTTTCTTGCACATAATTTTAAAGAAAACATATTTTTAGATAAAAAAAAATATACCAAAAATACGTGCATAAATGATTTATATACTCAAAATTACATTTATAAATAATAATATTTCATGAAAAATACTCCTAAATTCCATTCATCTGCAATTTTTTCTGATTTCTTCTGGACAGTTGTCATTAGCAGCCCAATTCACAGCGCGGCCGAGTGGAGAAGCGAGTGAGACGTGACGTAGCCGAAACGCGCATCTCTACTCCATCGCTATTCTCGGTAGTAGGAGAAATTGCTATTCCGGGGCACGTTTTCACTCGCACACGAGTCGTGTCAGCTGATTGATAAAGGAAGCGAGAAGGCGCGCTAGCTCCTCCCAAAAATGACGTCAGTTTTACCGATTATAGCCGATTATTACCGAAAACGTAGCCATATAACCAATAGGAAAGGTTTCATCGGCATACTGTTTGTTATCAAAAACACCGTCTGCATGCTGCGTAGTTGTAGAAATTCAATTGTGGAAGTATCTGACTGTGTTTACTCTGTGTTTACTTTTTCAAATATTTGATAAATAAGCTTATTTACGAAGTAATTATGAAGTAAGTTAGTAATTTAAGACTGAAATATTATTGTTTTGTGTGTGTGAATGATGAATATTTTGTCACACACATGAAAATTAATTATTCAGTCATCTTCAAATGTGAGTAAACCATTTCTTCTAAATAATAATTAAAAGAAAATTGACTATTAGGAAGTATCAAGATCTAATTACAAGCTGGAAATAGGTAAGGAGAATGATTTATATATTCTTGCTTGATTATTAAATTTCAGATGAAAATTTTATTTATACATCTTCTTAATATTAAGATTTTTTGTTTTAAATAATGTTACATATATATACAAAGTATATTCATATACACATTACTTTGTATATGTATACAAAGTTTAAATAAAACACAACAATTGCTATGAACTTTTAAAATTTACAGTGTCTGCTTACAAAGTTTTTAATTCTGTGTCTTTTTCAACATCAGTTTTTAAATACATTTTAAAGCTTTTATAACATTTAAAAAAATTGCTGTTTCCTCTGTTCCTCCTAACTGTGTTTTTTCCCCAAAATAATAACAATGAAAACACCTGAATTAAAAATTTTAAATACTTTCATCTTCCTATATTTCATGTTTAATTTTCTGAAAACTGTACATTTATAAAACTGATAGCATTAGTATAACTTTTTTTTGAAGAAAAATTATATGGTTTAAATGATTTATAAAACAATTTACACATCTATACTTATTTGTTACATTGTTAAACCTCCATTTCCTCATCTTTGTTTAAATACAAGTAAAAATGTGCTTTGAGAGTTTCTACTTATACACTAAAATGTATACATATCAATAATCTTGTGTTAATCTTAAAATTTCTTTAAGCAAAATCTTGTATAAGTTATCAAAATAGAAATAAAAGTCCCTAATTTATCTAAGTATATCTTATTATTCTACTATGGTGCTTTATTTTTTTAAATAATAAAAACAAAGTACTTATTTTCATTGAAATAAAAATTAATAATTTCATGAATTCAGAGTGGAAGCCAAATTGACTTATTATTTATATTACAATTTACTGTTGATTTTTTTATTTAGCTAAAAATTAATAATAAATTTTATTTTTCATTAAAAAACTCATACTTCATTCCCTAGAGAAAAAAAAAAAAAAAAATCCAATAATAGTTTTGTATAGAGAATTGAAAGTTAACAAAACTTAAAAATTGTTTGATTCAAGGGGAGTAATGTAAATTTGCACAATGTTAAAATCACTGTCTAAAAACAATAGTCGTGTAATGCAGTATCAAGACAACTAAAATATAAATTTTCCCACTTCCATTGACCATAATGAAATTTCTTCTAGTACTAACATTACTGCTGTGTACAAGTTTGTCGAAAGATTATTGTAGCAACCGTAAGACAGGTGCCAATACTTAGACATTTTTCTCCCCAAAAATTAATAAATTGCTAAATATTAGCATCTAAATGGATGAAACTACCTAACATTGAAAAGTACTGAAAACAACTATTTGGGATGCAAAATAAATGACCTATTATAAAAAAAATATCTATTAAAACCTATAACAAATGATATTTAGAGAGTTGTTAAAACATTATAATGCAAATTAAACATTCAAAATGAGAAATTTCTACAAAAACAAAATAATCTAACATGAAATTGAGAGACAACATAAGTTTGAAAATTTGGTTTGCATGATTTACAAAACAATTTACATGTCTGTTTATCTCTTACATTCATTGCTTATATGAAAGTAGTATGTATATGTTTTTATTTAATATCTTTTATCATAAAAAAAAAAAAAAAAAAACTATTCTCTTGTTATGATGGTAAACTTAAAAATTGTTCAAGCATACTGATGTTTGTTTATATAGTATTTAAACTTTCCAAAAAAGTTAAAAGGTATTTATAAATTGTTTGATTTTTTTTATGACAGTTGTTGAAAATTGTTTATTCACAATTTATGTCTTTACATAAATTGTTTTCATAACTTTTGTCATGTAAATAATAGTTTGTTGGAATATTCTAAGAATATCCATCATTCATAAACTAAAGCATTTCTTTGAAAATTTCAATGTTCTCGAAACTGTTGCATTATAACATGGGATCTCTTATTAAACAAGCGATTTATCGCCAAATGTGACCTTTAACAACAACCTCAAGACTTTTGTTATGAAGCAAAGAGAAGCAAAATCTATTTTAAAACACAATTTTCTCTTTGATTAATTGAAAATTGATAAAATCTTTATATTTCTTAAATCTGAAATATGTATAATACATCATTTAGCAACTTTTCAAAATTGTAACCAAAATTTTTAATTCTGTGTCTTTTTTTACATCAGTTTTTCAATTCATTTTAAAGCTTAGCTTTTATAACAATTAAAAAAGTTGCTTTTTCCTCTGTTCCTCTAAACCTAAACTGTGTTTTTTCCCAAATATAATTACAACAATGAAAATACCTGAATTTAATAATTTAAATATATTCATCTTCCTATATTTCATGTTTAATTTTCTGAAAACTTGATATTTATAAAACTGGTAGCATTAGTATAACTTTTTTTAAGAAAAATTATATGTATACATATACATATAATACTTGCATATAATATATATATACATATAATGCTTGGTGTGGACACTAGATGAAATCATTCTATACCCATATTTATAACATTTTTATACACAACTCTACATATTACTATATACATGACAAGCCAACAATTTTTCGTCAAATGCAACCCTTTATCTTTACAGTTCAAAATACTGAACAGAAAAATTCTGTTTTAAAATATTTTTTCTCTTTAATCAGATGAAAATTATTAAGTTTTTTCATTATTTAAATTAAAGAAAAGAATTTATTTCAAATATCCCAAATATAATTCTTTATTATTTACTAAAAGTATTCAGTATTATATATTATATTTAGCAATGCTGAAAGCACCGAGTGAAACCATATTTCTCTTAACATAGTTATACAAATTCCTTTAAGCAAAATCTTGTATAAGTTATCAAAATAGAAATAAAAGTCACTAATTTATCAAAGTATATCTTATTATTCTACTATGGTGCTTTACTTTTTTAATACCAAAGCTTCACACAAAATATGTCATTTTTAAGACCTGTATTTGAATGTCTTATAGCCATAAAGTAGCTGCGTCACAAACTTTTAACCCATTAAGGGTTTTTTGTATTGATTAATAATACAAAAATATATCAGTAATTTTTCTTACCTATTTGCAGCTTAATAAAGTGAATCATAGTTTAGTATTTTTCTTGGATCCAGTTTTTTTTTTATTCATATGAGATTTTAATGATTATTTTCAGATGATTGAATAATGCATTACATGTGTGTCAAAATATTTAATTCTACATACATAAAATAACTATTAAGTTAAAAAACAATTAAAATAATATTTAAATAGATTGATTACCAGGTTTATTTATGAAATTAATGGCTTTGATCATTTCGACATTAAATGTTTTTCACAAGGGAAGCATTTAAAATAGAATGGAAGTTTATTTAAAAATAAATAAATAGTTAGCTTTGCAGCCTTATTGTGTATTGATAGAAACTAAACACATTAATTTAATTTCAAATTTTAAGTCTCATACACATTTTAATCATTTGGAATTCAAATTAACAAAAATCTGTACTTAAAGAGGGAAAAAAGTAAATATACATGTATAAACAAACCTATTATTATTTTTTGAGTAATAAATATGAAATTCTGTACAAGATGGAGTTTAGTTCAGTATGAAGGACTTTTTCAAAGCCAATTCTTCTATACAAAAGCATGAAATAACTCATAACAGTGTTTTGCTCCTTCTAAATAGTTACTATATCCATTTCTTAAAATGTTATATTACAATTTTAGTATAGGATAATCTTAGTGACTTTTAAATTTTTGTTGCCATTTTGAGGATAAATTAAAATAGCTGTAACAATTGCATTAGTATAATCTTGTCGAGAAATATTAATTTTATTAAACTGAATATATATATATATATATTTCCTTTCACGTAAGAAAAAATTGGATGCATTATTTTGAAGTTAAACCTGTGTTTTTTTATTTAATATTGCTTGAACTGAAAAATAAGCATTACTAGAATTTGATACCAACTTTTGTAGTGATCAATTGAGCGGTGTAATTTTGTATAGAGAATTGAAATTTAACAAAACTTAAAAATTGTTTGATTCAAGGGGAGTAATGCAAATTTCCACAATGCTAAAATCACTGTCTAAAAACAATAGTCGTGTAATGCAGTATCAAGATAACTAATAAATAAATGTTCCAACTTCCATTGACCAAAATGAAATTTCTTCTAGTACTAACATTACCGCTGTGTACAAGTTTGTCAAAAGATTATTGTAGCAACCGTTAAGACAGGTGCCAATACTTAGATATTTATCGCATTTTTTTCTCCCCAGAAAGTGATAAATTGCTAAATATTAGCACCTACGTGGATGAAACTACTTAATATTGAAAAGCGCTGAAAACAACTATTTGGGATGCAAAATAAATGACCTATTATAAAAAATATCTATTAAAACCTATAACAATGATATTTAGAGAGTTGTTGTTAAAACATTATAAGGCAAATTAAACATTCAAAATGAGAAAATTCTATAAAAACAAAATAATCTAACATGAAATTGAGATACAACATAATTTTGAAAATTTGGTTTGCATGATTTACAAAACAATTTGCATGTCTGTTTATCTCTTACAGTCATTGCTTGTATGAAAGTAGTATGTATATGTTTTTATTTAATATCTTGTATCATAAAATATATATATATATTATCTTGTTATGATGGTAAACTTAAATATTGTTTAAGCATACTGCTGTTTATTTATTTAAACTTTCCAAAAAAGTTAAAAGGTGTTTATGACTTGGTTGATTTTTTTAAGATGACAGTAGTTGAAAATTGTTTATTCATAGTTTTTTCACAACTTTTGTCATGTAAATAATAGTTTGTTGGAATATTTCAAGAATATCCATCAAATAAACATCGTTCATAAAACATAAACATAACATTCATAAATAACAAACATAACATTCATAACCAACATAACATTCATAAATAACAAACATAACATTCAATATACATAACATATCAAACATCATTCATGCCTTTCTTTGGAAATTTCAATATTCTCGAAAGATGCATTATAACCAAAACATGGAATCTCTTATCATTATAAAGCAAGCGATTTATCGCCAAATGTGACCTTTCACAACAACCTCAAGATTTTGTTATGCAACATAGTGTTTCATAACAAAAAGTGTGTTTCAAGTTTTGTGTACAAAATCTATTTTAAAACACAATTTTCTCTTTGATTAATTGAAAATTGATAAAGTCTTTTTATTTCTTAAATCTGAAATATGTATAAATTTGTGGACAGGTGCAGTATAATACATCATTTAACAAGTTTTCAAAATTGTAACCAAAAGTCACCAAATTGACATTTTAGCATTTTTAAGCCATTTGAAAGTTTGCTATAATTGTGTTTTTCTCTAGATAATTGTCTATGTAAATATTTCTTTAAAGTATAATATATTATCTTTATATATCACAAAACATAATGAAATTTATATATAATTCAGAGGCACAAAACCACGTTTTCTAATGAATAAGGTGTAATCAGCATTAATGATTGATTTACATGTTTATATAAAATTAACCAAGTACATTTTAAAAAATAAGTAGAAAAATTTTAAAGTGTATTTTTTGTTGTTGTTGTATTGAAACAAGGATGAGAAGTTGGAGGTTTAAAAATGTAACAAATGGGTACAGATGCAAAATGTTTTATAAATCATGCAAACCATCTGTTTTTTTTTTTTTTTTTTTTTTTTCTTCATCTTTTAATTTATTGAAATTTGAATTTTAAAGCAATAAATTTTGTAAATATCAGTTTTGCAAAAAATTTAATGTATGATCGTTCAATAAAATTTGATATAATATGTGTGAAGGGAGAAGATCCAATTATAAAACAGATTCACAACTAGATTTCATTATTATTGAAAAAAGCTTAAAAAACAAACTTCCCAAAAAGTCATTATGGTAATTCAAAAGTCAATAGTTGTTTAACTAATGTATTTCATAAATAGAACTGATAGAAAATAGAATTAGTAAATGAACATTGTTATTACTTAATGCTAAAATATTTACTTCTCCTTACCTATTTACAACTTGGTGATACTTTGGTATATAATTGAATTTTCATCCCAGAAGAGGCATACTTCTTTCAGTATAATATCGTATCCAGTTTGAAGATAAAGGACTGAATTCCTACTGCTTATGAATATGGCAAAATTTTAAATATCCACATTCACAAAACAATAGCCATTCAGTCTAAAAAATGAAATTTCATCTTCATCATTTTCGTTAAAAATAATGTTGAAAACTAACTTTCGATTATAATTTTACAAAATAATACATTTAAAATATAGTTAAAATTAATAAAAAAATAATATGAAAAGATTATTTTCTTAAAAAACGCAGTATAACTTCACAAAATCTGTCGCAAATTTCTTTTTTAAAGAGTCAATACACACTTCTCCATCGCTGCTTCTCGGTTCTCGCCGACATAGAACCAGCCGAGTCCGCGATGCAAACAAACGAGACATTTAACACAACGATGGAGTAGAGAAAAATAGCCCCAGAATTGCTATTTCTCACTCACCGGAAACGCTGACGTCAAAATGACGTCAGAGATGGGCGTTGTCACTGCCATTTCTCCGCTCGTACGTACTCTGAATCGGCCTGTAAATACGCATGAGGAAATGAGTATCGTTAGCAGACAAGGCGCAGACGCATAAAAATACAATTAAAAGGAAGTCATTTAAAATCTGCCTCGCAACTTGCTGTTGGTTTATTCATTTCACTGTCAGAAATAAATGACAAAATACGGAAAACGTAGCTCATTTTTTATTTAAATAAAATTTAATAATAAAGGATATGTATTTCATCTACAACATTATTGGATTTAATACTTTCTCAAATTTTCATTTTCGTAACTCACTTACTAAAATGCATCTCAGTTACTAATTAATTAGATACGATAATAGATAATTCGCCGATTTCATGAATTAAGCTTGAAGTAAAGGTTTTAAATATGATTAGTGAAATGGCATTGGTTATAAAAGCCAAGACACAATTAATTTTACAAATTTATCCGCAGATCAAATGGAAAAGGATGGTTTTGAACGTTTTTGTGCTCGGATATTTGCTCTGAATTTTTGATCGCATATATTTTTGTTTCTAAATATGGCATATGTTGCATTAAAAAATTGTTTGTAAATTGAACCATATTGTAGGAGCTGCAATTACGAGTATTTCACTGGAATCTGATATTTTATTTTAAACATAGCTATAAATAACGACATAATTATTTATAAAATATAAAGATAATGTACGTAACGCAAAAATTTTGCTGAACTTGACACGAAAATTTTTTCAGTACTATATGTTATTAAATGGAATTAAGAATAGGCTTTCAAATAAATATTATGTATGATAACTATAACGTATTTTAGATTAAAAATACTGTAAAAAACACGTCTAAAATTAAACTTTATTTAAAACATTAAAAACATCCGAAGCTTTTCCCTTTGAATTATCAAAGCATCATCAGGGATTTAATTACACGTTTCAAAGAGCAGTTTTATATATTTTTGCATGCATGGTCAACAGTTAAGTCCTTTAATAAATTGAACAGAAGGAAAGTCAATTGGAATCCTTCTCTTCTATTCAGATTATTAAAGGACTCAACTGTTGAGCATGTAATGCAAAATTCATAAAACTGCTCTTTGAAACGTGTAATTAAATCCCTGATGATGCTTTGATAATTCAAAGCGAAAAGCTTTGGATGTGTTTTATGTTTTAAATAAAGTTTAATTTTAGACGTGTTTTTAAAGTGTTTTTAATCTAATTAGCAAATGACAAGTGTTTCAGCTTAATTCTCTGTTGGAGATTATTTATATAAGGTATTTTGATACTTATTGACGAATATATGTTTTTTTCCTTTTTAAATAATTCTGAACAATATGTCTTTGCTTCGATTTACATAAAATGTAAAATCTCAGGCTATTATCTTCTATTTTGTTTCTTTTAGTCATGCTCTGATATTAATAAAATTAAATTTTTTAACATTTTCCAACAAAGTTAATCTTTGTCTGGTCTGCACTTTAATTTCTATAAATATTTTTAGAATATCTTAAAAGTGATATGTATATTATTACTGTTCACTATGGCATGCCCCCGATTAAAAATACTATAAATAACATTGCTGCTTTGTGCACGTAGGTTGAACATATGTACTATATGTTCTGTACATAGATATCAAAACGAATTAAACACATTTCATTGTACAAGAGGTATTTCTATATAATGCATTTTGTTACCTTTGTACTGCACAAAATTTACTGGAATTAACATTTATTATTCATATTCTCAAAAACACGATTTTACAGAATATGGTATAATCAGCTTTAAGGTTTACAGGGTCACACAAAGATGTTTAGATATATTAATAGGTATGATTAAAAATTGTTGGAAATGCATTTTCAATTGGGTTACGCTTTTTTAATGCTATCCAACACTTTTTAAGTAAAGTCATCTCTTATATTCATGGAGATATAAAGGTTTGTTTAAAAAAAACTGCATGTTTTTATTTAGATTTTCAACAAAATTTAACGTCAGTGTCAGATACATTAACGAAAAATATTACTTCTTAAAATATTATATAAATATATTAAATCATTCATCAAATATGAGCATTCGTACGAAATCATTTGTAGCTTCACATGCGCAGACGCTAACAAAGAAAGTTATTTGTATGATTTAATAGCCTGTGGGGAAGTGTTGATGCAGACCATAAAGAAGTGATATTTTTTCGAGAAAATTATTTATTCTCATTTACAAACACAAACACCACGCACACATATAAACATAAAAGAAATGTAAAGAAATTAATTTAGCATAAATTTTAAATGGACATCAATTTCCGGTCCACAACCAAATTACTTTTAAATCGAGCATATCGAACCCGCCGTCCAGTATCAGCGCAGACGCATCACTCTCTGTCTGAAACAGAAGTCTCTTCTCAAAATCAGAGCTCCTTTTCTCAGGGCAGGGCCAGTAGCGCCCTTTCTAATCAGTCTGAAAGTTATCATTAAAGTCTAACGTCATTACAAGCCAAACATTCAGGATAACTTACAAAAAAATATACATATATAAATACAGATAGATAGTTAGATAGGTATAAATATCGTATAAAATCAAAACGTTATCGGCGATTAAAAGAACTTTTTTTGGTAATTTTCTAAGTGAGACTTAACTAAAGGAACGTTCACACATTGATATTTCCTCACTGATTTAAAAATCTTATTTTTTCTTTTTCTTTCTTTCTTTCTTTTCTTTTTATTTATTTATTTATTTATTTATTTTTTACGTAACTTTTAAAGTAATGAAGATTTCAACATAAAATTTAAATGGCATGTCCGTTATCAAATAAATATTCGAATTTTATTTATCATTTTAATATTGGAATAATTTTTAAACTAATATTATGACTAGTTTTTGTTTTCTCAAAAATACATTCTTGGAAAAGAAAAAAAAAAGAAAAGAAAAGAAAATTCAAACGCGATTGCATTCTTTCAAAAATTTTATTTTAACTGATTTTTCTATTTATTTTCTTTTATTAAATTTATTTTTCTTATTAATTTATTTATTTTATGTGGTTAACTTAAATAAATAATAATAATAATAATAATAAATAAAGCATAAAAAATGTGAAATTTGGATATGGCGCACGTTTTCAAATTAATGATTGGTGTTTGTACCAGTTGACGATATACATAGGTTACAAATTAAAAATTACAGATAGGAAAAAAAGAAAGTGAACAAAGGTTGCACGTGTAGTGCGGTTGGGATTGAGGCCGATTGACTGCGCTAGGGTTCTAGACTTGTGTGGTTGTTCGTCGTGGGTTTTTTTCTAAGGCGTTCTAGTCCATATTCGCGTGAGTTTTGGACAAAAACATGGAAATTTCTGCAAATCTAGGCCCACAAATGCGTCATGGTTTCGAACCCAGCACCAGCCCTCTACAAGCTTTGAAAGCAGAACCGCACAGACAATGGGGAGGCCAGTGAATAAAAGAAGAAAAAACTGTTTGTAATTTAGAATTGAATTTTTTCCTAACTACACTAAAGGACGAAAATTAAAAAAGCCGTTTTTGGCTATTTTCCTATTTTCTTTCAAAACCATCAATTTTATCATTTAAATATGGTGATGAAACTGATATGGATTTTGCCGGGTACCGGATATTCGTAAACAAAAGAGCTGCAGATATCCGATATCCGTTTCGTCCGTATATTTAAACGATAAAATTGGCAATTTTTGAAAGAATAAATAAAAACTATCCAAGTTCGGTTATTTATTTATTTACTCTTTTTCTTTTTTTTTATTTATTGTCTTTAGTGTATACTCAATTCTTTGTATCATCTTTTATTATTATTATTATTATTATTATTATTATTATTATTATTATTATTTAATCATTGAATATTTTCACTTTTCTTCAAACAAGACTTTTGAAGATAACGTAGAGGTAAGAAGCTGATACACTGTTAAAAATGGTTTCTTGAAAATGAGCTAAATTGTCTCAAAATAGCTCCAAAACAATATATACTTAAAACCAATGTAACATTTAAAATGAGATGTTTCTTAAATTATGCTTAATTTTATTAAATTATAATATATACCCATGTATTCATTTTTGAGTATATTGACATGTGAAATATGGGTATATTTGGATTCTTATTGGTCAACCCCATTTTTGAGCACGTCAGTATACTCAAAAATGAGTACATGGTTTCTTAAATTTAAGTATATATTGTTTTGCGGCTATTTTGAGAAAGTTTAGCTCATTTTTAAGAAACAATTTTGAACAGTGTATGAGTGTATAAATTATTATAGATTGGAATGCATTATAATCTGAAAAGATTTTCAATTTCAAGTTATACAGCCGGCATTTTCGTCATTTAACTCGAAATCTGGATGAGATGCTTACTTTAAATTGATTGATTGATATACATATACTTATATACACTAGTAGCATATAATAACAAAATGTACTTGTTTCCATTTAAAATATATAAATAAGTAGGAAATAAAAAAAAAAAAATAGAATGGAGTAGAAGGCTGATTTTTACCAACTATGTGAAAAATACCAGAGCCGGAAATCGAACCCCGGCCTTCCGCTTAATTAAGCGGTAGGCCCGGGGTTCGATTCCCGGCTCTGGTATTTTTCACATAGTTGGTAAAAATCAGCCTTCTACCCCTTCTATCAAAAATTAAAAACAATAGGTTTATAAAAACACAATTTACAGTCTTCCCATTCAACGTTAGTTTAAGTTCAATTTACTGTAATGACATTCCAGGACATTTTTATTTTTCTTCCCCTGCAAAGAGCAGGTATAATGCTTATAATAAACTTAATTTCACAACTCTTTTCTTTTGGCCTTTTCGTAATCTTAAAAAAAGGAAAAAAAGAAAGAATGGATTTTGATTTAACCAAGGAATTATAAAACGTATCTATTTTAGGATGTCTTTTACAAAAATAATTAAGTTTTTTAAAGAAATACTCCTTTTTCTTTATATATAGATGTATATATATATTTTTTTTTTCCTGCATTAATAAAGAGGAGTACGTGCTTCTGACTCATTTTCGTTAATCAGACTTTTTATTTAGAGGTTATTCTATTCATCATCTCTTTTCTAGGTAAGTAAATCGGGAAAAGGTGATATTCAGAAAAGAAAAACCTTGTCCCTGAACGTGTGTAATCTGCGCTATTTTTAATATGATATTGAAATCAAATTTTCATATTTACACGATGCCATAATATTACACGACGAAAATAATATTTAAAATCAACTGCATATTTAAAACTGTGTTTGCTGTAAAGCATGCTGTATTTTTAGAAAATCTCAATAATTATATTATGTTTATTTTTTATTTATTTATTTATTTATTTATTTATTAGCCGTTTTCAGCAAAGGGGATTGTAATTTATTTTTTTATATTTTTATTTTTATTTTTATTATTTTTCATTTATTTATTTATTTTTATTTATTTTATTTATTTATTTATTTATTTTATTTTATTTTATTTATTTATTTATTTATTTTTTTTTTTTTGGGGGGGGGGGGGGTAATGTTATTCCACACTGCAAAAAATAAACCCGTAAAAATAGAGGGAAAATCTGGCAGTTGGGGTCCCAGTATTTCTCCGTCAAATATACAGTTTAAAACCGTAAAATTGCATCACTGACATATATTTTACACAGAAATCCTGTAAATCAAACAGGTTTTTTGTTAAAAGTACAGTTTTGCCCTGTATATTTGACGGAGAAATACTAGCATCCCAGCTGCCAGATTTTTTCTGTACTTTTAAGGGTTTTTTTTTTTTTTTTCCCAGTGCATGATTTTAACTGATCTGAACATAGTGATTTTATTTTGTTTGTTTACTTTATTTATTTACTTTGATTTTTGTTGCCTGAAAATGCTAATTTTGATGGATGTGATGTATAAAATTCACTAAAATCTACTATCTATTTTTGTCTGCTTAGGCTCTTGTATATATATATATATATTTATAAATTGGCCAATTTGCAGAAATTTTAGATATGTTACTAACGCACACTGAACGATGCTACATTTCAAAAATAATCATTGCATAAAAACGTATTTTTTTTTTTTTTTTTTTTTTCTTTAAGACATCAAAAAATAAAATTTATGAATATTAAGTATTTAATGAAGGCATCACTGCAAATGCAAATGAATATGAAATGAATGTGAACAATGACTAGGAACCATTTCGTCCTATCCGGTCTTCCCCTCTACCCAATGCCGAACCATGTCTTCTTCAGACAGTATCAGGGCTTAATTTAATCTTTATTTACTGCTATTAACAATTTCACCATTTTAATTAGAACAAGCTCAAAATATGTTGAAAATTTCTATGCATTCTTTGTATCGACTTAAAACAAATATGCTTCAGATCTTAATACAGTAGAGCCTCTCTTATCCGTGATAATGTGGACTGAGGGTACCTCGGATAATCGAAAACTCGGATAACCTGGACTCTGTCGTAAATCGAGGGTGAACCATTTAGTAAGTTTAAAAATAAACGATAATGTAGTCAATGAATAAAAAAATACGTCTATTACATATTTAAATGCAGTCAGTTAAAAATGCAATACACAATACCTACATACATATAAATTTTAAAATACAGTATTGTACTGTAATATTTGTCAAAGTTAAACAGTTATTTCTTGAAAAAGTCTTTAAGTGTCTTCTTTTTAACGGAACTTTCTCGTTCCTCCTGGGCGTGGCCTTTTTTCTCGACTACCTCGGTCAAGGCTGAACTGGATCCGACGCTCCACCGCAGCGCGGATACAAGGCTATAACAATTCTGAAAATAACAAAAGAATTCAAAAGACACAAATCTACGTAAGATTTCTCACCAGATGGCGCTGCGTACGTAGGTCTTTACGCGGTTTATTTACATGGAATTATTAGGACGATCTTGAGTATTTATTTTGTTTTCTTTTCTATAGATTGTGAAATTATTGAATATATGTTATATTAGGATTCTGATTAAATGTTGTTTTAAATAGTAACTTAAGTTGTGGCAAGAACTTGATTTCAGTCAATGAAGAGATAGATTATAAACTTCGTGAATATGTCATACTACTATGTTCTATTTTGCAAATCGAATTCCAGAAAAAATAAAGACTATCGTTTGATGAATTTTCATCGGATAATGATGGTTAAAAGCCTGGTTAAAAATTATCTGTCGTAAAGAATATTATGCAATCGATAAATCCAATTCGTCACGTGTTTTGTAGCGAACATTTTAAAAATGAAGCTTGCATACAGAATTAAAAAAGACGACGGCTGAAGCCTATGTCTGTGCCTTCTGTTTTTCCAGTATATCCTTTGTATAAATTATCTTCTGAGGATAAACTTAGACGAATTTTAAAGCGGCAATTAAGGGAACCTAATTCTAATGCATATGCAAAACAAAACGTAAGCATGAAGAAACCCCAATTGTAAAAGTAGAAAGTACAAGATGCAGAGCTATTGTTGAATTTTTCTCATAACTCTGAACTAAACATGCCACCTGTAAATACTCTTAAAGATCAAGGAATTTTGAATAATACTTAAAATGTATAAAATTTGAAGGTGGATACCTCAAATTAAATGCTTAAATCGCCTCTATCTTAAAATAAAATAAATTATAATAAAGGAGATGATGATTCTGCAGTTGAAAGATTATCTAAACAGCTTGTTAAAAGATTGACATGTATGTCATGTTTTGAAAATGGATTCTGTAAAAACATTTTTAGCAGTTATGAAATTTGCTTTTTTAGAAAAGAGTTAAATTAAAAGTTTATTAAAATGGTATTATAGTAATATATTTTGCTTAAATCATTACATTGAGATTTACTGTTTAATGAAGAATTAGTATAAAAAAACAATTGTGTATCTATTTTTTTTTTCTCTAACACTTGAAACATATGTAAAATGTGTTTTCAACTTTGCTGGATTAAAAAACATTCCAGGATCATCTCGTAAGTAATTGAATAATTTATTATTTTTTCAAGAATTTAAAAAGATTGTTTCAAAATTCTCCTTTTCGAAATTATATTTGTACGAAAATTCATGTTGTGTTAGACTACTATATTGTTAAATAACTTTTTTCTAAACTACTTTATTTAACTTTTTTCCAAAACCATACTGTATATAGATATATGTGTGTATACAGTGGCGTATCCAGAGGTATGTGTGTGTGTGTAGGGGGGGGGGGGGGGTGATAGACTACAGCCCCTCTTGAAATTTGTAGAAAGTTTTAAAAAATGAAGATTAAGAGTAAGAGTAATATTTATGATTTCTGTATGCTATGAAACATTATCGAACTTAACTCATCCCTTCTCGAAATAAAATCCTGGATACGCCACTGCAAGGTTTTAATTTTTTTTTTTTTTTTTTTTTTTTTTTTTTTAAAAAAAGCCCAACCTGGGTGGAGTATTTTTTTAGGTTTAATTGGTTTTTTTATGTTAAATGTAGAATAACACAATTGGGTTTGAATTTCAAGTTTATTTAAAAAGAGAACAGTTTTAGACTAAAAGAAAACTTATTACAAAATAATAGTATAATACTAATTTATTATAATTAATTAAAAGTTAAATTACCTTCATATTCTTAATATTTATGTAAAATGAATTATTTCTTTCTATACAGTATTTCATGGTTGGCAAAAACCAGGGTGTTTTTTTTTTTTTTTTTTTTTTTTTTTTTTTTTTTAAGCCAGGTTTTATTAGTATATGTTTTCCAGTCATATTATACCTATTCGTAAATAAATTTGCCACTTTAAGAAGTAATTAATATTCCAACATTAATTATTGCTTCATCTAAAAATAATTTAAGTTATTAATAATAAACAGGGATGAGATTTTTCAGCTTTTTTTTTTTTTTTTTTTTTTTTAGGTTGTGGTGATTTTCTTTCTGTAATAATGTATACAAGATGTAAAGTTTGTACTTTCAGACATGGAATTTTATGTTTAAAAATAAAACAATCAAATCATTTTTTTTTCCACCTAAATTCTTATATTTTGCTTTAATATTTATCCTTTACATAAAGTGTTTTTTTTTTTTTTTTTAACACTTTTGTCGATCTCATCAATGAATTAAAGAACTGTTATATAAAAGAGGATTAATTTTTTTTATATTCAGAACTTCTAAAAATATTCCAAAATTGTAGTATTGAGTGCTCATTAAAACGATGTAAATGGTAATAACAGGATGACTGTGAGTTGACAATTTTTTTTTTTTTTTTTTTTTTTTAGTGAATGTTAAACCTAACATGCCTTTCCTATAATTTAATGATAACAAATTAACTTAATAACAATAAAATTCTTGATTTAATGAATTAGGTAAAAATTAAAAAAAAAACTTGAATACAATAAAAAAAAAGAGTTATAGGAAGAAATTTAAGAAAAAAATATGCTTTTGGATTATGTAATGGAATATTGCAATCCATTTGAAATTTACATATTGAATAGAATTTGCATTTAATATTTTAAATAAAATTAGAAGTTTTATAGCTTTTATTGAAACTAAATTTTCTATTTCAAGAAAACACTCTTCATCGGATGTAGAACCTTTTGCGATTAGAATTATTTCAACATTTTTCAATACTTGGATATTAAAATTTTTAATATCATTTTCTTTATTCTAGAGCTGTTACATTTTAATAAAATAATTCTCAAAATGTCCTTGAATGGAGAACTTTTTGCATGAAATTTTAAAATCAAAGGTTTTTTTTTTTTAAACTGGCTGGACAAATTCTAATGCAGCTTCTTTTTTATCTGATAATTTAAAAGCAGTATATCTTGCTTTTGGATTTAGTATATAGATAAGAAAATTGGTTGCTATTAATTACCATATTATAACAAATACCACATACATATTTTTTTTAAAGACTGCTTTGTTCAGTTTTGCATAAAACAAAGATGAGAGCAATATTTTTAATTATACAATTTTCACTTTATATCTTGTACAAAATAAATGTACATCCATTAATATTTATTTTATTTTACTTTACTGTGTTTAGCGTTAGACCCTTTAATTTATAATTTTTTAAGATAATTAATATAGACATTTTTTCTTCTACAATTTCTAGATTCCCCCTCCCCCCCTCCCATACATAATAACTTTTAATAAAGCCTGCTAATCACATATAAAACACATAACAGAAACCTTCTCTAAAGCAAAAGTACAAATGAAATAATCTGAATTAAAAGTCATTTACATAAAAATGACACAAGTCATAAAAGAGTAAATTTGAGTTTGTCATTGAAAAATGTGTATGTAGTACCCCAACATGCATGAAAAACAAAATAACAAATAGCTTAAAAATGAAAATTAATTTAATTTTGTAATTGGTTATTCATTACATAAAATTTAAAATCAAAACAAACAGTCAGTCTCATTTTCTGATAAAAGATCAAATAACCCTTTCAGACCCAGATCATACAATCGTGCAGGTTAGACATCCACTTACATTTTTGCATTTGGAACAGTCGTATCTAATAAAATCAGGAAATGAACGATCGAGCTAATTAGCAGAAAGTGTAAAGTACAATTTTCAATCAACAAATTTTGGTTATAGCCCATATATATCTATATCTGTAGTGATAGGTATAAAGGAGTTAAGTCCAAAAATGTCGATTTTGAGTTAAGTACATAGTCAGACCCAGAAAAAAATTCTCTATCGATTGGTATAAAGGATTTAAATCCATGTCATTTAGTCTTTGAGAAAATCCATTGGTAAAAAAAGATTCAAGACAGAAATTTAGCATTAATCTTTGTATAAAATATTTAATTCAATTTTTTTCCCTTTATTAAATGAAGGTTGACAATCACTGAACTGTATAAAGGGTAAAAATCAACATAATCCCTTTTTCCTAATCGATTCTTCTGATTAGTTTTTAGTTAAATTTTATTTTTCGTCTCCTGAAAAGTCAAGAATATGGACTTAAATCCTTTATACTTATCAGTACAGATATATATATATATATATATATATATAAATTTTTTTTCAGTTTGCAAAAACAGAACAATGTAATGTTTTAAGATAAAAATGTTTCCATTTGCCATTTTTTTCTACCAACACACTTTTTCTTTTTTATTTGAAAACAGTGTTGTATGTTTACTCTTTAAATAGCTGTTGGATAAATTCATTTTTATCTCATACAGATACGTGTAAAACATTTTATAGCGAAAATATAAATAATTAGAAATATATTCTTTTTCTTCTTCTTCTTTTTTTTTTTTTTTTTTTTTTTTTTTTTAATGTCACGTTTAAAAAATAATATCGGTAATGAAATTTTAAAAAAAATTTCATTAATGGTTTGTTACTTAGCATTTCATGTTTAGTAATTTCAAGATTTTATCTTTTAGCCTTAAAGAATTAATTTTATTTTAATACCTACAACTAAATAAATTTAATTATTTCTTTAATCAATCCGATTATTTTATTAAAAGCAAAATTTTTAAAAATTCTAAATTTCCACGTAAATTAATACTTATACAGAGCACACTTTTCAAAATTGCCTGTTTATTATAGCTTCTATAAGAATATTCTCGATTCTCTTCAAGGAGGTTATTCTCGAGAATTTTACAACTCTAATTATGTATAAAAATGTGAAGTAAGCAGGGTTTAACATGGCAAAAAAATTACTTTAGCATTTTAGGGAAAATAGACAAGCACTATTTTAGCTTTTTCGAAAGTTAATTCTTTGGATACCGTTGATTTCCTTTACTTAGCTTCGTTATCCTCAGTTTTATTTTCTATTCCTTTTGTTCATGGATGATTTTAACCAAGCATCCATATTTGTGACTTTAAAAATATGAATCAGGGAAACTATGTTCTGATTTTAACAATAGAAAAAGAGGTACTCATATCATATGTGTAAAGCAATTGAAAAATTAAGTGAAGTGTAGTGGTAGATAATCGTGAAATACTAGTGCTAAGAATGCTTCTATGAATGAAATTCTGAATTCTGACATACTTTTAAATATTTTTTCATTTAAATTTAATCATTAAAAATTAAAAATAAATCCAAATTACTATATAAATAATCATTCCCAAAAATTTCAGTCTTTTCGTAGTTTTTGCCTGCAAATATTACAAAAGAAAAAAAAAAAAAAAAAAAAAAATCTGAGTTATTATATAGAGATATTTTATACAGTTATCCAGTTTTAGCTTTTTAGCGAAATTCTGACCAACATGTTTTAGCAAAATATGATACCTTTTAGCAAAATGCTAAAAAAAACTAATGGCAGTTTAAAGCCTGGAAGTAAGAAAATATATATGTAAAAAAATAATAAATTATTTTTAAAAAGTGAAAAATTTTATTAGATTAAAAAAAAAAAAAAAAAAAAAAAAAAAACTTGAGTTTTTTTTTTTTTTTTTTTAAGTGTGTAACCCCCCCCTCCCCCCCCAAAAAGGCCATTTTTTTAAGGGGGGGGGAGTTTGAGGGAGGGTCCGAAACCCTGTGCTACTGTGTGTATATATACATGCGTGTGGAAATAAGGATTCTACATAGTCCTTAAAAAAATCTTCTGCAAGCCCTTAAAAAGTCCAAAAAAGGAAGAAAGGGAGAATTTGACTGATGTGCAGCCTTAAATAATAGTATCCTGCAGACACCGAAGGCCTATATTATTTTATGGGAAAATTTATTTCCACAATTACTTATTACCTGATGTATTTTTTTAAATTCCGTTTTCATATTTAAAAAATTCGTAACTATTAAATTAGTATCAATTAAAAAGAGAAAAAAAAGTTTATTTTAAATTTATATTTTTAGTTCAAAAATGCAAATTTTTACTAAGTGCATTTTTCTCAATTTTTAGATGCAAATTGAAATAAAAAAATCAATTTTTGAAAAATAAGTGCTAATTTAATGATTATGAATTTTCTAAATGTGTAAACTTAATTAAATATATATATTTGATAATGAATAACTATGGAAACAAATTTCCCCTTAGAATAACATGGGCTATTGGTGAGGTTAGATATTATCTGCTCTTAAGATGAGTTAGCTATTTCACTTCAAACTAGTGAGAGCTAATACGTAAATACCGAATTGGTATGTATTTTGCATTATATTTGGGATAGGTTTATGAGTTTTTTTATATTAATACAATAAAATACAGACCTTAGTAATACAATTAAAAAAAAAAAAAAAAAAAAAACAATTCCAATGTTAAATTTTTTTTTATCAACATAAAGTTTCAGTAAAATAATTTGGTGGTTAAAAATTGCCAAATAAAACATGAAAAGTAATCATTCTGCAGTTTTGGAAGTATCTGTAATATTTCTGCACTAATAAGGGTATGCTTAACACTACCGAAACAGAAGTATGCTTAACTTTTATGTTTAATTTTTGTTCTTAACTTCGTAGGAAATTTGCCTTGATATTACTTCAAAGATAAAATGTAAGATTAAGGGGCAAGGCAAAAGTCAAATTATACCAATGAAAAGGGGGTTTAAAAAAAGGGGGGGGGTTAAAGATAAGAGTTTCTACCTACTACATTATAATTAGAAGTGCACACAAAGTTGCATTTATTTAAGATAATAAGAGAGGAAGGAATATATATATTTATTTATTTAATAGAAACCATTTAAATACACTTCTGTACAAGAAACCATTTAGACAAAATAAGCTGCATGAATTCAAAGTAGAAGAGAAATTACTTTGAACTTCGTTTTGAATAGGAGACTTGAGAATATTGTTTATTTTAGAAAATGAAATAAAAATAAATTGACAAAATATACTAAATCTTTAGCTTTAAGCTGTAACAGTACTATTTTTTATTTATCTATTTATTGTTAAATAAAATATTGTCAAATATTAAAATAACTATTTATATTAGTAAGCAATACACACACACACACGCATGTATATATACATTCGTAAATAAAAAAAGCTGCAATATATTATATGTTGATGGTCAAAACATATTTTTATGAGAAATTTCAAATGTGTCAAAGTATATTTTTATGAGAAATTTCAACAAATAACATTTTGTAGACGAAGAAAAAACAGAAATTTTAATGATCCAGCGCAGCGCCGATAAAAGATCGCGTCTTATGTTTACGTTTGTAATTCAGCTTTTGCCGCTTGGTGCGCTTTTACGTTGCAGGTTAAATCCGAAACTTGTCTGGTGAAAATGGGGGAAATGTTAAAGCCTTGAATCGGCGCGAAGGAGCGTCGGATCCAGTTCAGCCTTGCCTCGGTTAACCCGGAACTCGGATAGTCGGGCTTGGATAACCGAGGCTCTACTGTATCAACATTTTTTTGACATGGAGAGTATATTAGAGTAAAACAACACAAATGTAATAAATAAGATGACAAAATAAAGGAACAACATCAGAAAGATAGAGAAAGAAAGGGAAGAAATAGCCAATTTCTCAAGAATTCATTACAAAATTCATTTTCAGTTGGAAAAAGACAGATGTAAAAGTCAAATTTATTTAAAATGTTACTAAATCAAAACGTATGCATCTATTAAACAAGTGTTCTGAATTATATTTCAGATATATTCAAATTAGCGTGAAACCACCCAAATATACAACAATAATAATAAATAAGTGGAAAGAATAGAGAAAAGCTATTCAGGATGACAAATGAAGAAAGAAAAAGCAAAAATTTCAAGAATTTATTGCAAGATTTATCTTCAGTTGGAAAAATACAGATATCAAGAATTTATTACAAGATTTATCTTCAATCGGAAAAAGACAAGTATAAAAGGCGAGTTTATTTAAAATGTTGCTAAATGAAAATGTATGCATCTGTATAACAAGCATTGCGGATTACATTTCAGATATATTAGTGTAAAACAACATGAATATAACAAATAAGAGAACAAAATAGAGAAACAGTATTAGCATGGCAAATAAAGAAAGAAAAGAGCTAATCTTTCAAGAATTTAATGCAAGATTTATCTCTTATTAAAAAAAGACAAACATAAAAGGGATTTTTTTTTTTTTTTTTTTTTTTTTTTATGTTGCTAATTTGAAAATATATTTCTAAAAATCTGTTATAAATAAATAATAACTAGCTGGAACCCGTCGAATTCGACGATCACTTTATTGACCGTAATGTTTCAAAAATCGTCGCATCATTATTTAAATGTATATCATGTTAAAACATCTAATATAATTTACAACATTTCACTTAAAAAAAGAAAGTCGGAAAAATGCTTATAAATAGAAATACTATATACGACATCACTTTTTACAAAGTACTGTCAATGTGACGTCAAACTTACTCCAAATAAACAGATGCTATCTTTTATTTTCTATTTCGTTTAATACTAAGACTATATGTTAGCTGACCCGTCCGGCATTGCCCGGGCCCATGATACCTTAAATGAACCTTAAATTTGTATTATTTTATACCTTTAACTCGATTTTGTTTGAATTTCAGTTTTTAAATGAAAGCATCACGAAAAAAAATAATCATCTCCAACAAAACAATTACCTCGAACCGAACGAAAGTCTGCCTTGTGACCCCGGTGCTTGAGGCAGCGCATACACGGGCCGCTAACAACATAAAAAAAATCCCAAAAATTAACCTGGAACCGAACGGACCCGCCCGAACCCTGCAATGCCCGGGCCCATGATAATAACCTTAAATGAACCTTAAATTTGTATGATTTTATATCTTTAACTCGATTTTGTTTGAATTTCTATTTTTAAATAAAAGCATTGCGAAAGAAAACTAATCAGCTGTAACAAAAAAAATTACCTCGAATCGAACGAAACTCTGCTTTGTGACCCCGGTGCCTGCAGCAGCGCATACGCGGGCAGCTAATACCATGAAAAAATTCCAAAAAAATTAACCTGGAACGGAACGAACCCGCCCAGCATTGCCCGGTCCCATGATAATAACCTTAAATGCACTTTAAATTTGTATGGTTTTATATCTTTAACTCGATTTTGTTTGAATTTCTATTTTTAAATGAAAACATCACAAAAAAATAATCATCTGTAACAAAAAAAATTACCTCAAACAGAACGGAACTCGGGTTCGTGACCCAGTGCCTGTGGCACGTATATGCAGGCCGCTAATGACATGAAAAAATTCTCAAAAATTAACCTTGAACCGAATGAACCTCTGACTCGTGTTACCGCTGCCTGTAGCTTCGGCACCGTATAAGCAGGCATGCTACGCACGCGCTGCAAAATCAACTTTCCTCCACCAGGGAGCGCAGTATGTTGTATACGAACATCACCAATCACCTTGAATTTCCAAGACTTTTCAAATAAGGTGTCACATGGTGGTTATCAACTGCAAAATCCTATAGTTACACTTTCAACCACCAGGGGGCACACTGTGTGCTATACGAACAACACCAACGGTCAGAAAATATCAAGACCTTTAAAATAAGTTGTAACATGATGGGGTCTACCTCAAAATCACCTAGTTCCATTTTTAACCACCAGGGGTGCACTATATTGTATACAAACATCCCCAATCAACATGAAATTTTGAGACCTTTATCACCAATCGTCTTGAATTTTCAAGACCTTTCAAAAAAGGTGTCACATGGTGGTGTCAACTGCAAAATCTTTTAGTTGCACTTTCCACCACCAGGGGGCACACTGTGTTCTATACGAACAACACCAACGGTCAGGAAATACCAAGACTTTTAAAATAAGGTACAACATGATAGGGCCTACTACAAAATCACCTAGTTCCATTTTTCACCACCAGGGGCAGCCCTATATTGTATACAAACATCCCCAATCAACATGAAATTTCAAGACCTTTAAAATGAGGTGCTACGTGTGTGGGTCTAGAACTGATTTCCCTCTCAAACTAATTTCCCCCCTTTCCCCCCCTTCAAATCTATTTTCCCCCTTTTTCCTCCCTTTAAAATTGAAAATTCCAAAATCGGAGACATTGATTTTTTAATATTCGAGTCTTGTCCCCCCATGTACAATTTCTTCACCGTGAAATAATTTGTTCGTTAAACCGTTCGACTTTTTTTTATTTTTCTCTTTTCATAACACATCTACAGACCAAGACCTCTTTTTAGACACCTCAACCAAATTTGTACACCTAGCCGTTCTTTCAATTTAGTGGAGACAGACAAAAACACGTTTCAAATTAATATATAGATAATAACGAATGTGTAAAAATAATAATGTGAAAAACAATATTTTTTTTCTTACTGAATCAAAAAAAAAAAAAAAAAAAAAACATAATTTATTTGTTGTTACATTATTACGAAAACTTGGAATTACAAATGAATTACAAATAGAAAAATGCATGAATTAAAATATATTACCGTAAATCGGCATAAGTATAACAAATAAGATTTTTAGAAATATATAGAGAGAAACAGTATTAAGAATATAAGAGGAAGAGATGAAAGAAATAGCCAAATCAAGAATTAATCGCAAGCTTTATCTTCAATTGAAAGAACACGGATATGAAAGTTGAATTTCTTTAAATTGTTACTAATCCAAAAAGGTCTTTCTAAAAATTAGTAATAAGTAATAATAATAATAATAATATCTGTATATATATATATATAAATTACGTGTCACGATGTTTGTCCGGGGTAAACTCCTAAACTAAGGAACCGATTTTAATGAAATTTTGCACACTGTGTGCAGTTTGGTCCAACTTGAGAGATAGGATAGTTTTTATCTCAATTTATTGTCACAATATTGTTTTATTGCAATTATTTGTTAATTATAGACCTTTATTAAAGTTGCTCCAAAATATCTGTGAGTTCCATTAATTTAATTGTTGCCAAAAAAAAAAAAAAAAAAAAAAAAAAAAAAATACGAGTTCATTTTCTTTCGACCGTGCTTTCGACATAAAAATAAATACATTCAATCAAACGTGAACGTTAAAAAATTATAAAAAGTTAAATTATGCATCTCACGAAAATTGACGTCATAATCAATTTAAAGATTTTATACACATTGATAAAGTGCTAATGTAGTTCTATCATAGATATAGTAATATATATAGATCTCTCATCCCCATGTTATCTTACAAAGATTTTTGATGCCGAAAAAAAAAAAAATAAATAAAAGCTTTGGAAACAGCCATTAAGTGGTATTGAAAAAAAAAGAAAAGAAAAGAAAGAAAGAAATATGAATTTGAAACTGTATCTGGAGTCTTCCATTCCCCTTTAGCAAATAAATTATTCATAAATTTTATTTGCTAAAATATTAGTATGTATTCCCGTGTGTATTCACTCGGGGAAAGACGGCCATATTTTGGTAAAAACGTCTTTTCCCAAATGAAAAGGAATAACGTTTTTCTCCCCAATGATCACTCTATTCTATATATGCTATACTATATCTCTGAGTTCTATACGCAAGCGAAGTGTGACTCACTGATCGTCTGTGCAGCCAAGAAAAAGATTTCCTATGTTAATTGCCCACTGGATTTTTTGTAAGAAATTATTAAAAATCGAGGAAATTTATTTCCCGATTTTAATCCTTATATTTGGGTATAGATATGTATTAGTTATCGCGGGTGTTAGATTGAATTATTTTGCTGTCAAATTGACAAAATTTTAATTTTAAATTTCAAAACTCTGTCGCCCTTGGCTTTTATTATTATTATTATTATTATTATTTGGCGATCAAAAGCGTAACACGAAAATATACATGCCAGATGTATGCATTGTACGAAATGTAATATGTATTATTCATTGTACGTATGTATGACATGTAATATGTATTGTACGAAATATTGTTTCATATTATTCATTACTCTTTTAATATAAGTTGTTAAAATAACCATGATTTTTGAAAGGAATTAAATATTTTCGCCAGATAATTTGGCGATATTCTTTTTTTTTTCGCCAAGGATGACAGAAATGAAATCTATTCCGCTGCAAAATTAATATATATAATGATCCTCATCTGTCATGAACGAATCCGGTTAGTACCGCTCACCGCTTCAAAACAAAAACTTTTGGCAGCCATTTTTTTTTTTTTTTTTTTTTCCGTTTGTTCAACTCACTGAGGTGGTTCAACTTCAAGAAACATACATATAATATGTTTTGTATCGCACGTATTGTTATTTATTTTCCTTAAAACCTTAAAAAACTATTCAGTTGTAATGTTTAAAGGTCTGAATTAAATATAATGGATCACTGGCTATTATAAACATGAACCTATAATTAGAATAATGTAACTTCATGATTGTAAGCAACGGAATACCAAATAAAAACAAACCAAAACTGTTGCCATTCAGAAAATACAAATTCCAAATGGATTCCAAATGAACGACTCTTTGACTGTTTCTTAAAAAAAAAAAAAAAAAAAACGCTTAAAGTATTTCTAAAACATATTAAAGCCTTAAAACTCTTAAAATATTTGTAAAAGCATATTAAAGACTTTAAATATTTTTATCAAGCTTCATTGTTTGTTTACATTGTAAGGTATGATTGGCGTTGAATTCAGTGCGTACATGTCGCCAGTTGATTTTAGTTTTGAAATTGGTGTAAATTTATAGTTGGGATAGAATGTTTGGTTGGGCAAGTAAAGGTCACCAGTTGAAATGAGTAGAAAAAAAAACTCTAGAAAAAAAAATGGGAAACTTCCATAATCGATTCAAAACATAAACATTTCATTTCAAAGGATGATATTTACAAAATAAATATCCAACTAATATACTAATTAAAAGGAAAATTATAAATGTTCTATCATAATTTGAAGTCAAATTTGTTTTCAAATGTCTAAATAAAGTGTCTGATATAAGATACTCATATGTTGCAGCGGAATAGATTTAATATATCTGTCATCCTAGGCGGAAAAAAAAAAAAATATCGCCAAATTATTTTGGCGAACATATTTAATTCCTTTCAAAAATCATGGTTATTTTAACAACTTATATTAAGAGAGCGATGAATTATATGAAACAATATTTCGTACAATACATATTACGAAAATAAACATCTGTCATGTATATTTTCGTATTATGTTTTTAATCGCCAAATACAAAAAACGACAAAGATGACACAGTTTTGAAATTTAAAATTTTGTCAATTTGACAGCAAAATAACTCAATCTAACACATGGATACGATAGCATATCTATACACAAATACAGGTATTAAAATCGGGAAATAATTTTCCTCGATTTTTAATAATTTTTTACAAAAAATCCAATGGACGATTAACATAGGGAATCTTTTTCTTGCATCCACGGAAGGTCAGTGGCGTCACACTTCGCTTGCGTATTTGAAAACACGATCTTCGATAGTCTTAAAAAAAAAGTATTTTGGTAAAATAAAGTGAATAGTTTTTTACTTTCTCTTACCCATAGGGTCGAGAAAGTATTGTTTTAGGGTCAAATTTTCGAACGTGGGTTTTTGTTATACTTACATGTTCTGAGGTCCCCTGAATACGAAAACCATATTTTTAGCGAATGGTCTCTGTGTGTGTGTGTGTGTGTGTGTGTCTGTCTGGATGTCTGTGTGTCTGTTATCAGCATATCTCAAGAACAAATAGTAGCAGAAGTTCCAAACTCGGTATTCTAAATGTGTATCATATAGGGATGCTACAGTAAGCTTTTCGTTAAGATGAAGCCAGAGGTTCGTGTACAGGGACATTCAAAAGTATTTAAATACATTACGTCTACGGGGGAAATCGCAGGTAAGTAGAATTTAACATCTATAGACTGCACTAAACCAAATAAAACGAATATATATTTTTTGTAATAGAGATAGTCAACTGGGAAATTTTTTTTGTGTATGTAGGAGCCTCGCCGCCCCCCCTCGAGGGGAGAAAATTTTCATGATGGGTATCTTTCAAAAGAGCTCGACAATACGTTTAAAACGAATGGTTGAACCATCGATCTGCGATAATTTAAAATAAAGTTATCGATTTTTTTCATTTTTAACAAAAAAAAAAAAAAATTTTTTTTTACTTTAATATTGGAATAAATTCAACTTTTTTTTTTTGGATATTTAGTGTTATACTACTTCTCTAATATGGAAATCGTCTGTATTATCATACGAGATAACTTTTTTAAATAATAATTTTAATAAATAATTTTTTAAAAACAGAATTATTTTTAATAACCGAATTAAATTCTGTATAAATGTAGGTGCATTAATGAAACGGGGGGTTGAGGGGGGGTCAGAACTAATTATCATATAAAACTCTTCCGAAGCCTAATTTGAATTGTTCAACATAGGTTTACATAACAGTACTCGGTATCTTACCTCTTAATCTCCAACCTGTACTTATAGTATTAAATTTCAGGGTAAGAGAAAGTCGTGTGAGTGACACACCAGATTATTCTTATTATGAGGACTTTAAATAGAGCACTTAACGGAACACTGGGATGTGTTGTTGCTGTTGTGTTGTCGGGCCTATATTTTTTGTCAGCGAGCAGTTTTTTTTTTAGTGCTAGAGGCCTATTTCAGTCGGCACAGCGTTGTCGAATTTTTATACGTCACTCTTAATAGTGCTAAGGGCTTATTTCAGTCGGTTTATTGAATGAAGTCCCCCCAAGGCACAACTTTGACATGAGTCCCCCCCCAAAGGCCCAACTTTGACATGAGTCCCCCTCCAGGCTCAACTTTGACATGAGTCCCCCCAAGGCCCAACTTTGACATGAGTCCCCCCAAGGCCCAACTTTGACATGAGTCTCCCCCAGGCCCAACTTTGACATGAGTCCCCCCCAAGGTACAACTTTGACATGAGTCCCCCCCCCAGGCCCAACTTTGACATGAGTCCCCCCCCAGGCCCAACTTTGACATGAGTCCCCCCCCAAGGCACACCTTTGACATGAGTCCCCCCCCCAAGGCACACCTCCCCCTCATTGGGAAAAAGAGAAAAAACGGTGTTTTGCGGCTATAAGACAGTTTGGACTTCCAACGTTATTTGTTACAGTACCTGCAGCTGAAACACATTGGTTTGATTTAATGAAAACTTTATCATGGACTTTAGATCGTCACGACACGAATTAACTAAAGAAGAATTTGTCGATATTAACAAGTTTAGCAGTAGGTCTCTGGCACTAAATTAAAATCTGTCAATGTCAGATTTTCATGTTTTTAATAATGAAATAATGTCGTGTCTGTATATTTTATATTGTCATTCATATTTATTGATCGGGAAGAATTTTTTTAATTTCAGAACGAAAATTATAAAATATCGAAACACATTTGATTTATAAACAAAAATTGAAAATACATTTAAATGATGACGTGGTAATCTTCATGATCTAAACATTGTTTTCAAGATTTATCGTTCACATTCCGTCATTTTTGACGGGGTTATATACTAGTATTAGTATATTACATCAGATATTTTATTTAGACATTTGAAAACAAATTTGACTTCAAACTATGATAGAATATTTATCATTTTCCTTTTTAATTAGTATATTATTAGTATATTAAAATTTAAAAGCATGGTATATAATTTTTTTTTTTTTTTTTTTTTTTTTTTTTATCTTATAATTATTCTTATCGTAATCCTCAATGTTTTCCATCTTTATTAACTTGAATTTACTATTAAAATTTTAACGTACTCAAAAACTTCTCATCACTTCGTTAAAATACACTAAACTTTTCCAAAATCTTTTTCAATTTAAAATGATACATGTATTTACTTTAAATGTCCAATATTTCATAAGATTTCCAATTTTAAAGTTTTAAAATACTTATCAAATTTACTTATTTTTCTGGTTTAGCCTTATTGTTTTCCTTTTTATAACTACAGCTGTTGCCCTCTTTAAAATATTTAAAATGATGAGGTCATTTTTGAGTAAAATTATCCATTATAGCATATATTATATTTCACTCCTCCATAAAAATTGATTTTAAAATCGTCTGTTTCTTTTATACTTTTATTTTAATAGAATTTTAATAGAATTTAATTTATATATTAGTCATTTTAGCAATTTTATTCAAAGTAGCATTAGAAATAATATATATCACTTCTCCATTAAAATTTATAGGACCCTACAATAAAATTAATTTGTGCTTAATATCAACACTACGAAAATTTTTATCAATCGCTTCCAAATTTTGACCTAAGTTTCAAATCTCAACCCTGTGGGTTTTTACATCGGCTACAACGTTTTCGTCTTTGTTCGTAAATAATAATTTGACTGTACTAAATAGTTTACAGCCGTATAATTCAACGTATAACTTAGTCACAGCAACGCGTGGCCGGGTCTGCTAGTAAGCATATAAAAATAATAATGTGAAAACATTAAAACTTTTTCTTCATATCGAAAAAAAAAAAAAAAAATCTACAGTGACTCCACTCGACTTTCCGAACATTGAGTCATTAACAATTTTGTAGATAAAGTAAAGAAAGAGGAGTTGTTAAACAAACAAAAGAGAGAAAACCATAATAGAGTGTTTGAATATTTTTCTCCATATATTACACGATGTTTTGTTTAAAGCTACTGAACTTTGAGCCCATAGATCATAATGATAAAGAATTTTTCGTTGTTTCCCTGTAAAAACCTATAGATGCTAGATTCACCACAATGCTTACAGTTAGTGCAACAGTGATTTATAATATTCATATAAATTTTCAGCTCAATTGAATAAGTCGTTTAGATGCTATCGCACTTTTAAAAATTTGGTTCCATAGGCCATAATGATAAAGAATTTTTCTTTGTGTCCCTGTAAAAAAACTGCAAGTGCTAGATTCACCAAAATCTATGCAGTTGGTGCAACTGTGACCTATAAAAGGTATATAAATTTTTTGCTCATATTAATAAGGCGTTTAGATGCTATTGAACTTTTAAGATTTTGCTCCCATAGGCCATAATGATAAAGAATTTTTCTTTGTGTCCCTGTAAAAAAACTATAAGTGTAGATTCACCAAAATCTATAGGGTTCGTACTATGATGACTTACAATATGCGTACCAACTTTCAGCTTATTCGAACAAAGCGTTTAGACGCTAGCGTGTTCACTCACAGACATACACGCACACATACACACATACATACATCATCGTAAAAATAGTGAAAACGGACTTAGGGGACCTTGAAACGTATAGAAACAACAAAATCTCAAATTCGGATTTTTGACATAATTACAATACTTTCCTCACTATAGTGTTCGGAAAGTAAAAAAAAGCTTTAATTAGTTTTAATTAATTTTTTATTTATATTCTTATATCATTGCGAAGTGAGTTACAAATGAGGAAATGCATAATGCATGTACGCAACAAATGTACTGAATTACATTTGAAGTATAATAGCGTATAACAACATTAAATGTAATAAGAGAAAAAAAAAAAAAAAAAAAAAAAAAAAAGAATTCAGAATGACAGATTTGTACTAAATAAATAATAATGATGATAATAAATATAAAAGTAATAATGTGAAAACATTGACAATTTTTTTCCACACGAAATCAAAAAGAGAAAGAAAAAATTTTATTTTTATTTAATCATTTATTTATTTTCATATTGTTCAACAGAGTAAATCTCTTTTCTGGCCCAAATGGTCTGTTGCAAGGAAAGTATATTTACAGTCAAAGTGAAAATGAATGGAATTTCCATTCACTTCCACTAGGGTCGACCTTGGCGACAAACTTGGCGATGGATTTGACGAGTTGGTGACCAAATTTGGCGAAAAATTGTTAATTAGAGTTCCTGAAGTTTTAAAGCTCTCTTATGAATAAACGCTTTCAGTAGATTCTAGCACAGAATTAATGAAAAATGCGCCAAATTACAGTCGCCAAAGACTATAAATAGCAATGGATCCCCGACTGAGAGTCAGTGTTGTTCAGAGAGTTATTCTAAGCGATTGTACTTTTGAGACTGTGTTACAAGTGATTGATCTTTGTTCAATAATCAACGAAATTCCTGCTTTGTGGAATATTTGATGCTGTTTTTACCCTTTCTCTTATGGAATAGGTGACTCTTTTCTTGGACTATTATCAAAACATTCGTCGAATAATAACTTTTTGTGATGCGAGTGAAAGTTTCATTAGGGTGCTTTGAGAATTTTCGTTGAATAAACAGTATTATTGAATGTTTCGAGAATATTCTTTAAAATTCCCAGTTTTATTGTATTGGTTCGAGAAGTTATACCGAATAAAGTGCATTCATCGACTAGAACCTGCCTGTTACTTTATGAACTACTTCCTTCACACAAGAAAGTCGACCAGTTTTCGTAATAATATCATTACGAAGATGATATCATTATTGAGATACAAATACGAAAACCTATGAACATACATAACAAGCATTCTGAATTGCATTTCAAATGTATTAATGTGAAACGACACAGATGTAATAAATAAAAGAACAAAACAGAGGAACTGTGTTCAAAATGGCAGATATATATCTATTAATAAAAATAAAAATAAAAATAAAAATAAAGAGGAGGGTGGGGGAGGAGAGAGAAAGGGAATGACCAAGCTTAAAAATAAGAAAATAAGAAATGAAATAAAGCTTTATAACTTAATACGTGGAAGGAAAAAAAAAAAAAAAAAAAAAGACAGTCTGTTCGGCAATAAGAAGATTTAACTAAAGCCGAAGCCAATTAAGATTGCAAAAAAGAAAAGAATAAAAAGGCAGTTGCTAAACCTTGATTTGCAGTTCAAATGCGACCAAATTTAGCATTATTGAAAAAAAAAAAAAAAAAAAAAAAAAAAAAAAAAAAAAATCATAAAATCATAATTCAATCTTAATTTTTAAACGCATTGGATATTATAATTAATTGTAAACAGGATTTATGTAAACAGTTAAAAATTATCAAATTAAAAAAAAAAAAAAAAAATGTAATAGTAAAGAGTTTTTTTTTTTTTTTTTCTGTAAGGCTAATATATATATATATATATAACAAGAATATTTATTTATATATTTTTTTATATGTCAATATAGGCCTTAAATTATTGCTTTCAAAAGTACTTTCTTAAAATTTAAAGTGGGATTGCCTGAAGTTTCAACTAGTTACAGTGTATAAAAAAAAATAAGATCTCAGTCAGAAATACAGGTCTAACTATCAACTTTCAGAAGTAAAAAATAAAACTTTAAAATACTCTTTTTCTTCCGAACGTGATTTATTTTATTTTTATTTATTTATTTTTTAAAGCATATTTGATTAAAGTCCAAATAGAATTTATTTTAAAAATATGTACTTCATCTCGTTTTAATAAAAAAAAGGGGGGGGGAGAGAAAGGAAGGAAGAAAAAGGTTTTTAAAGTTTTTTGCTTGTTTCACGATAAGTGAAAAACATAATCTTTTAAAGTATAAAATCAATAAAAGTAAATAAGTAAAATAAATTGAAATCGACATTATACATAATCTGGTACCATTATACTTTAAGAATATAATAGCAATACACATTTTTATTTAAAAAATATGTACGACGTAATTTCAAAATAAAAAAGTACTATAGACTTGCCCAATTCAAAACCGCTTTGGAAATTAATTTTATTCCTGTGGACCGAGCCGCATTACATTATCACCAAGAAAGTACAAACCTGTCTATCTATCTAGATATGCATATGTGTGCGTGTGTGTGTGTGTATATATATATATATGTGTGTGTAACTTATATATATATATATATATATATATACTTCTATTTATAAATTTAAAAGCAGAACAAAGTCTATCATTTTTGTCTATACATAAGTACTAATAATAATAATCAATAAAATAATAAAATAATACTTATTTTATTTATAATAATCAGTGTGATTTTTGTATCTCTTTTCTCTCACTTATGGTGTTTTGATTGAACCATATGTTTTCATTCCGAAAGGGGAAAACGACTGTATTGATTTTTGCTTTGATTATAGAAAATCTCAAAATACAAATTTTGTGAATTCCATCGCAAAATTTTACAGGCAGGATATGGGTTACCCGTTTTTACTTTAAAACCCCAAAACACAGATCCAAGTAAATCGATTATTAAAAGAATTGTTCAAGAAATGTTGAATAATAAAAGTATTATTTGTTTTATTTTCAAAATGTTTATTGGTTAAATTTGAAGATTTGTGTAGAAACTTAAATTATACGTTAAAAAAGAAAAAGAAAAGAGAAAAAATTCTAGAGTTTATTTAGTTATTTTAATAATTTTTAGCTAGGAAAAAATGGAATGTGTTTTTTATTTTAGAACATATAATTTGTAATAGTAATAATAATAATAAAATGCATCGTGATCGTGAAAAAATACGACAAGCGATCTTAGTATATCTATATGTTTTGAGGTCTCCTGACTGAATTCATTTTTGCTGTTTTTATCATGATGTATGTATGCATGTGGATGTAAATGTGAAATTCTAATCGCTGCATTCGACTGATCTCAAATTTAATAAACATTCTATAGGTGCCCGCAGATTCCGGATCGCATACTAGATCCACTGTGTAAAATTTTGTAGTGAAATTCAAGAAATTTATATTTTTACGTCTTCTACAAACACAACAAAAATTAATAAATCCATTCGGACTCTTCTGAAAAAAGAAAAAAAAAAAAAGCACGAGCGGTTATGGCAGTTGTCAAAAGAAGTGAAAGAAAAGAGAAATACATATTCACATTGATTACTGCAAATGAATTATTGTTCGATTGTTTTATTGATTACTACTATTATGATTAATTATATATAGTCACGTGTTTAACTATTCTATAGTTAATTTGTGAACAAAAATAAAAACTTCACTATTAATGTGTTCAGTTTCAAATTTCCTCCTCAAAGAGAAAAAAGAAAGAAAGTAAGTAAGTGCATATACAACCAAACACACACACACACACATGAAAACCAATTTCAAAATGGTCCATCAAGTATTTTGTATTAGATATGTTTATTTCAAATTATCTTAAAATCAGCATCCATATTAGATGTTTTTCTTTCGTCTAACTTTACTAACACAATTCTGTTTTTAAGATTCGGATATAAAAGCACAAATTAAAGAACTAGGTTAAACAATTTTCTATTAATTTGCAATTTCCTTCTCTATAGGCGATGTAAATTTTGTTAATAAAGTTGAATTATAATAATAATTAAATATCTAGGAATTTAACATTTAACTAATAAAGAAGAAGAAGAAGAATAGCGACTTTTGGTCCATTAAATTTTTAACCAAAATTTTGATTCTACTTGATATGATAGAAATTTAAAGTAAAAGTAAAAAATAAAATAAAATAAAACTAAGTACATACGGATGTGTACAAATTTTTTTAATAATAAAATCCCAAGTTTCTGGAAGCTAACGCTCGAAACTGATGACATTGCTGCTGGAACAATATATTGAAATAAAGAAAATAAAATACTAGCCATGTTTTCAAAAGATTAAATATTGTTTTTTAAATAGCTTAACTTAAAAGAAAAAAAGACGTCGCAACTATATAAGATATATATACAAAATAAAATTTTATTCGTTAAAAAAAAATAATAATAATAATAAATAAAATAAAAAAAAGAGTTATAAAGTTGCGGTAATTAGGTACTATCCCGTCGACAAATAAACTAGAGACGATTTAAATGAATTTGCGTTGACCTTTATATTTTAAAAATAATTCAATTTAAAATACATTTCAATACTCAAATTCCGTTATTTTAATAAAGAACATGGTTATATTTTAAATAGTCTTTTTTAATTATTGGCTATTTATCACAACATTTAGACACTGTTTTTGATTTGAAGAGTATGGTTTGCCGGGATAATACGCAAGCAGCGAATTCGGAAATAGGTTCATTTGGAAATATCGCGACCGCTAGGCGTGCGAAGGCCAACTAGTTATTAGAATAATTGTGAACTGTTAATCTTTTTGTTTTCTTATTTTTTCATTTTTTAATGCGTGCAGTAATTTAAGAAAAATTATTTCATATGTGGATATAATCTATATAATATTTCTCTAACATGGACCAGTTTCAATTATTTTTTGTCGGAACGATACGATACGCGAGGACAAAAAAATAATATTTATACATGAACAATATTTAAGCACGCGGACTTAGCCCGATGGACTAATAAGAAAAAATGACGACATTTGTCTGATGAGATTATTTTACGAAAAAAATGTATTTTTAACAGTTGTTTCTTCAGAATCTTTGCAAGCGTCATTTTAAACCTAGCAATATTTTAAAGATATATACAGAATATGAACTTCTGTGTCATAAATTGACTAAAAAACACAATCATAAAAAATATAATCAAAATAGGAATTATTTTATTTTATTTATTTATTAATATATATATATATATACCAAAATCAATAAAAAGTCGTTCGCAACATGACGACAAAAATTTAAAAGGCGTCGTTGGAGTCCTATATTAAAACTGTAGTGCCTGTGGAAATGTGAAAATTGGGTCGTGAACCATGAATTTTATTTGGAAACCTTTCTTTGAATGATTTTGGTTTCACTATTGTACAATATTAACTTGGTTTTATTAATAATTTGGCTTCTGGTAAATTAAAATTTTAATTATGTGATGAAATTGGTATAACCTTTATGAGTTTCGAATTTTAAAGGTAAATCAGAAAAGAAATAAAATGCGAATATTTCGCACGGGTTTGCTAGTTTTATATAATATCTTTCATTGTTTAAGAATAGTTTGAAGGATCTTTTTTTCCCTTTCCAACAAAGTTTAATAGTGTTTATGACTTCGGTTCATATGTCTGTCTGCCCTCGGGTTTATTTCAATAAATACTTTTAGGATTCCATAAACACATTTAATTATGTTTATCCGTCACATCATAAATACTAAACTGTAAATACTTTTTAACATTATTGTGAAGTGCAGAGAAAATGCAACTATAAATGCACCGCCATCAACAATCTTACCATGCTGAATCCGCATATACTTTTGTGTGGCCCTATAAATAAATCATTATTATTTATCGCATCATTTTCTATTGAAAAGATTCTTCATTGCATCTGAAAAATGTATGTGGATTTCATATCTTTAATGCAGTGCAATTATCTAGAATTGTGTTCATAAAAATAACACTCTTAGACCGTAATGTATCCGAATTATTTCGCGAGCCTTTGTAAACAAATGATTTGTGTTAATATATACGATTTTTAATAAGAATCATTCAAGAGTAAGTCTGAAACACCTGAATAACATATATCAGTTTTTTGGTTGTCTAAATTTATGAAAATGAAAATGCAGGAAGACTCGCAAACTAATCAAAACCACTGTTATATTTTGTTGGAAAATGTTAAAAAATATCCTCCGAATAATTCTTAAAGAATGAAGATAAATTGTACTGACAAGCAAATTGTTTACTTTAATTAGTGCATTCATTAAAAAATAAATAATTTTAAACTAGTATGTTATGACCATCACAAACCTTTATATATATATATATATATATATATATATATATATATATTTATATATATACTTCCCTATACAAGTTTATGCCGTAGAAATTATTCATGAAAATTATTATTTGTTAAAGTTATTTTTGTGACGAATGCAGACGATTTTTATCTCAGTGAAGTATAACGCCAAAAGTCCAAATAAAGTCAGTTTTGTGCCCTTCATACAACATCTAAAGAAATGCGTTTTTTTTTTTTTTTCCTAAAATTTTATTATTATAATAATTATCATTAAACAAAATCAAAAAATATTGATAAATTTGTTTCAAATTATCACAAATATATGGTTTAATCATACATTTTAAAGGTAGAGACAAGTTTTTTTTTTTTTTTTTTTTTTTTTTTTTGAAAGATACTCATGTTGGAAATTTATACCTCGGGGGAAAGCGATGCCCTTACACATAAATTTTTTCCCCTAGTTGACTATTATTACTATAAATATATAACTTTTTAATTTCACATTTAAAAGTTAAAAGTAATTCATAATACATATATTTATACGAAATTTTGTCATACACTGTGATATTATAATTATGAAAAGAAGAAAAAAAAAATGGGATGACAGCACCACCTATTGAACGACTGATTCCAAAATCTAATAAGCACCAATTCAAATCAAGGTGATGATTTTGATATTTCACTTAAATGTATCAAATTTAAGATAATTACGTTCATTATTGCATGAGTTACAGCGTCCACAAAACTTTGGATACACAGACCCATTTATACACAAACAAACAGATAGACATTTTATTGTCAAATCGTGTTTAAGCCGTTTAAAACCGTATAAATCCATCGAAAACCGAAGGTCGAAAAATTCACGAATACAATACTTTCTTCTTATATATTTAAAAGGAAGTTAAAAAAAAAAAAAAAAAAATCGCAAAACATTTCAATAATTTTTATCCGTTTGCAAAAGAAAAACAATAAAATATTAAAATAAAACCTTAAAAATTAAATAAATAAATAAACCCTTTTCGTTTACTTATTTTTAATCTGATTTGACACATTTTTTGTATTTTATAAAGATTAACAATTTGAACTATAAATTCGTCCCAGTCTTTTCACTACGCTTATAAGTTCGCTTACCATCATACAATGCATTTACATTCTAGTTACATTCAAGATTTTGTTTTATTAAATATTTTTATAAGCATAATGAAATATCAAAAAAGCCAAAGTATTTGGAAATTAATCTAAAATATTTTCATTCCACTTATATAGCACAATTCCTCATACATGTTATTACTATTATTATTATTTAATGCTGCAATAATATATTATACATAACCGATTTTAAACTTTTAACTTTCAATAGTTACTGTCATTAGTATTTTAATCGAAATTTCCATAATAATGGAATTCAAATTTAGCATTGCAATACAATTGCTGTGGGGTTTGTCAGTCTTAGAACGATGCCTAAAAGAAACAGTAGTGCACGCATCAAATTTATGCATTTGTTCAAAATTGTCATGTGTTGAACATTAATTACAATAATTTTTCATTTTCAATCATTATGAAAGCTGCATTGAAGTTTACAATAATCTTAAATATAACTTTCTGAATATTCATGAGTATATAATTATCTCACTTAATATGAAATGAATATCAATTAAATATTAATTGAGCTATATATATATATATATATGTGTGTGTGTGTTTGTGTATACATATATAATTATTAGCATTTTAATTACCAATTAATACTTATCTAATATTTTTTTTTTTTTTTCTACTAAGAAAAAAAAATTATTTCATATACTATAACTATAATTAAAGTTTTTATAGACAATATATATATATATATATATTGAAAACCTTTTCAAACATTGAATAGATGAAAACAAGAAACATTGAAAAAAACTTAGTTCACTAATATATATATATATATATATATATAGATAAGCTATTTAAAAAAAAATGTATAAGCCTTTTAATATTGTGTGTGTGTATATATATATGTGTGTGTGTGTGTGTGTATTCTTTTCTTTTTAGAGTTGCGAATAGATGGAGATCCAGTTAATCCTTGTTTTCTTCTTTAGGTGAACGTCTGTTTTTGGAAAAACATCTTTTTTGATTAAATGCCAACTATTTTATCTTCTGAGATTCAAATTTATCTCTCATCCCATTTTTACCGTAAAATTGCTTAACAAGAGCTAAAATAAAAACGAATGAAAAACGTAAATATTATTCTCCTGCTTTTAATCAAGTTGTTGATTCTATTTTTAGAATATAATTTCTTTTCTAAAACTTTTTATAAGGTCTAAGCTAAGGGATATTTAATTTATCAGGTGTGCGAAGGAGAGATTTTTTTCCTTTTGAAGATTTTCCCCACATCTTTTTGAAGTCACATGGATTGTTTTGATGCGCCTGCGCAAACGAGATTAGTCATATGGAAGTTACCATGATGTGATCGCCATTGCTAGCATCTTGGATAAACTTTTAAATTTTATGGTGTTATAGTTGAAGCTGTTTGGATAAAAATCCATCGAGACGGCTTCAAGAAAGGGAGGCTAAATGGACAGTACGTCCATTATTACTCAAGCAAGCAGGGAAGAGGAACAACTTACAAGTTTTCCTCCCGATAGAGGTTAGTGCACGTTCAAAATGGCGCCCATTGCTGCGTTGCGACTTTATAAAATTATTTATTTTTATATATTTCCATTTGAAGTGTTTTTGTTGTAAATAATTATTTTTGTTTTGTAATTGTATCCCAACGCCTTGCATGGGGGCGTATGGGATTCGCTTTTCCTATGACATCATATCATGTTTGCGGTCAGGTTACCACCTTACTCAAGGTAGCGTTTGACAACAAACAGACGCCAATAAGCTGATCAGCATATTAGGCCTAACAACTCTCGCCGATTAAGGCGATTTTATACTGCCTTATTATTATTGAACTGTCTGTCGAGCTGTTTGTCAATGTTTATGTTATTACGATTGACTTTTATGAATGCAGAATTTTTATCACTATTTTTAATCAATACTGGCATAGGAAAACTCGAATAATAACAATCGTCCCATGTTTGTTTATATTTTCATTTCGGATATTGCAGGAATTTTTACCGACTTTAAAAGTATCAAATTGAAGTTGTGCTAATATTTAATTTTATACTTAATCTTTATGTAGCAATTTATCCCGTGTTTGTTTATTTATACGAACATTATCTACATATTTAAGTTTTCAGTTGTGTATTGACCCAATCTAGTTAAAAAAAAAAATACATCGAATTGCATTTCCCTCCCCCCTCCCCCCCATTTTACTTTCTTTATCGAAAATGATTCGTAGACTTATCATCGATCAATATTTGTTTTCAATATTTTAATATATGTATGATTTCCTAATTGATAGGTACAAAAATCAAGATTTTAGGCAAATATCAAATCATACTAAATTGTAAAGCCTGTAAAATGAAATAGTAATGCGATGCATCAACTTATGTCACTGCAATCTAAAATTCAAATTTAAGAAGCAATATTTTCCTTTGTTTGGGTGGGTGGGTATTAATTATAAGATTTATAAAGAATAATTAGATTTTTTTTTAAATATCTCATTTCTTTTAATTGTACTTTTCCCTATGTTAACCCATTTCCATTTTTATAGAAATTAGATCTGTATGTATTATGATTATTATTTTATATATATATAAACACATAATCTAATTATAGTTCAATATCTGATCAACCATTATTCTACTAGAATAAGTAACAAATCAAACTGCAAGTATTATTTTGCTTGTACATGAAAAGTAGATTTTTTATTATTATTATTTTGACTTAAATCATTAGTAATCTGTGAAGTTCGTTTTTCCTCACTAATTTTGCTTTTTTACTTTTAAAATTTGTGATATTTTTGATGATATCTTAGTTAAACCAATTACAGAACCATTGAGTCAACATACTATTATGTAATTGATTTAATTTGAAAAATTTTTTGAATAAATTAAAAAAAGTTTGATTATATGAATTTACATTGGCTTTATCTTATTTAAAAAAATGCTTGGTTTTGATCTGGTGATATTAGAGTATTTGAAATTTTATATAGTAATAGTAGTGCAAATTTATAGTACTAATTTTTAAGGTTGGGTAATGCAGAGGCACTTTTTAAGTATTTGAAGGCAGTTTCAGATTCTTAAGAGACATAGTTAACATTTAAAATTCAAGTACTCCATTTCAAGATTATTATATAAGTATATATAAAGTAAATATTAGTTTTAACTATACTGTTGCCTGTTACTAATATGTAGGTCAATATTCATGGTCATATACATAAAATAATTGTATTTATATCTATATCATTTATCTTTACTACATCATCATTCTTCAATTTGAGGATTATTTTCTCATAAACTTGCATAGATACGAGTAAGGATCCCTCATTGGTCATTAACAAGCAATACTAAAAACAATTAAATACTAAACGTTAAGTGATTGTGATTAGGTAGTTCACTCGATCTCATCTATTTATTTCAATATTAGAATTACAGTTTTCATAATATTAAATTAAAATATCAATTTCATATCAATACTAAACTTAATTAAATTAATATTTTTTCATAATGAGAAGATTGAACCTCTATGCAGTAACTTATGTTTTCTCTTGATATGAAAACCTTTTCTCACTAAAATTTCAGGTAATTTTTTCATTTCCAGTCACATTTGACATAATACACTAATATTTTTATATAGAACTGATTAATTTGATAATAAATATTATCCATAGCCACTTTTACCCTTATCGTATGAGACATGAGCAAAAAGTGTTAGCTTGTGATGTGAATAATTACATAAGCAACTTAAGATTGCAGTAAAAAATTGTTATGTTTTGTGTGTGAATGGGCAACTACCATGTGTACATTCAGTGTGTAAAGCCATAATTCATAAATAATAAGATCACAGTTTTGAGAGGCAAAAATGATTACAATTTTTTTTTTTTTTTTTTTAACCAAAAAGTCTGCAATACTCATCTGAAACTATATAGGAGGATCACTCGTGTGATTATTATTAAAAATTTTCAGTTATTTAATAATGAATGCCCCAAAGAACCATTACCAAAAGTTTATTTTAGCAATTAACATAGTACATTAACTATTTTCCAATAAATTAAGAGTCATTATTAACTTTAAAATTTCACATGTTAAACTATATTTATAAAGTTTTAATTTTTAACTGTCTAAAAGCTTGATGTTTGCATCTAAGAAACCTTATAACTTGTTGTGCCCTGCCCTCTCTTAAAGATAAAATAAATCATTATTTTCTGTAAATCTAGGTAGTCTTCTCTTATTATTTTAAAGTATTGTTGTTTGATATGGCGAATTTCATATTTAGAGTTTCACCCAGGTTAAAAAAAAAAAAAAAAAGGAGGGGGAGCAGGGTTGGCAAAAACCCGGGTTTTTTTGGGCTTTTGTGGGTTTTTTGTTTGAATACATTTGCATTGCAATGTTACATATATGTTATTTAGCATATTAGTTGTAATACACCAAATTATATTAAACTGCTAATTAATAATTAATCTAATATTTATCTTAGAAATAAAAATTGGTTTGATTCTAAATCTAATATTAAAATAGTGTTAATTAGTAAGATTAAGCTATATTTTGTTTGAATGTATGCTTATTCAAAATAAATATTCTTAATGACAATAACTGATAAAATAAAAGAATTTAAATCCTTAAGTACAATACATATCATTTTAATTTTTTAGTTTCCCATCATACTATAGGTTTGGGGAACTTAGTTAATTGTGATAATTTTCGACCTTGTTTTTGACTTCTTTACACGTTTTCATGTGTGAGGAATCCAAAAATGACAAAATTTGTATGGTGTCCGTCTGTAGGGTGTCTGTTAGTTTGTTAGTATATTGTCTGTGCACATGATATCTCAAGAACAAATTGTCGCAGAGAAGTCAGATCAGTTTTAAAATATTACTTTCGACACTGGCAAGAAGCCTATTCATTTGCAACACCCGAATTAAAAAACTTCGTAAGTTATTAAAAATTTATGATTTTCTTAACATGGGAGAATAGGGCAAAATTTCACTTAAACGTGCATTAAATGGAAAATTTTTACTGAAAAAATGTGAGACCAGTTTTAAAATATGAGTTTTGATGTCGGAATGAACATCAGTAACTAGAAACATGCTACTTTGAAAATTTCGCAAGTTATTGAAAATTTACGAATTTCTTAACATCGCAGAATAAAGCAAAATTTCCCATAAACGTCATTTTCTTCATAAAGATGTCAGACCACTTTTGAAATATTATTTAGGATACTGGCATGAATATCATAGAGTATGAACTTTCCAATAATTCGTAAATTATTTGGAATTTATGATTTACTTAAAATGGCAGAATAGGCAAAATTAAACATAAACGTCCATTTTGAGGATCATGAATATATCAGACAACTTCAAAATAACATTTATGATACTACAAATGATAACATTTATGATACTACAAATATTCTATTGGGAAAATTTCGTAATTTAAGATTTTATCAACACTGCAAAATGGAGTGAGATCCCATATAAATATGCATTTTGAGGATTGTTGCATTGGAAATAGTAGCATGAAAACAAAACTGAAATTGATTGTAATAAAATAAATTAATAGATTAGAATAAGATAAATATATCGAAGTGAACGGTGCATAGCCTATTAGGTGGGGATTTCATTCTGTTACTGTGTAAAGCGTTTGGTCAAATTAATTTCTCTTAACATGATAATCAAGTTAAGAGAATGTCTTAACATGATAATCATGTTAAGAGAATGTCCTGTTCTAGAAATTTATGAAAACATATGATGGGGAACTGAGCAGAGTACATCTACGCCAACTAGTTTAAATTATAAAAAGAAGTTGCACTGCTTTATTCCTTTCTTTCTTTTTTTAATAGTTGAAAACGGTTATAGAAGAAAATTTTATTAGATTTATAATTGTTGCTACCAAAATTAAAATAAAATTATTTTAAAGTTTTAAAACTAAACAATTTTATTAGTTAAATATTGATTCTGCACAACGTTTATGCCCGCTGTTAAACAAAAATATCCTTCCTTTTGACAGGAAAAGGAAAATTGAACCAATTATAGAAGATAAACTTGCTTTTATTATAGATTTATAACTGTAGTTACTTTTTATGTTTAATACTATTTTCTAGAAAATAAAAATAAAAGTTTTTTCTTAAAAAGTAAGGTGTTTTCTATAGTTTATAGATGGGATTTGTAAATTATAAATAATTTTTAACAAAAACCCACTTATTTGCAAAAATCCAGTGTGTTTTTGTTGTTGGGCCCGCCCAGAAAAACCCGGGCGGTTTTTTCTGGGCTGGGTCCAGTTTGCCAACCCTGAGGGGGAGGGTGCTGCTAATTAAAAAAAGGGCATTTTCTAGATTTATGACCACAAGGGCAGTTTTAGGATTCTTAACCCATTAATGTTGCAAAATATATTTTGATGAATATTTCAATTCTAAACTAATGTGGACAACTGAGAGTGAAGTATATTAAATTAAAAAACTCCTCTAATAATTTTAAATTTAAAGCCTGTCCTCATTTGATGATGTTTAGTGGTCTAGCGAGAAAACTTAGAGATAACAGAATATTTCCTATTATAATGCTGACAAATATCTCGAAAGTAAAGTATTATAATATATATTATTATTCAACTTGATTTAAGTTAATATACCTGCGCAAAAAGCGAATATATGTGTGATGAATGAAAAATTAGTGCTGCACCGAGTAGCACTTTGGCCGAGTACCGAGTACTCTGCCTTTTACTACTCGGCCAAGTACCGAATAATTGTAAGAAAGAATGAATAATTGATGTATATATGAAGAATTTTGCACATGTTAAAATTAAAAAAAGGCCTTTTGAACACAAAATTAAGTTAAATGGCAAACAGCATGTTTTCATGAAATGTTTCAGAACTTTTGTAGTGTATAGTATACACAATTAGGTTCATTGTTATATTTGATATATCCAGCTTAGTGGATTATTAAAACCATAATAATTGATAATTTCATTCTTTATTATATAGTCTTTCTGAGATGCGAACTATTCTTAGATAATATAGAAGTTCCTGTACACTCAGGCTTAATTTAAGGTGCATGAAAATTTACATATGAAATGAGAACATTAAAATAAATATTTTATCATTTCAAACAGGATAGACTTCATTAATCTTCAAATTCTAGACGAGTAAAAAATATAGGTGGTTTTGGGCCATAATTTGCAAAACAACAAATTTGATTATTAAAATATATTTTTAATAACATTTCAGTGTATTTACCTTTTTCATAATTATTATTTTTAAATTAAAAATCAATCTTTTCTTACAGTTTTAAAAGTGTCTTACTTTTATTTGCACAAATATATAACTAATGTTTTATCTACTATTTTATAAGGGTTATAAGGGTTCTTTTTTCTAAAATATTTTATTTTTGTCTGTTTTACAGATACAATTTTATGTACTAAGTTTTTATTAAAAAAATTGCATATTACACACATACAATATGGTTGTACTTAAATTCTTGTAACTAAAAGGGATAAGCTCATACCATTAATTGTCGCTATACCGAGTTTGGTGGCATACTCGCCCGTTTTAACTGCGAAAACTGTTTGCAGCAAAAGTTTAATGACTTTATATTTATATTTTCATAATTTTTTAGTTTAGTTATTAATAAACAACTCTTATGAATGTTACATTTCTTTCAATAATATATAAAAATAATGAAATTCTTACAACTACTCGGTATTGGCCGAGTACTTAGTCTAAATTCGGCCGAGTAACGAGTACTCTGCAAATTAGCTGAGTACCGAGTATATACCGAGTACTCGGTACAACTCTATGAAAAATCATAAAATAACTATCCAAATTATGAAATAATAATTAATAGTAGGTACATAAAACTTTCAGGTATCATTTAGAGTGATGCTATAAACTGTTACTAAAAAGTAGAAATCATTCCAAGAAACCACAAAAAATATATGTGCCATTTTATTAGCTGTCCTCAAATGAGGACGCTGGGCGCTAATGGGTTAAGGGCACATTTAACATTAAAAATCTGGACACTTATTTTAAAATTTGGATTTTTGCTATAAATAGAAGAAAAAGTTTTACATTTTAACTTTCTTTACACCTTAATTTTGTTTGTTACTGATGTATGAACGAATGTTGATTGTTATGCATAATATATATTTATAACATATCTTCAGTTTGAAGGTTATTTTCAATAAAAGGCAGTAAGGGTGCAACTTTTGATTAAGAGCAAGAAGTGTACTATTTTTTCAGTCATAGGGCAGGCAGCGTACAGCACCCTCCTGAAACTGTCTGGGGAAACTGTCATATTTATGATTTGATTTCAGAAAGACATAATAATAAATCTCTAACTTTCTTGTTAGAAATAAACAAGTTGGCACAAAGGCATTGTTTTTGCTGTGGTTGTGTCTTTTTTTTTTTTTTTTTTTTTTTGCAAGATGGAAAAATTAAGGAAGAAGTTTTCTCACTTTTTTGCTAAAGCATTTTATGTACATATTATTGTTTCTAAAAAAGTCTTTCACGCAGGGCCGCGCCGACCCGGTGTGCAAAGTGTGCGGCGCACACAGGCGCCAGGTAAAGAAAGGCGCTAGCCGAGGATAAATTATTTGAAAAAAAAAAAAAAATGTATATATACGTATATACATATATTGCTTTATTAAATCTGATTTCATAATGCCGGTCTGAAACCATGCGACTTGTGTTGCTAAATGATGCGTCTTGAAAAATATTCTGGCAAAACTTGTGTTCCTCAAATAGTTTGAGGTTTTTTGTGAAAAGGCACGTTCCAAATGGAATAACTTTGTAAAAATGCGCCTACCTTCAGCAAAATTTACTTTGACCTTTTTTAACATATCAAAGCATTCTATTGAAATTTAAAAGGGCGCCTTAATCTTTCCCCCCGCCTCTTCTTCTGCCGGAAAAAAGCTACTTAGATTATTAAAAAACAACATAATTCGATTGCAAAAATAAAAATTTAATAGAACTGAAGATTTTGAGTAGTTTTGCCTCCCTTTGCATTATCGATATAACATCTATATTAATAAAATCAGACTTTTGTCTGTAAATTTCTCATATTCGAAAAAAAATTGCGATATCTGCACGTTGCACACATCATGAAAGCCAAATCTGACTTCAGAAAAATTTCTGCGTGTGTGTGCGGTCATTGTGTCTGCATGTATATAGCACTTTTGTCTTGATATCACGTAAGAACAGCTGGACAGAATTCCACGACACTTGTCAGGAATTACCCAACTTAAAATTATATCTATCAACTTTTGTAAATACCCCCCACCCACTTCTACGCCTGGGAGGGGGGAGGGGGGGAAGAGGCAAAAACAAATTTATATGCATAACTTGGCTTCAAATTACTTCACAGTGAAAAAATTTCACATGAGGAGTCTAGATTTCAGTACAAAAATAAACAAAATAATAATCATTGTCTACGATTTTGGAATTTTTGAATTTTAAGGGGGAAGGAAGAAAATCGATTTTCGGGGAGAAATTTCGTAAATTACGGATTTTGAGTAGAAATTTATCAAAAGTGGTACAAAACTGTTGAAAACAGACATGCATCTTCTTTAGGATATTTCTGAAAACCCATTTTTGGTGTTTGTGATTTTCGATCTTTGGGGGGGGGGGGGGCGATATTAGTTTAGAAAAATTTATGGGAGCTCTGGTCAAGAATTTTGGTGCGTTTATTGTTTAGATGCATCCGATGTCTATACTGACAGGATTTTACAAAATTCCCCTCAGCCTTTTCAAGGGAGAAAGGAGGCAAAAATAAAACACGTTACCAAGCACAACTCGGCTGAAGTTACTTCACGGTGAGGAAATTGCATATGGAGAGACTAGACTTGAGTAAAAAAAAAAAAAAATAATAATAATTCTGCAATGTCAGAATTTTGGATTTTTAAGGGGGGAGGGGAGGGGAGGAGAAAAATCTATTTTTGGGGGAAATTTCGCAAATTCCAGATTCTACCAAAAGAATTTTACTAAAAATGGTACAAAGGTGTTAAAAACAGGTATGCGGTTTCTTTAGGATATTTCAAAAAACTTTTTTTTGTTTTTTTGTAATTTTCGATTTGGGCGAGGGGACATAAAGAGAGGGGTAAATTTTAGATGTCCTTTCCCTTTTAGGGCTAAATTTGTCGTGTAAAATCTATGGGAACTAGTTTTTGGAACACGTATTTCGGTGCGTAAATTGTTTCTATGTATCCGACACCTATTTGTAACGGGATTTTACGAAATTTTTCCTTTCCCACCTTAAAGCCACAAACACTTTTCCAAGCGTCACCTTACTCCAAATTATCTCAGCAAGAATAAATTTTATGTGTGTATTAATTGTTTTCGAGATTATTTTGTTATAATTACCAGCAGCATCAATGGAACAATCTTTTTCTGAATTTAAAATGGTTAAAAAATACTTACGCTCCACAACGGTATTAGACAGGTTTTTAAATTTTGCAATTACATCGATAGCATAAGATATTTTGGAACAAATGGATATGTATTATTCCAGAATTCTCAAAAACTCAAGCAAATGAATTATATTTCACTAAATAATATTATCTCTTTAAATGTTCATATAATATACTTTAAAACTTAATAATTTTTATTGTATATTCTTATTTTATTTACTTATAAATTTATCTATTATATATATCTGTGCAACGTACAAACATCGCGGCAAAATAGTTTAAAAGATTTTGTAAGGAAAAGCACTCATAAATTTACATAAAAAGTTCAGATAATGAAAATGGGCAAAATTCCTTTCACTAGATGTTTTTTTTTTCTTCTCTGTTAAGTGTTTTTTATCCATATTTACCAAGTATTATTTATTATATGCTCCTATTTTATGTATTTATAAATTTATTTCTTCCTAAAAAAAAAAAAAAAAACCTTCCACAATTACCCAAGTCAAATTTTGTCCCTATATCGATAGTCATATATTAATTTGGTCTTTAGAGTATTTCGAGAGTTTTCAACAATGAAATTGAGAAAAATAGAATTCACTATCGTGATCCTTTTTTTTTTTTTTTTTTTAATGAGACAAAATGTTAAACTCATTTATAAGTGCAACATACTGCAACAGTATGACTAATTAAATTTTTTTCATTATAGTATTGCAGAGTTAAACCATTTTCCTAAATGAAAGGTGTTGTTGCAACAAAAGCAGATTTACAATTAAAGTGCAAATAAAGAGCAGTTCATTCAGTTTTAATGGGAGTGGGGTGGGTGGGAGATGATTGTTAGCCTTAGATACAGACCTGGTAACTTAGCGATGAATTTGGCAACATGGCAACCAAACTTGGTGGGAAGTAATAATTAAGTGTTTCCAATGTTTAGAAGCTCTATCTTCAATAAGAGCCGAGTTCCAGAATTTTCTGGATTCATCAATTGGCTTCTGTCGCAGAAAAACCTCGAAAGTTCGTCAAATCACGACAGGAATTATAAAAACAGAAGAGACACTCACAAAGAAATCAGTTGTATTATCTGTTCTGAACGTTCGTTTTGGTTTGAATGGTTTATATTTATTCTTAAATGAGTGGAATTCTACTCTGTGGTATTTTTAATGGTGTTTTATGACTTTTTGAGGTATGAATTTGTTTTCTTCAAGAATAATCCTTGAATAAAGTATATCTTTCGACAAGGAACTGCCTGATTCTTTACAAATACTTTTTCCACTCAAGAAAATCGACATTTTAGTAACAGTATGGAAAGGATGGATGGATGGATGGGTTTTACGTCGCACTAGTGCTGCGCAGATGGGCAATTGGCGACGGTCTGGGACACACCCCTAGGGATGGTCCGGAGACATGCCATCACAATTTTGATCCTCCACGGAAGGGATGGCTCTTCCGCTTCGGTGACCCCCAGAGGTAAATTTAACAGTATGGAAAGAGACGGATATTTTGGATCGTAATACTCGCAAAAGTGAGGGAACGTTTAGTTTACTAAGGCTATATTTTTTGTGGGTTTAAATATTTATTACTTAAAAATTAGACCCAAACAAATAGAAACGTTTGCACTTACAGCTCCCATTTAAGCCATCTATTGTAATGCCTCAACGAGGCATTTCTGCACATACATCTACACTAAATCTATCTATTTTGGTTTCCTCTATTTGCCTTCACAATTGTACCTCGTGTTTTTGCAACTCCCTGTATAAGATTTTTTTCTTTTTCTGCAAGATTCACTTTTTATTTGTTACTTTTAAAATTTCATTTTATTTGATACATTTTTCTTTTCATAACCATTCAATAAACTTATTACTCTTAAGGTTCGAGATTCAATTGACTTGCTAAGGGATAACTTTATATATATATATATATTCCTTAAAAAAAAAAAAAAAAAAAAAAAAAAGTAATGTAGGGCGCCAATTTAAACTCTGCACACAGGCGCCTGACAATGCTGGCGCGCCCCTGCTTTCACGAAAGTACAACGAGTTAGCATTATGAAAGTATCGTGACACCACCAAGGGTGGAACTTAAGATACTACTCCTGACCTGAATTTTTTTCAAAATTTTGCTGGCACTGAATTTCATGATAGCCAGAAAGCTTTCAATAATAATAAACTCTATTCATTTATGTTATTTTCCTTAGTTTTTTAAGTTATGCTATATTATTTTAGTAAAGAACAGTAATAACCTTAATTTCAACAGTTTTATTCTCACAATAATATCTGAAATGTATATGCTGATTTCAGTTACAATTTGCATTTCCTTTACAAATCTCAAAATTTATTAGTTTCTATGTAATAGTTTTTTAAGGATATCATGGCTAAATTTTAATATACTGCATTAAAATTAAACATCTATCAGTTCAGTAGTAATTTCAGTATTATATTTCCTTTTGAAATTTCAAGATTAATTAATATTATAGCTGTGTACTAAATTACTTTATGTATTTAATACTCAGAATACTTGGCCAAATTTTAACTAAGTACTTGAACAGTACTGAATCGCTGTAATAATTTTGTTATTGAAAAAGGAGAAATTAAGTAGTAACATATATTTAAATTAATAACTGTATTCCAAAATTATTAGAATATAAATACAGAGTGATTATGATTAAATTTCATGAGATTGCTTTCAAAGCAATATGCCCCAAATAATAACAATCCTATAAACAACCTCTAAATGTCTGTTTTATTATTTGGGCATTGTTTGTAGTAGAAGTTTAATTATAACCATCCTGTATTTATGTAATTAATATGATATACAGTAATTCAAATTAAAAAGTTTTTAAAAAATATAAATTTCCTCAAATAACATTTTCAGCCAGCTATCTACAGTGTGAGACCAAAAAAAAAAAAAAAAAACTGCTCTGCAAAAAAATTGACATACCTATTTTATTTGTAATAACTTCAAAACTAATGATTGAAACAAATAAAACTGTCATGTTTTCATAATACCAAGGAGATGAAACGATTCCTGTGTGTACAGTTTTGCAGTAGTAATTTGCTGTATTGGACTCTAGAAAGTACTTAATAAAAATCAGGGTTGGCAGTTCGCAGGCAGGGTTGTAGTGATTTAAATCAATTGATTTTTTTGAAAAAAATCACTGATAAATCATTTATTTTAAATATCAAAGTTATTGGTTTTAATGGAATGTAATTGATAATCTAACTTTAAAAAACAAGATAGTTAATTATTTCTTATGTAAATTTAAAAATACAATTCGTAAAATGTAACAAAATATTTCATTAGACGAGCTAATATTTCTCATTTCTTGACTTTAGATTCATCTCTACAAAGCAACATTAATAAACACAAAAATAAGTTATATCTTAACTTTCTTAATTATTTATAAATTTTATTATATATTTTAATAACTTATTATATTTTAATCCGTTAATAATGCCTGAAATAATTTTGAAAAATATATTTTGATGAATATTTCAATTTTAAACTAATATGGACAACTGAGAATGAAATATTTTAAATTTAAAAAACTCTTCTAATAGTTTTAAATTAACAACCTATCCTCATTTGAGGACATTTAGTGTTCTAGCGAAAAATCTTCCAGATAAAAAAAAACTTTGAGATAACAGATTAATTTTCTATTATATGCTGACAAAGACATCAAAAGTAAAGTATTATAATATATATTATTCAACTTTATTTAAGTTAATATATGTGCGACGAATGAAAAATCATAAAATTACTATCTGAGTTACGGAATAGTAATTAATAGTAGACACATAAAACTCTCTGGGATCATTCGGAGTGATGCTATAAACTGTCACTAAAAAGCAGAAATCATTCCAACAAACCCCCAAAAATAACATGCCATTTTATTAGCTGTCCTCAAATGAGGACGCTGGGCGTCAATGGGTTAATTATTTATACAAGTACAGCCTTATGACTGGTGTATGAATTGTAAATATTTAATTAGTGTATAATTCATTGATTAATATTATATACATATTCTAGTTCGCCTTTGCCCACCTAGCGGTTGGTATTTCCAAAAGAAAATATTTCCTTGTTTATTTTATTTAGCTCTCATACCAGTTGTCATTTAGCATTGGCTCATATAATATTTAAAAAATAATAGCATAGTTTACATTGTACTGTTAAAGCCCTGAAGGTTCCAAAAAGTTTTTAAAAAATAATAACATTTTAATTTAACTACATATAATCAGTTAAATGCAATTTGAGGCTGCTGTCACTGCTTGTTTTAATGAATTGTACCCACTAAATGTAAAAAAAAAAAAAAAAAAAAAAAAAAAGATTAAAAAAAAAAAAGTGAAATTATTAAAATGGTAATGAAAATATGAATTTTGTTAATGGGTAAAGAAGTGTGAAAAATTTTTCTTGATTAAAATGATATTTGTTAAACCTAAGTAAAAATTTTTTAGGATATCATCCTTTTTTTTTATTTTTATTTATCTTCCCTAATTCCTTATATATATATTTTTTTTTAATTTTGTAAAGTTTTCTTTCTCTTAATACATTCCATGTCAAATCAACGTCATTCCATGTCAAATCAACGAAGCAAAAAACCTGACCCCCTCAGATTTCTATGAAATTTGGCTCATTTATTTGTTCTATAGAGAAATGAATCTGTACCAATTAATAAGTCTCTACCTCTTTTAGTTTTTGATATACAGGGCTGCAAAAATGCAAATTTTCAAAATTCTTGTTTTACAAATGTGCCCATATGTCCTTCCCTAATTGACTTAGACGTATAAATTTGGTATCATTAAAAAGCTTATAATACAGGCTTTCAAAGGATATATCGCATGCACACATTTTTAAAATTTTTCATTTCAAGGTCAAACTTTTTTTTTTTTTTATTGGGCTCAGATATTAGGTTTATACAGAAATTAATTAATACTGAATAAAAAGGTCTGCATCAAAAATGCAAATTTTCAAAATTCTTGTATTACAAATGTGCCCATATGTTCTTCCCTAATTGACTTAGAGGTATAAATTTGGTATCATTAGAAAGCTTACAAAACAGGCTTTCAAAGGATATATCACATGCACATATTTTTCAAAATTTTCATTTCAAGGTCAAACATTTTGACCTTTGACCTTCAATAACTCAAAAAGCACTTTTTTTATCTGAAAAAAATATATATTTCTCTTGATAATTTGTTTTATGTGTGCTGAAAATTTCAGAATGGGATAGCAATGGGATGACAAATACTGGAAAAAGTTACAAAAAAATAAAATAATAATTATATATGTATATGCACATGCACACATATTTCTTATTATTTTATAAACTCTGAATATTTGCAACATTTTTAATAAAATATAATTCTATTGAAAACTATAGTTTTGGACAGTTTAGGACAATAAGGTTTTGGACAGGACGGTAAAAACTATGGTTTATGCCATGGTTTTTACCATAGTGTCCGAAACCTTGTCATCCATGACTTTTATATATTATTATGGAATTTATTTATAACTATGCTTAATATAGTATATGTTAAGCTTAGTTATGTGACACTTTAAAAATATAGTTGTTTAAATAAGATATTATTTATAAGTATGTTTTAAAAGGTAAACATATTAATGTTTTTGGAGAAACATTATTATAACATTTTGATTAATATAAAAACAAAACTTTAGGCTTCTAAAAATTCATGATTTATAAATCATTGATAGATCATTTTGATTGATAATTTTTTAGTATTATGTATTTAACCAGTAAAATAAAAATGCATAACCTAATATTTTTTATTTATTTATTTATTTATTTTTTTTTTTTTTTTTTTAAGACTGCTGATATTGCAGGTTTATACAAAAAAGCAACAATTCTTAGATTTAAACAAGCTTGAATTGCATCTGAAATTCTTATAATTACCGTGAGACGAGAAAAAAAATGCTTTCTGGATATGTATAAATCAAGATTGCCAAACTGGTTGGCAAACAAAAACCCACTGGGTTTTTGTTAAAAATTTAAAATTTACAGATACCATTTATAAAGTATAGACTCTTATTTTTATTTTTGAGAAAATAGTATTAAAATTAAAAAGTAACTACAGTTATAAATATAATAAAAGCAAGTTTATCTTCTATAATGGGCTGTTCCCAGCGTCGTCTGCTCAATCACGTGATGTGTGAATAGCGTAAAATCGAATTCCGAGAATCAAATTCAATTAAATGTTGTTCTTAAGAACAAAAGTATTAATATTTAATATAAAATAAAATAAAAGTAATATTGTGCATTTTTAAACAATAGAGTAATTATATTTGTAAATTTAATAATTTTTAAAAAACACTTTGTGTTTGTTTATTTTTACCTGTAAGAATCGATTTTTGTATGTTGTAGTGTAACTGTTACATTAACTGATCTAGCAATAAATAATAGCTTGTTCTTGTGGAGTGTTTATGGATTATAATTTGAAATTTTAAAATGTTTTCAATTAAATTTAATTGCATAAAGGTGTTACAACAAGTTAATTAACTTAGTTACTGGCCTAATTGGTTTTACACCGTATGGTATTGCACTGTCAGTGATTTAAGAACCAAAAGTCAGAGTATTTAACATGTTCTCCATGAACATCAATAACAAATATAAACTAAATGATTGTAAATGTATACAGCAAACAAAAGATGATAAATAATGATATAAAATGGATTAAAAAGGGTGTATAAAAATGTATAAAAAAGTAACACAGATTAAATACGATTGATCAAAAATAAGAATAGAAAATATGTTATTTCAGCAATCGCTATAGGTGTAGAAGACTTCGTCTGCTGTTTGTTTATCACCTATCATGTGACCTCTGATGTCAGGTGAGAAGAGCCCATTCGTTCAGTTTTCCTTTTCCTGTAAAAACCTAACGATATTTTTCTTTAACAGCAGACATAAATGTTTTGCAAAATCAATATTTAACTAATTAAACTGTTTAGTTTTAAAACTTTATAATAATTTTATTTTAATTTTAGTAGCAACATAATTATAAATGTAATAAAATTTTCTTCTGTAACCGTTTCAATTGTTAAAAAACTTTTAAAATAATAATAATAATAAGATATTAGATTAATTATTAATTAGCAGTTTAATATAATTAGGTGTATTGCAACTAATATGCTAAATAACATATATCTAACATTGCAATGCAAATGTATTCAAAGAAAAGCCGAGAAAAACATGGGTTTTTGCCAACCCTGGTATAAATTGAAATAAATGTAATATTTACTTGTACAGATTTTTAAAAAATTTATTAATCTAAGCTGTAGGGCCCACCAGCAGCCAAGCGGTTCTACGCTCAAAGCTGGTAGATGTGAGCTGCAGGGTTCAATCCCCAGGGCGTGCTCGTCGGCCTAGATATTCAGAGTTTTTCCTTGTTTTCTCCGAAAATTGCATAAATACGTGCTAGGAGCCATTAGAAAGACCTCCATGGAGGGTACTCCCCCTTAGGCCTAAGACCCTAGAGTAGTCAATCAGCCTTACTCCCAAAACACCAATAGTCCAAGCTATAAACAGGTACAAATATTTATAGAATCAATAATAATAGTAAATAGATAAAAATTTGTTAATAAATGATAAGTGTACTAAATATAGATTATAATTATTTTCAAATTTATATTAATTTACTGCCCACATACATTATGTTTTACTTAAAGGAAAAAAAATTCCAGTATTCCTGTGTTTTCATGGCTTAATGTGAAAATTCATAAGTAACTTTGAAATTTTAGAATTTCATAAATATTAATTTAAATAAACATACAAAATATGTCTATGAATACGTTGTATATATTTGATATTTCTTAGGTTATAAACCAGTTAATTTACCTAAATGTTTATAAATTATCTACAAATTGTTTTAAGATTTGTTAATTTATAAACAGCATAATATTAAGATATTCACTTGTATATGGCAAATATTACTAAATCCTATTTCTAACCATATTCTAGCTCATTTATAGATTTTGAAAATACAGGTTTTTCACGGTAGAGGTTTCTGACGGTTTAAACCCTTGTCATGTCAAAAACCCAACCCTATAGTATCACATACTAAATTTTGTGGAATTATACACAAATGAATGTGAGTAGTATTCCTTTAAGACCAGGAACATTTTTACCTTAAAGCATTACATTCTTCTGTTTTTGCAACTGATAGAATAATATGGACTATACTATAACCAACATTTGTTAATTGAAATTTGTACTTTACACTTTCTGCTAATTAGCTTGATTGTTTTTTTTGTTTGTTTGTTTGTTTGTTTTTTTTTCTGATTTTATTACATACGACTGTTCCAGATGCAAAAATGTGAGTGGATGTCTAAGCCATACAATTGTACGCTTTCGGTCAGAAAGGTTGTTAAAACTTCCATATTCAGTGGAAAATAGCAGCATTACCAATTGCCCGATATGCACAGAAATTAAATAAACATGTTTCATAATAGCCCTGTGGCATACTAACTTAGTTTTATTATTATTATTATACAGAGTATAAGCTGAAATGTAGTCTGGGAAGAAATCACAGTATAACACTGCAACCTGTTGAGTAATTTAAACCAAAAGTTGATTTTTTTTTTTTTTTTTTTTTTTTTTTTTTTTTTTGTTAAGGTGCAACTATGGACATATTTATATGACATTCTGTGCATTAGCTCTTGAACTAGAGCTTATTACAAAAAAAAAAAAAAATTGTCATACAGACAATTTCTAAAAATGATTAAATTGTGTTCTGGTTCCCTCAAGATGCGTAAATCCACCGAAAACTGGAAGTTTAAATTTTTTACAAATCCAATATTTCCTTCTATTTAATATAGGGGTCATTCCATACCAAATCAACTACTCACTCAACCTGACCCCCCTCAGATTTCTATAAAACTTGCAGGAATCATTCTCCTTGATGATATGAGTGAGACTATATTTTTAGAATTTTTTTTATGTTTAATTTTTTTACAATAATTTTTTTTAATTTGAAAAAATCAGCATTTTTTAGCTTGTATAAGCATTTTCAATCTCAAATTTCTCAAGTTCCATAAGGGATAGAGATGTTTATGATATGACCCCTCAATTTAAAGAGTATTTCACAAGGTTTAATTTGATATGCAGCATCATTATGTTGGGTAAAATTTTTGAAAAATTTAAAGATAGTGTTTTTTAAAAAACCTGGAAAAAAAAAAAAAGTTTCTTGTTATACTAGAAGCTAAATAACCTGAAACTTTTTAAGTGGGATTTTGATCTCAATGGGATCAGGAGTTATGACAAAAAACTTTGTTACTCTACATGATAAATTGTATTACAATTACCATATAATATGCTTACTTTATAAAATACCTGTTCGTTAAAAAAAAAGTTTTTTTTTTTTTTTTTATCAAGTTGTAGTTAGGGATGTGGGTTTTCTGGAAAATTTTCAATCTCTAAATTACGAAGGTTTTGAAAAATAAAACTAAATACATTAAAAGCTACAAGTAAAAACTATTCAAAGAAAAGTATGAATAATTATTCAATTCAAAAAGAAATTAATAAACAAAACACGGAAATTATGATTTAATGGTTATTTAAACATGTATAAAGCTAGAAAGTTATAATTTTTAATGACATGTTTTGCATGTATAATGGTTGAATAATCTATATATATATAAGGTGTCTGTGAACGTTCTGTAGCTGTAAGAGACCCTCACACATCGCTGACAACAGCTGAACCCCATTTTATTAAATAAAAAAAAAAATTATGAGAATTAAAGATTTTTTTTTATTATTATTCTGTCTTCATTATCAAAAAAATCTAGAAAAATTAAATTTGATTTTGTTTTTTCCAAAATTTATTTATTTATTTTTTAATACTTCATACTAAAGTTACAAATTGGAAAAAAATGATCAAAGTTTTTCTTTGCACTTTATAATTTAAAAATAAAACATATACAAACAAACAAAAAAAAAACCGTTTTTGATAAACAAGAGCAAATTTAACAATTGTGAATATTCTGAAACTAAACAGAGCTTAGAGACCAAAGAAAAATTTTTACTGAGCTGAAAAAACTAGAGCATCAATTCCCAGAGTTTGAATAAGCACAGTAATTACTAACGTAGCTTCTCAGAGAATTTATAACTACATTAAGCACTCAGAGCTCTTTCAATATAAGAAAAGAAAACATCATCCATGCTGGAAGGATCACCACGTGACAGAATGGATATCTGTAGTTCTTTTCAGATGAGAAAAAATTTAATTTAGACGGCCCAGATGGATATCAATATTATTGGCACAGTTTGGAGAAAGAAGACGAAGTGTACTCTACTCGGCAAGTTGTTGGTGGCGTGATGGTGTGGCTAGCTGTTGGCTATGGTGGAAGGACAAATTTAGTGCTCCTAAGTAAGAAGCAGACTCACAAAGATTATATTGAAACACTAAGCAGTGAGCTTTTGCCATTTGCGTGTGATCGTGGAGGAGAAAACTGGATTTTCCAACAGGATGGAGCGCCAATACACACTGCTAACAACGTTAAAAAATGGTTTCATGAGAACAACTTCATTGTTTTACCCTGGCCAGCCAAGAGTCCGGATATGAATCCTGTAGAAAACATTTGGGCTATACTTGTTCATAAAATTTATGAGGGTGGACGCCAGTATGAATCAATTCACCAGCTCAAAGAAGCTCTTAAAAACATTTGGGAAAATTTCTGTCAAAAAAAGATTCAGAATCTCATTGATTCGATGCCTAACAGAGTATACGAACTTATTAAAGCAAATGGGAGACGAAACCCTTACTAAAAACGTTTTATTTTAGAGATACAAGATGTGTCAGTCTACTTTTTTTAAGAAAAATTACAGTGCAAATATGCACCATTTTTGTTTCCTGAATTTTTCCACTACATAATTCAAAAGGATTGAATCTATATCCAAATAATAATAATATATGATGTCTCAAGAATATAATCATATTAGAGAAATGAACCTCATATCTCTAATTAAAGAAATAAACGGCTTTAAAATATTACAAGTAAGTGTCAGTCTACTTTTTTTATGCAGTGTAAACATTATGGAATATACTGGAAAATGTTACAAAACAACAATAATTATAATAATTTTGTAAATTTTTCAAATATTTGCATAATTTTAATTAAATATAATTTTACTAAGAAATATAGTTTTGGACAGTAGTTTGAGACACCAAAGTTTTGGACAGTACGGTAAAAACCATGATTTATACCGTGGTTTTTACCGTAGTGTCTGAAACCTTGCCAACCCTGATTAAAATCATACAAATTTAATGTCAGTTTGTAAGAAACAATAAAATTTCTTACATAATAAATGTTTTTTATCTGAAGAGGGTCCTCATTGTTTAAAAAAGATTTGCCAAAAATGGTTGAATTAAAAAAAATTAAAATGCTTATTTTACTTAGATTTAAAACAATACCTTTCATAAAGCTCTTGGACATCGGTCGTTAATTTTATAAGAGCATTTTTATTATATTTAAAACAATACCTTTCATAAAGCTTTTGGACATCGGTCGGACATAACGACTGATGTCCAAGAGCTTTATGAAAGGTATTGTTTTAAATATAATTAAAAATGCTCTTGTAAAGTTAAAATTTTTAATGCTTATTTTACTTCTACTTAAAAGAGTATGAACCCAAAGTCACAACTAACTCTTTCTGCATTGAGATCTCAGAAAAGACTAATCAAAAAATTAAATTACTGTAAATATGGAGATGAGTCACATGCCAGCAGCAACATAAATAAAACAAGCTAAATAAAGATAGTATTGAACCAGAAAATCTGTAATTAGCAAATGAATTGATTATTATTTACTTACTATGACTTAGGCTGTCATTAATTTGTAAATGTAGTAATTTATTATCTGAATGGAATCTGATATAAATTTATAACCATGTATTCTAAACATTTTGTAATCTGTCTTTATAAAGCTGCATAAGTTTTAAAAACATCACTCCTGATTCTAATCTTAAAAATTTCAAACTTATAGAATTACACACATACACATTTAAAAAGTAAATTAAATAATCAAATTTTTAATGATCTTAGAAATTTTCATGAAGAAAACTTTTTTTTACTATTTTACCAGTCATAAATATGAACTTTAAAAATAATGTATTTTATCATGTAAGCATATTATATGGTAATTATAATACAATTTAATATATAGAGTAACTTTAAGTTTTTTGTAATAACTTCTGATCCCATAGAGATCCCACTCTAAAAGTTTCTGGTTATATAGCTTTTAGAATAAACCAAGAACATATTTATTTTTCAATTTATTTTTTAATTTTTACCCAACATAATGATGTTGCATATCAAATTAAACCTGGTGAAATACTCTTTAAAACAAGGGGTCATAAACTTCTCTATCCCTTATAGAAATTGATAAATTTGAGATTGAAAATGCTTACACAAGCTAAAAAATGCTGATTTTTCGAAATTTAAAAAAATTACTTTTAAAAAATCAAATGAGATAAAAAATTTCTAAAAATATATTCTCATTTATATCATCAAGGAGAATAATTCCTACAAGTTTCATAGAAATCTGAGGTGGTCAGTTGAAAATTGATATTTTTTGGTTGATTTGGCATGGAATGACCCATAGAAGAAAGTAATAATTCAAAACAAATTTATATTTTTTCTTTGTATACTTTTTACTTATTTTATATTTTTATATTCTGTACAGATAAAGAAAATTTTAGATTATTTATTAAAATTCCTTAATTAAAAGTTAAGTTTTTTTAATGTACAAAATCAAAAACTTTAAATAATTGAACTTGAAAAAAAATTTTTTTTTTTTTTCTTCTTTAAGAATCTTAAAGTAAAAGTACAGATTTTCTGAAAATTTAAATATGTACTTTTATTTGAAGTAATTTTAATTTTGGAGAATATATCTATGTAACGCAACAGGGAATTCTAAATCCAGGTGCTTTAGCAAGGTATTCCATTAAAAGTGCAAATTTATATAAATTGGAGTTTTTTCTTTTTCTTTTTTTTAATCCAAATCAAATAGGTAGATGGCACGTTGAATCGAATAGGTAGATGGTGCAGGCAATGATGCCAGACGGTCTGCTGGTATAAATATATGGTCACAAAAACAACAACTTTCTTGTGTATGGAAAAGTGGATTGTAAATAAACAGGCAGGTTCTAGTCAATAAATGCACATCATTCTCGAAACAAACTAACAACTTTTACTTCCAAGACTAACAATATTACTAAATAATCTCAACTTATTAAACAAAAGTCATGAAAACAGAGTTATATGCACTGCAGAGGATGAGTATGAAATTGAAAAATTTGGCCCAGTCCATTTATTTTTTGCCAGTGTATGGCCCGGCCCAGACAAAAAACAATAAAATCGGGCCCGATCCGGCCCAGCCTGATTCAAAAATAGAAAAAAAAAAAAATGCATGCCTTTCTATGAAAAAGATTTTTAGTATGTGTTTTGCAGAGGTTTTATATAGCAAAGCAATAGAATCTTCTTTAACTAAACTGCTGAACTTTTACAATATAATTATATACAAACAAAAGTTTATTATTACAGACGTACAGAAGGCACAAAGACAGACAGAAAGTTAAATCGCAAATATTAGCACTCGTCAAACAATATAGGACAGTATTTAAAATGGTTATTACTACTAAAAATGCACGGTCAACCATTTCCTCTTATGTACCGTAATGTATATGAATCTTTCATGTGATCCAGTAAACAAAATTTTAATGGTAATCCGACCATATTCGATAGAAAAGAGGCTTTTGTACATGCTAAAAATGATGCTACTTTCATTCAGTGCACTGGAGAAAAGAAAAAGGAGTTAAGAGAAAATTTTATAGTGGCAGGATTTTTATAGCCTTCATACCACCTAAACTCTACATACCATAGGGCACAAAGCCTTATACACAGTAACGTATCTAATTTCTTTTGTTTGAACATGTGCACAAACTAGTAGTGACATGCATACTATTTTGAATAGGAAACCATTTAGTACTAATTGAGATAAAATACAATAATTTCGAGACATGCTAAAAATATTTGCAGAAAATCAAATCGCGAACAGATTGACTGATAAGCAATTAAATTGAAGTTAGACATTTTTTTAACAAAATGAAATTTTACGGGATACCTTTAAAATTTGAAACTCATAAATGTTATACCAATTTCACCACCTAATTAAAATTTTAATTTAACAGAAGCTAAATTATTAATAAAACCAAATTAATATTGTACAATGGTGAAACCAAAATCATTCAAAGAAAGGTTTCCAAATAAAATTCATAGTTCACAACCCAATTTTCATACTCCACATCCACAGACAGTACAGTTTTAATATAGGACTTCCACGACACCTTTTAAATTTTTTTTGTTATGTTAGCAATGACTTTTTATTAATTTTGGTATATATATATATATATATATATATATGTATATTTAATAAATAAATAATAAAATAAAATAATTCCTATTTTGATTATATTTTAATTTAACAGAAGCTAAATTATTAATAAAACCAAATTAATATTGTACAATGGTGAAACCAAAATCATTCAAAGAAAGGTTTCCAAATAAAATTCATAGTTCACGACCCAATTTTCATACTCCACATCCACAGACAGTACAGTTTTAATATAGGACTTCCACGACACCTTTTAAATTTTTTTTGTTATGTTAGCAATGACTTTTTATTAATTTTGGTATATATATATATATGTATATTTAATAAATAAATAATAAAATAAAATAATTCCTATTTTGATTATATTTTAATTTAACAGAAGCTAAATTATTAATAAAACCAAATTAATATTGTACAATGGTGAAACCAAAATCATTCAAAGAAAGGTTTCCAAATAAAATTCATAGTTCACGACCCAATTTTCATACTCCACATCCACAGACAGTACAATTTTAATATAGGACTTCCACGACACCTTTTAAATTTTTTTCGTTATGTTAGCAATGACTTTTTATTAATTTTGGTATATATATATATATATATTTAATAAATAAATAATAAAATAAAATAATTCCTATTTTGATTATATTTTTTAGTCAATTTAACACAAAAGTTCATATTCTGTATATATCTTTAAAATATTGCTAGGTTTAAAATGACGCTTGCAAAGATTCTGAAGAAACAACTGTTAAAAATGCATTTTTTTTCGTAAAATAATCTCATCAGACAAATGTCGTCATTTTTTCTTAGTCCATTGAGCCAAGTCCGCATGCTTAAATATTGTTCATGTATAATTTTTTTTTTTTTTTTTCACGTATCGTTTCGACAAAAAATAATTGAAACTGGTCCACATTAGTAGTCCAGGCAACGAAGGCCAAAATTTGACGAATAGAGGAAAAAAATCGTGTAGTTTTGAAATTTTACATACTCATAGCCGAGAGGGTCCTGAACAACATACTAAAAGTCCCCGCCCGTGGGGGGTGAGCGGGGGGCAGGGGGCATTTAAGGGGGGCAATTTTCAGTTTTTATTAAATATCTTAAAAACTATCGCATTTAGAGAAAAAATGTCAATTACAAAATTAATCTACGTAAAATTTCCTACAAAAATGTATATTACATTTTGCTTGTACGATCATTAGTTTAGAAGATATAGGGAGATGAAATAACACATTTTCTTGAAAAATTCTTTTTTGCAATAGTAAAATCAACTAAAGTGTGCAATTAAAAGGGTTCTTGTCAAATATTTTCTAATGTAAAAAAAAAATATATACATAGGGAATATGCAAGGATAATACAGCATGTTTTGTAAGTTTTAAATAATTTTAAGGCTAGTAGGCGCAAGTGGCGGTTTGAGTAAAAATCTGGATAAGTCCAGTCAAAATAGGAAAAATAGAAAAAAAAAATCGTGTAGTTTTGAAGTTTTGCACACTCATAGCCGAGAGGGTCCTGAACAACATACTAAAAGTCCCCGCCCGTGGGGGGTGAGCAGGGGGGCATTTAAGGGGGGCAATTTTCAGTTTTTATTACATATCTTATAAACTATCGCATTTAGAGAAAAAATGTCAATTACAAAATTAATTTACGCAAAATTTCCTACAAAAATGTATATTACATTTTGTTTGTACGATCATTAGTTTAGAAGATATAGGGAGATGAAATAACACATTTTCTTGAAAAATTCTTTTTTTGCAATAGTAAAATCAACTAAAGTGTGCAATTAAAAGGGTTCTTGTCAAATATTTTCTAATGTAAAAAACAAACATATACATAGGGAATATGCAAGGATAATACAGCATGTTTTGTAAGTTTTAAATAATTTTAAAGCTAGTAGGCGCAAGTGGCGGTTTGAGTAAAAATCTAGATAACGAAAACCCAAAACCGATCAACATTAAAAAAAAAAATCATGTAGCTTAGAAATTGAGCACAGTTATAAAGTTAAGTGCCCTGAATAACATACCAAAAGTCCCTAACCATGGGGGGGGGGGCATTTAAAGGGGGGCCCATTTCAGTTTTTATTAAGTATCTTGAAAACTATCGCATTTAGAGAAAAAAAGTCTCAAAGATATAAGATTTTTTTTAATGTTGATCAGTTTTGGGTCTTCGTTATCTGGATTTTTACCAAAACACCACTTTCGCCTACTAACCTTAAAATTATTTAAAACGTACAAAACATGCTGTATTATCCTGACATATTCCCTATGCATATATTTGTTTTGTACATTAGAAAATATTTTATCAGAACCCTTTTAATTCCACAATTTAGTTGATTTTACTATTGCAAAAAAAAAAAAAAAAAAAAATTTCAAGAAAATGTGTTATTTTGTTCCCCTATATATTTTAAACTATTGATCATACAAACAAAATAGAATATACAATTTTTTTAGGAAATTTCACGTAGATTAATTTTGCAATTGAGATTTTTTTTCTCTAAATGTACTTAATAAAAACTGAAATGTGCCCCCTTTAAATGCCCCCCCCCCCCCATGGTTAGGGACTTTTAGTATGTTATTCAGAGCACTTAACATTATAACTGTGCTCAATTTCTAAGCTACACGATTTTTTTTTTTTTTAAATGTTGATCGGTTTTGAGTCTTCGTTATCTAGATTTTTACTCAAATCGCCACTTGCGCCTGCTAGCCTTAAAATTATTTAAAACTTACAAAACATGCTGTATTATCCTTGCATATCCCCTATGTATATATTTGTTTTTTACATTAGAAAATATTTGACAAGAACCCTTTTAATTGCACACTTTAGTTGATTTTACTATTGCAAAAAAGAATTTTTCAAGAAAATGTGTTATTTCATCTCCCTATATCTTCTAAACTAATGATCGTACAAGCAAAATGTAATATACATTTTTGTAGGAAATTTTACGTAGATTAAATTTGTAATTGACATTTTTTCTCTAAATGCGATAGTTGTTAAGGTATGTAATAAAAACTGAAAATTGTCCCCTTTAAATGCCCCCTGCCCCCCGCTCACCCCCCACGGGCGGGGACTTTTAGTATGTTGTTCAGGACCCTCTCGGCTATGAGTGTGCAAAACTTCAAAACTACACGATTTTTTTTTCTATTTTTCCTATTTTGTCTGGACTTATCCAGATTTTTACTCAAACCGCCACTTGTGCCTACTAGCCTTAAAATTATTTAAAACTTACAAAACATGCTGTATTATCCTTGCATATTCCCTATGTATACATTTGTTTTTTACATTAGAAAATATTTGACAAGAACCCTTTTAATTGCACACTTTAGTTGATTTTACTATTGCAAAAAAGAATTTTTCAAGAAAATGTGTTATTTCATCTCCCTATATCTTCTAAACTAATGATCGTACAAACAAAATGTAATATACATTTTTGTAGGAAATTTTACGTAGATTAATTTTGTAATTGACATTTTTTCTCTAAATGCGATAGTTGTTAAGATATTGAATAAAAACTGAAAATTGCCCCCCCTGCCCCCCGCTCACCTCCCACGGGCGGGGACTTTTAGTATGTTGTTCAGGACCCCTCGGCTATGAGTATGCAAAATTTCAAAACTACACGATTTTTTTCTTCTATTTTTCCTATTTTGACTGGACTATAGAGAAATATATAGATTAAGAAGTATTTTGAAATAATTACATAATATTTCCACTTTTTTTTAAATTAAGAAATTCTAGAGAAATTAAAAACAGATGACTACAGGCTTCAAAGCAGTTAATATATCACCCAGTTGAACTAAAAAATTGACAAAATACTCAATGAACAATGCAAAAAAAAAAAAAAAAAACTGGGGGAAATCCCCTTTATGATATATTTTTAGTTGGGTTTTTCAAAACATTGAGAGAAATTCTCGCAATCCCACCTTCTAATACGAACCCTGCAAGTGCAATTAGTAATAAATATGGCAAAATTCCCTGAAGATTAAATTTAAAACTGCTGAACAAAATGCTAGATTTTTTCTTTTAGACAGGCATGAAATTTTCTCACCTGAGCCTAAAATCCTCCTTCCTGAAGGCCATCTTGTTGCTTTTGAGATCATTGCAAATCCAATGAGGAATTGTAATTGTAACAAAAAATGATGGGGGAGGAGGATTAACAAATTATGCTTCCTTATTACCAGTGATGTAATAATATAATATACACTGCAGTTAATCGTCATGTCTTTGCTGTTTTGTCAAAGTTGATTCTCGCGGTTTGTGGTTATTTTGCTGAAAAATCAACAATTAACTGCTTTAAAAAAAAAAAAAAAATTTTGCAACAAATGGCCGAATTGCAGCGTCATTTAACTGATATTAAACAGGGTGGCCACTGGTCAAGGAATTATGGAAAAGTTATGGAATTTCTTGTAAAGTTAAGAAATTTTGAAAAATTTTGTGGAAATAAGCCATATTTGAAAGCTCATTATTGTAAATTATTAAATCATTTGCTAATTTTGTGAAAGAAACAGCATAAGTCATGGAAAAGTTCTAATTTTAGTCATCCTGTTGGGGGGGGGGGGGGTTAGTACTAATAACTGTTTTTTCCTCCCTAAAATTTTTAAATGTGATTATCGTACATTTTTTATGTCTAGTTTACAAAAAAATAAAAATTTAATTAAAAAAAAATTGCATTATATTTTGATAATTTTGTATCATGTGCAAGTCTTAGACTTTTAGATAGATTTGCACTTTCATGCCTGTTTAGATGATTTAAAAAAAAATGATTTTGTTTTATGTTAAAAAGAAACTAGTATGTTGTGGCCACCACAAGACTTTCTTTTATATTTTCCTATATACATATTCAATCAGTAACAATATTTAAAAAAAAAAAAAAAAAAAAAAAAAATTACGATTTTTTTTTCTAAGTCTTTTTTTTTTTTTTTTTTTGTTAAAAGTAATACATATTCAACCAGTAACAATATTTAAAAAAAAAAAAAAAAATTTTTTTTTTTTTTTTTTTTTTTTTTGTTAAAAGTAAAAAAAATCGATAACTTTGTTTTAAATTATCAATGATTTATAGTTCAACCATTCGTTTTAAAGGTATTGACGAGATCTTTCGACATCTTCAAAATTTAACCCCCCCCCCGGGGGGTACTTCCCCCCAGGGGGGGAACCGATGCCCCCCCCCCATGCACAAATTTTTTTTTCCTAGTTAACTACTACTATTATCAATAACTCATATTAATTTTACAATCACAAGTTTAAAAAAAACTCTCATTATGTACATTTATACGAAATTTTGTCCTATACTGCCATGTTAAAAATTTAGAAAAAATGCGATCACAGCGCCACCTGTTGAGCTATTGATCCCCAAATGTAATCAGCACCACTTTATGTCGGGGACCAACTAAATACCAAGTTTGGTTAAATTTCGTTAAAAAAAAAAAAGAAAAAAAAAATTACAATTTTTTTTCTTTTTTTTTTCGTTAAAAGTAAAAAAATTGATAACTTTGTTTCAAATTGTCACAAATTTATAGTTCAACCATTCGTTTTAAAGGTATTGACGAGATCTTTCGAAAGATACCCATCTTGAAAATTTACCCTTCCCCCCCAGGGGGGAACCGGTGCCCCCACATGCACAAAATTTTTTTCGTAGTTAACCACTACTATTATCAATAATTCATATTAATTTTACAATCACAAGTTTAAAATAACGCTCATTATGTACATTTATACGAAATTTTGTCCTATACTGTCATGTTAAAAGTTTACATAAAATGCGATCACAGCGCCATCTGCTGGGCGATTGATCCCAAAATCTAATCAGACCCTTTCCATGTCAGGGTACAACTATACACCAAGTTTGGTTCAATTTCATTCATCGGTTCGTGAGATACGGTGAAAAATACGAAATTTTGGGATCACAGCGCCACCTGCTGGACGATTGATCCCCAAATCTAATCAGCACAATGTCCCGCCAGGGTCCAACTATATACCAAGTTTGGTTGAATTTCATTCATTGGTTCGTGAGATACGGTGAAAAAACGAAACCACAGACAGACAGACATTTTTTAAAAACTATCAATTCGTGTTCAGGACATCCCAAAACGTGTAGATCCGTCAAAAAACGGAGGTCGAAAATTTTCGCGATTCCAATACTTTCTCTATATTACATATAGAAGAAAGTAAAAAAGAGAGAGAACTGTAATTTATTTTGTTGAACAGATTAAGTTACAGTTGTAAGATAAAACAAAATTTAACAGTAGATTTCTTCATTAAAAAATAGATTTTAATTTTTTTCATTCCCAATGCATCAGATCCAATGTTTATTGTTAGAAAGTTGCCATAGTTACATATAGTGCAACTCTGAGCTGTTATAGCCATGTCAATTAATATCGCCTTCGATTGATAAAAATCTTGTTATTGTACGTTACTATGTTATTTTATATTTCATTTGCCATTCTTTTATTATTTCGATATTTTCTCATCTTTTTTATTGAATATCATTTTGTAGCTCGCTTAATTCCCCCTTGGATTGGTTTGAGCCAAATTTTTATTTGTTTTTCCATGATCATTCCCTGGAGATTAGGGATGCGCCGAATATTCGGTATTCGGCCATACTACCGAATATTCGGTTTGGCCGAATTTAAAACTATTCGGCTAGGCCGAATATCAAATTATTCAGTTACTATTTGGCTAGTTGAACATATAAAAATTCAATTTTTAAAAATGTTTAATCATTTGAAAAAAATTGCTATTTTTAATAATCATTGCATTAAGATTTTTCAGAGTAATTAAGAAATAAATTATACTTAAATGAAGATAATTGTTTTAGGTATCTAGTTTCAAGTAACATTGAAGAAAATTAATTATTAGTTACATTAATTATAACGATTAATAATAATGCATGTTTCTAAAGTTGAGTTAAGAAAGAGCATACGTAATTCACATGATGATGCCATTTAGGGAACTTCAAGAGACCGAACAAAGATCACATTCAAATCTGGCAAGAAAAATGACACAAGTCATAAAATAGCAATTTTGAGTTTGCCATTGAAAAATGCATATGAAGTACCCCAACATGCACAAAAAGCATCACATCTCTATTCCACAATTTATGCACATGAGAAAAAGAGGCATTTGTGACAGCTTTAATATAGGTTGGCCAATACTACGTTGTTATTTTTAAATTGATTTTTCTCAAATGCGGCATTTCTGGGTTACGTTTATTATTATCATTATTATTATTTGGTGTGGACATGACAAGGTATTGTTTTTTAAGCAATTTTGTGTGTTTATTAAGAAACCTTACAGTTGTTAATATAATTTTCTTTGACTGTGAATTCAGCATTACACCACTACTTATGTATAGTAATAATTTTCTAATATTTTTCTACATTTATGTAAACCATTGTTTCTGAATAGTAGTTTTTTATAATATTTTTTCATAATTAAAAAAATAAAATTACTAAATGTAAATTGTACAGGGTGGGCAAAAAGTCCGTAAATACTTTAAAAATTCATAAAACCTGCAAAAATAACCGAAATAAAAAACAGTTTGCAGATTTTGCATCTATAGGTCACGGAATTTTTTTTTAAGATAAGAAGAAAAAAAAAATTAATTAAAAAACAGCCGACAGATGGCGCTGATATGAACGACTTAGTTGGAAATATGCAAATGAGACAGGCGATTATGAATACTTTTGGCTATGGGAATACTTTAAATCCCGGGTGTATTGATCCCGTCCATCCAATCTGTCGGAAATGAAAAATGCAATCCGCCGAGAGCTGTCATGTATACTGCCGGACATGCTCAACTCTGTCGTTGCTGAATTTGTGACACGTCTGCAATGTGTTTTCACCTGTGGTGGTGAACATGTGGAACACATATTGCTATAATAAATGCTTTGGTAATATTATTTTTGTTATTTACATGTCTTTTCTTTCACTTATGTACGAAACGCCCCCTAAAACTGCAAACCGTTTTTTATTTTGGTTATTTTTTCGGGTTTTATAAATTTTTAAAGTATTTACGGACTTTTTGCCCACCCTGTATTACTGAAAAAGTTCGAAAAATTTTTTATTACTTTTCGTATAACCAAACAGCCAGGCTCCAAACAAATGTAAACTTATTGAATTTTGTCCATTGGTCCGTGAGATACGGCGTCCACAAAATTTTGGATACACACACAGACACTTTTTAAAAATGGCCGAATTGTGTTCAAGATATCTCAAAACATGTAAATCCATCAAAAACTGGAAGTTGAAAAATTTTACGAATGCAGTAATTTCTTCTTTTATATATTTTTTAAAAAAAAGATAAAAAACATTTTTCTACTAAAAACTACTTGTCTAAGATTTTATCTGCCCCACCAGTGCCCGGAGAGGTTTTGTTTTCAAAGCTGGAAGACATGAGGTGCCGGTTTCGAACTCAGATCTCACTCATCGGCTAGCAACTCAGAGTTTTACGTTGTTTTCTCTGAAGCTCACGTAACTATGCACTAGGGCCCCTTAGGAAGACTCCCCTAATAAGGGGAAATCCACCCAGGTTTGGAACCATAAACAAACGTCCTTGCATTCCCACACAGCAAAAACAAGATTTATCCAAATTCCTGCATTGTGCATAAGTAAAATTTCAAGAGAAAAAATATTTTTTCACAGCAATTCAAAATATAGCCTTTCAAATTAAGGTGTCGTGTGTTACATGTAGAAAAAAGAAATTTCTTTGCTCGACATTATTTGTCCATGACAAAACCATGTCATTGTACGTTGAGGAATTTATTCGCCTGTCCTTAAAAATAAATCTATATTCATTCTAATTTTTCTCATACAGTGAAAGTTATATTCATGACTTGCTTTTTTTCTACACACATATAAAAATGTTTTCCTTAATCTCATACTTTCAATAAATTGTGCCATATGAATGTAGTTATTGTAAAAAACGATACGCACAGTTTTTGTTTATCAAAAATGTATGGTTGATGATTCAGAGAATAAAAAAAAATCTTCAACTATATTGTAAAGTTTACTGAATCGAGATTTCTTGATGAATATAGAAAGCAATCTAAATTTACGCCTTATTTCTGTGGCTGATGTTTTTAATTATCTACTGCATTCTAGTATAGATTTTTTTTTTTTTTTTCTATTATTTTGTAATCAGTTGTGTATCTTCGCGTCGCCGCACTTGTTTTTTAAAGTAAGAGCTTTCGTTCGTTGACATCTCGAAACACATTTGTTTAATCATGAAGTGTTTGTTACCTCAAATCATTTACAATTAAGTTATCACAGTTCTTTAGCTGTCAGGGACGCTTCATTCTCAATTTTGTGACGGATATTTCTTTGACACAAGGATACTGCTAGCTGATTCTATATAAAAGATGCTGCATTTCATTCATGTATAAAACAAAATTAAAAAGAATTGTAATGAAAACCAAATTTCTTATTTTGTATTCTTTTAGAATATCAAATCATATAGAAAAAATAATGTACACTTTTAGACTTCATTTTGATATATTGATTGATTGATTCCAAATTACATTGGAATATTTGAGGTATATACCTCAAAGATTTTAGTATACAATAAACACTCCATTGTCCTCGACAGGATTATGTGCGTTGTGGATTATCCGTGGGCTCGAGAAAAGGGAAAGATTAAGAAAAGCATAAGCAGGGTGGCCTCTGATCAGGAAATCATGGAAAGTCAGGGAATTTAAGTAAGTTTGGAAAAGAATTTTTGTAATAAATAAACTGCATAAAGGCAGGGAAAATAGTAAAAAATGGGCATGGAAAAGTCAGGGAATTTGGAAGAGTACTAATGTTAGCCACCCTGGTAAGATCAAGAGAAAGTGCTGTCTTAAGAGGGGATGGGAGGGGGGGGGATTGACTTTTTTTTAAAGGAAATATATATACCGTAATTTCGCGTATATAACCCGCGGCGGAAGGTAGCCCGCAGCATAAAAAAATCCATTTAAAAATAATTATAACCGAAAGATAGCCCGCACTTCTAAAATCACATGGTCGGCAATCGCTATTTATAATCTCAATACTAATTGCTATTATTTTAATAGTAAGTAGGTAAAGATACAAATAATAAACAAATATACAACTAAGACAAATATACAACTAAATATAAATAATAAACAAATAAATTTACTTAACTATAATAAAAAAGCAAATAATCATAACATAGTATTAATCTTTCTTTATATATAAATTACTATGAACTGGGGTAAATTCTAATGATTAACACCTTTATTCAATTTATAAGAAAATTATAGATTAATAATAAATTTATTTGCAATATTGTTTGGGACAGTTCGTCTTCATCATCCGTATTATCCTCCTCATCAAGTTCCTTTTCACTGTCCTCAATTTCATCGTTATTATACGTTAATAATCGAGACTTCCGAAACAAAAATGAGACTGGTGTTGATTTTCTCGTTGTTCGCGATAGATACCCCGCACCGGATGATAGCCCGCAGGACATACAAAGTCAGGTTTTTTTTATAGATTACCCGCGGGTTATATACACGAAATTACTGTACTTATGTTGTTTTTGTGCGATTTTTTTATAGTACAGTCTAGTTTTGTTTAATTTTGTGCATAAATTAGCTTACAGTATTTACTGTACTGTCAATATTTGAATTACTATTATATACAATACCATTAAGTTTTTGATGTAAAATAGATTTTATATCATTTTCAGCCTTTTGCGGTTTATCTCCGGAACGCAATGCCATTCAGTTCTGCGGATAAACGGAATTTTATTATATATATATATATATTATTTTTGTTTTTTAATGCAACTACTACCCCCCCCCCCTCCTTTTTTAAAATTACTATTCATTAAATTGAAACATCTATTTTTGTTGCATTTTATATTTTCAAGTTATATTTCGTGAAATAAAAATTTTATTATCAGTTTAACTCTCTAAAAAGGTATTTGTGTATTGGAGAAGAAGGTGAATCTTATCGTTATTACAAAATTTTTTATTTAGTTGGTGTGTAATTAATCCGTATCATTTAAAACTAGCTTCTTTTCTACGAAGCCATCTGGCTACAATGTGGCATTATTATTATTTTCCCTAAAGAAAATTTGTTTTTATAAAACAAAATTGTTATTTTAGAAAAGTAGTTATTGTTTTGCATGGTTTTATAAAATGAAATTGAATTAAAATGCCGAGCTGTGTCCGACAATAGGTTGAGTCTAAAATGCTCTTGCAAATATGATTAATTTGCTTTAAAACAAAAACTAATAAATTGGAACCTTTAGTGCTAGCTCATATAAGCCTAATGCACTGTGATTCGCAATCTTTTTTTTTTTTTTTATCATTGTCATCTTATTCCGCTATTTAAAAAGGTATTTATTATGTACACGTAAACGTAATATTAATTTATATTTGCATTAGAGTCGTTTGTTTCTTCTTTTTTTTAAGTGGGTGTTTATAAAATGCGTATGGTCTGAAAGCAATAACGAAGAGAGTGAATGTCGGGTGTCAGTTGCTTCCGATACCCTTTGGCAGTAATCCCAAAGAGCGAGGTGGTGGCGTCAAAGTTTGGCCTTAGCCCCAATCTTTTTACTCTCTTGCGCATGTATTCAAATTTGAATTTTCCACTTAGAAAAGAATGCATCTTCGGTCAGATTCACTTACGGTTGGAGGAGTTTAATAGTCGTTTGTTTCCTTTTGATCTGAGTGTAGTGTTAAATTCGGAACTTTTCTCTAAGGGAGATTTTTTTTCTTCCAAAGTATCACGTAAATACTTATATATTTCGATTTCTTTAAATGATTTTTTTTTTTTTTTTTTTTTTTTAATTGTGTACTAAACTTAGTGTTTAAGATTTCCATTGGCTTGTCCTTGCTTTAATTATCACAAACATTATAATAATAAATTACTACGAAATTTATTATTATTAACGGTCATTGTATCTTCTTTTCTATTACTTACTAGCAGGCTTTTAGAAATAGAAAATTTGACGGTGCTTTGCAGGCCATTCCACAAAGTGATTTACAACAGGCAATAAATCGATTCATTAATAAATCGCTGTAAAAAGTGCATTGAAGCCGGAGGGTCTTATTTTGAATAAAAAACCAAAACAGGTATTAATTTCTTGTTTCCATTTCTTTTTTACAGACCCAGTCTTAAAACTTATTTGACGCACTGTGTAAGCCGTTAAATTCCGTACTGTAGTTTCAGAGAAAACCACAGAAAACCGAGAACACCTTTATTCCAATATCTCCAATTCTAATTATGATGCAGGCTTTCGAATTCCGATACTCCGCTTACATTTCGTATTAAGGATTTTTTGCCCGCAGTTAAGCAACTTTCAGATAAACCCACGAAAAAATTAGACATTTTTTTTTATATAACAATGTTGATATTACCTTTGTATCTCACCTTCTAATTAACATAATTTCATAGGTAAGATATCATTTTAAAAGCCATTGAAATTGAAGAGTACATATTGCAAATCTTCGTCGCCAGAGGGCGCTTTGATATTTTAATTATTCAATATCTCCAATTATGATTAAATTACTTGTCGGGAGAAGTTTAGGAGACCGTAGGCCCCACCGGGTTGGGAATTTGTCAGGATTTTCAAAGGTCCTTTACATTGTGAGCGAACAGGTTGTTTCAAATCATGAAACGTAAAGCGAGTCGCCACAGAGCGTAAATTTGCTACAGTTAAGATTTTCGAAGCTATTTATGCACTATGAGCGAGTAAGCTGTTGTAAGTTCTAAAACGGCGATAAGACGCCACCGAACGGGAGTTTCGTAAAGTCGGATTTTTCAAGGATCGCAAATCAGTTGGTCGCCGAAAACGGCTAGTTTAAATTTTTTTTTTTTTTTTTTTTTTTTTTAATGGCATGATCTTACTTGCTTTTTCGTATATATTGTTTTCTTGACGGAGTGTAGTTTCTTAAATTTTTATGCAAAAATCCTTTTTAACTTATACTTACTTTAATTGTTTCTTAATGAACTTAAAACCCCTTATTACTTTCTTCTATATGAATATATAGAGAAAGTATTGGGTTCGTAAAAGTTTTCGAACTCCAGTTTTCGATAGATTTACACATTTTGGGATGTCCTGATCCTGAACACGATTTGACTGTTTTTAGAAAATGTCTGTGTGTGTGTGTGTGTGTGTGTGTGTGTGTGTATCACAAATTTTGTGAACGCTGCATCTCATGAACCAATGCACGAAATTTAACTAAACTTGGTATTTAGTTGGACCCTGATATAAACTGGTGCTGATTAGATTTGTGGAACAGTTGCTCAACAGGTGGTGCTGCGATCGCATTTTTTCTAAATTTTTAACATGTTAGTATATGACAAAATTTCGTATAAATGTACATAATGAGAGTTATTTTAATCGTGTGATTGTAAAATTAATATGAATTATTGATAATACAGTGGAAGTTAACTAGGGAAAAAAAATTGTGCGTGTGGGAGCATCGCTTCCGCTCCTGGGGGGAAAGTACCCCCTCCCCTCTCGTGGGGAGTAAATTTTTGATATGGGTATCTTTCGAAAGATCTCTTCAATATCTTTAAAACGAATGGTAGAAGATCTGTGATAATTTTTATCAAAGTTACCGATTTTTTTTTTTTTTAATCTTTTTAACGAAAAAAAAAAGAAAATAATAATTTCTTCTGATTTGCAAAAAATTGACATCTTTCGGCAGGCATTTAGTGATAATATAATACTGTCAGATAAAAATCGTCTGCATTTAAAATGGAAAATAATTTGGTAATTTAATAAATAATTTGTATTGAATAAATTTTGTGTAAAATTATATAGAAGAAAGTCATGTGGTGGCCACCTCATATTAGTTCATTATGGGAAGGGGGGGGGATAACCATTTCATTTTATTGCCTGTCAGGTTAAAAATATATTCAATTATATTTGTTCATAACCATTTCACATACAGTTTTCTGCTTGAGTGGTTCTCCCCATTATCCCCGTAATTCTTTGATTGTATTTAGCAATTCTATTTTATTAAGTTGATTTTCAACCTTGACTGGCCTTGTCACTTAGCGTGTTCCTGATGCTCCAGTAGGTAATCAGTGGTGAAGCTCTCGAAGTGTGCCGTCACGGTGCATTGCATTACTAAGTTTTAATTTAAAAGAGGGGAAATATCACAGCTTGTAAATACATTTTTTACATATTACGGAGAAGACAATAGATACTGTGTACTTTTTAATTGCGCTGTGTTTATTATTTTCTTCTATAGTATTAGTTCTGTTAAAATTTTCAACTACCTGTTTTTGATGGATTTACACTTGTTTAAAAGTCTAGAATATGATTTGACCACTTTTAAAAAATATCTGTGTGTGTGTGACAAAAATTTTAAGGCAGCTTTAGTCAAGAACGTACGTACAGAATTTCAGATAAATTTATATGTAGTTGCACCTCGACATAAATTGTTGCCCAGTATAAGACAAAGTTTCATATATATCAGGGTTAATACTCATCGGGGGAAAGCTGGAATATTCAGGGAATTTGGATTTTGTTAAAAAAAAAAAGGGGGGGGGGTCGATTATGGAAATCCAGAAAAACAAATATATATATATATATATATATATATATATATATATATATTTATTATTATTTTTTTTTTTTTTTTTTTCTCTCAAGTTATATTTTCTTGTTTAGCTTCATATCAAAATTCAAATGATTAAGTATGTGAAAATACGCATTTAAACAATGATTTCTACCTGAATTTCTATCATGATAGGCAGTAACATGACATCATGCACTGGAAGTAGATGTAGTTTCTTCTCCCTAGAGGAGCGTTTCTTGTAATATAATTGTCCGGAAAACTCAGGTTTTTTTTTTTTTTCCGCATATTTGAGTATGAACCCTGATATATGCACAATGAAAATTATTTTTAACAAGTTATGAAATAGAAAATAATTCAATTATTTGTAATAGTAATAACTAACCATATAAAAAAAAAAGATGTATGTATAAGTAGAAGCATTGCTTCCCCTCTCCCAGGGTGTAAATTTTCAATGAGAGTATTTTTACTTTCTTTTATATACATAAGAAAAAAGTATTGGATTCGTAAAAATTTTCGATCTCCGTTTTTTGATGGATTTACATGTTTTGAGACATCCTGATCAGGATTTGACCATTTAAAAAAAAAAAAAAATGCATACCTGTTTGTGTGTGTATCCAAAGTTTTGTAGACGCTATATCTCGCGAATCACTGAACGGAGTTTGATTAAACTTGATATTTAGTTGGATCATGGCTTAAATTGGATTTGATTAGGTTTTTGGATTAATCGTTCAACAGATGGCGTTATCTCGTTCATTTTTTCAGAATTTTAAAATCATAGTATAGGACAAATTTTAAAGTATTTATACTAGTGATAATCAACCTGGGATAAAGATTTGTACATGTAGAGTTATCGCTTTTCCCCGGAGGTATAAATTTTCATTTTCAACATGAGTATCTGTCAAAAGACCTGGTCAGTTACCTCTAAAAAGAATGATTGAATCATAGATCTGTGTTTAAAACGAAGACATCTTTTTTTTTTTTTCCTTCATTTATTCATATATATAAGTCAACATTATTTAGAATAGCAACTAACTAACTTTTTTTTTTTTTTTTTTTTTGACAAAAAATTCCTAACAACCTTTAGCTAATCATCAAAATGCACCACGTGGCTTACACAAGAAAAATGCTGCATAGTGGTGCTATCTATGGTAAATAAGTTTAATTGTAATCTAGCCTATCTAATTTTACTAGAACAGATCTCAAATTGACTATGTTTGTAATAGTAATAAATGTCGAGGATGAAATTGTTTTAATTCACATCTAATCTTTTGAACGTAAAAAATGGTTTTTATTTCCTCATTTGTTTCTGATGAGGAATACAGTATTGGAAGAAACAAACAAAGTTTTAAGAGACCAATGACACAACAACTTTTAAAAAGTTGTCATTACTTTCATCATCAACTTTATGTGCATATATTAAAGAGAATTTTCCACCATTGATTGTAATTTTATTTCAATTCATTAAAAACAAACAAACAGAAATAATCATCAAATGAAATCTACTTTCCCTAAAGATCTCATTATTGCAAAAAGGAAACGGGTAAATAAGTTTTTCCTTGGAAAAACTGTAACAACTTTAAGGGAACTGATGTTTTTAAAGTTATCTAAATTTTTTAACATAGAAACAGTTTATCCCACCGTTATGGGCGAATAACTTTCATAGAAATTTTCTGTAAGGAAACTTATTTTAGTAATTATATGAAAGATAAATAATAAGATTTGTGCAAATTAATATAAAAAGATGAATCAAAATTTGCTAAGCTACATCATAAATTACAAATATACGCTCAACAATTACAGGCCTGGCATTGTTCCTATATTTTTATATAAACGCCTATTTTTCCCTAACTTTTCTTTACTCCCAGAAGTTCATTTTTGGCTTTTATCTTTTCTGATTGACGATTTCAAATTAAAAAAAAAAAAAAAAAAGTAACTCATTCATCAATTCCTTAGTTTTCAGTATGACTAAAAAGCGATTATTGATTATTAAAATCAGTCCCGAGTATTTACACGGTGAATGTTTCATCGATCTATTTAAGATCCTTTAAAATGTTTTGACTATTTTAATAAGATAATTTAAAAGAATTAGATACTTAAATTAAATCCTTCACAAAAATCGAGCGATTTTAAAGAGATTTTTCAAAAAAAAGCTAAAAAGTAAATAACTAATAATAATACAGTGAAACCCCGATCTATCGTTCCCGCATTGATCGTTTTATTTCTATGGTCCCTGCACAAATTGTATTTAAATAATGTTAACGAAACCCGCATGTATCGTTCTTCAAAAAGTCGTTTTCCCGCATTCTTCGTTATAAAATTTTTCTCCTGATCTTGTAAAAAAAATTTCTTGAAGATCAAGTGGTTCCATATGGCATACAAACTGAAATTACTTCTTTCATCCTAAAATAGCTCTTTTTCCCATTTCTTGGAGGATCGAAAATGTGATGCTATGTCTCCGGACCATCTACTCATTTTATAATTTCAGCATGGCAGGAGGCAGGATAACCTCTTCAGTTATCCAGAAAATTGTTTCATGAAATGCAGTTAACGTGCAAAAAAATGATGAATGTCAAACAGAAGGGCAAGAAAATGATGATGATGATAATGTAGATGAAGAGTCGTTGCGTGTAGTATAGGATGAGTCTGGTACAAAATTTAGTTATAATATTTGCATTAATCAAGGCGTTGTGACATGCGGTATCCTAAAGCATAGAAGAAATGTGTGATTTCAAAAAATGAAAATAATGGCGAAGAAACAGAGGATAATTTTCACGCCGATGACGCAATTATGGCGTCTGAAATTGCACGAACTTTTATGTTGTAAATCTGGAAAAATTCCTGTTTAATTTATAAAAGGAACAAAAAATCTAACATAAAATTACTGATTTTTAAAAATAAATTTTACTTACAACATTGATTTATTTCTTTCACAGATTGGAAAGTAACAAATTAGTTTTTATTAGTAGTATACTCTATACATAGTGTATATTAATTCATAAACATTGTTTTCTTTGTGTTTTGACTTAAACCCGCTTTCATCGTTTGCACCCCGTGAAAAACGATGGATCGAGGTTCTACTGTGATAGGAATATGAATATGCTAATGTTATTAATTAATCGAAAAAAAAAAAAAGTGTGTGTGTGTGAAGTGCAAATTTTGTAAAATAAAATTTTTGAAGTGATTAAATGCTGTGATTAAATGTGATTTTTATTAATCGGCAACGAAATAATCCCGTATTTTATCGATCAGCTACGCGGATATTGCATATTTCAATACTCGCTTAAAAAAAAAAAAAAAAAAAAAAAAAGGAGAAAAGAAAAATCTCCAATTTGTAATGTACTAATAGTGCATTTTGGTAATAAGCTTTGAAAAAGTATAAGATGATAATGCTGTTTTAAACTTTATTGAAATCGGATAAATGCTCGGTGTACAGGGACATCTAAGAGAATTAATATACATTGATAGGTACTGTCTAACGTCTTTAGACAGCACTAAACATACAATATAAATAAAACGTATGTTTTTCATCTGCCTAAAAGCATGTTTCGTACTGCGTAGAATGTGATATGAATTATTTGTTTACAGGAGCCTCACGAAAGAATGTGCATATGTATTAGGGCTACGCTCGAAAATTACTAGAAGTATATTTCAAATTGTGGGTGTATAATGTATATAATTTATAGGCAATATTCAAGCAAACCAACATTAAGCAAAAACATTATTTTCAGGTAAAATTTAGTAAAAAAAGGAAAAGGAAAATTGCATAATGATTAGAAATGAAGATTATTTTCTTATATCCATACGCTAAATTTATTTGAATTCTAATTTTCAAATCGGATACGTGTGTTCCTTGAATCCCCGTAGCAGAAGCAGTGCAGCGCGGCAGCGAGCACTGCAGATTACTTAAAGCGCTGTGAATGGATTTAACATCTCAAAAAGAAATATGTACAAATATAATTTACATTAAGTCTTTAGATTACTGTATTTTTTGTATATTCTTATTTTTATTTATTTTGTAAATGCAAATTTTTTACATATTTTACGAATTATTAATATTCTTTTTCCTGGATCGCAGACAGATTTTGTTTTGCTGCATATAGAAATGGAAAATTCTGCTACTGGATCTTGAATACTAAAATCGAGTTTTTAGCGACTGATCTGTGCATATGTGTCTTTTATCAGGATAATTTAAAAACAAATAACTGCGGAAAATTCAAATTTGGTAGAAATTTAGAAGATCATATTTTGTAAAATTAGAAGATCGTATTATGTTTTGCGACTTTAAATGTTTGACCAAGGAATGGTGTGGGTGAAAATTGTTTGATTAATTTAAAATAACACTTTTATAATGACTAAAAACTTTATATATATATATATATATATATTTATGTATTATATGTATGTGTGTGTGTGTATGTATGTGTGAAAATGTACTATATTGAAACGGGAGTGTGAAAGGGGCGCTCCCCCACCCACCCCTACTCACATAGAAACGGCAAATAAAACTGTTTCTAAAACTCATTTTTAACAATTTTAAAGTAAGTTTATATGAAATACTTTTTTATTTTGCCTCTTAATCTCTAATCTATCGTTATAGTATTGAATGTAAGATTAAAGAAAATAAAATCATGTACACACGAAATTATTTTTCCAAAACTTTTTCAGAGTTTTATATTTATAAGTTTTCTATAATCGTATAGATAAACATGAAAAAACAATACGAAAATAATTTTTGTTTTAATAAGTTTTACAAATAAAATATTTTTAAAAGAAAATTATTAATATTAAAAAAAAAAAAATCATTACAAAACATTTTTTTTTTTTTTGCAAACTTGCGCATAGCAACTATAATTCAAAATAAAAATAACTGAATGCGAAGGGAAAGCGAAACGAAAATAACATTTCATGTGATTCGCAATATATTCTACTGTTTTCGCTTCAATAATGAACATATTCAGTTTATTATTAAATCATTAATTATCAATCTTACAATCGTATTTCTACCAGCTGTATAATTTAAGTTTGTGGATGACCGAGGCTTGACTGTTGGTTCAGTTCATATGAGTGCTGTGATGCTCGTTTTTACTTTTCGAATAGATACTGATTATACTTTGATTTGCTAATGTATGATCATTGCGGGAAATGATATGCGTATTATTTATAGTTCATTTAGAGGGAATTATGAAGTAATTTACACATATCGCGTCCTATTGGGGTTTACATGAAGTTTTTCAAATTATTTAATAAACAAACTGATAAATGTTTTAGAATCTGCTACGGAATGGCCATTGTCGTAAAATGCCTGTTTAAATTTTATACTTTTTTACAGGGACGCACAAAAATATTTGAACGACTTAACGTCTATTGTACAAATTTTAAATTATGTAATTTGATAAAATCATTCTTTCTATTATGAGTTTTATTTATCTCCTTCCTCCTGCCATTTTTCTTGCTGTTTTAATATTCAGTTCTCTATATTAGCACGAAATTAGTAAACTGACTCTGATAAATCCGAGAATATTGTGTTCGAAGGTAATGTTTTGTTCTGCATTTTAACTTTTCCAAATGTAAACATTGTCTTTTGGCATTTTGCCAGATCTCTCTATTCTGGTCTATGACGCCTGTACTTAAGGTTGAAGTCATTAGCATTTTGATAGTCTGTCTTTACTTCCCATTCACATTACAGCCTCGTTAGATGTAATATCTTGTCAGCTTTTCGATAATATGCTGGGCTAATCATTTTGTTGAGGGAAAGCATTTGTTTTAGAATAGAATCAGAAACTGGTAAAAAACGACAAAATTGGGGGGGAGGGGTGATAATTTACTTTAATGTACTACATAATGTATTTTATTACCAGGAATAAGAATGATGCATATAATTATATTTAATTTTATAGTATTTTAGTAAATATTCTCAGTTTTTCAAAAGTTTTCAACTTTTTTTGCTTTAAATATTCAAATAAAGCTATCTTCTTAATAAGTAATTTGAATCATTTCAAAGAATTTAATGATTTATTAATCATTAATATTCTTTTAAGCACGCAGACGAAAATTTTACATAAAAATGAAATATCATAAATTACTAAAACTAATTAGTCTATTTTATGAATTGCGTACTAATTCTAAGTCTTCATTCCTGGTGTTTTATCATTATAAATGATGACTAAATATTATGTAATTTGTATGTTGTAACAAAGTTGTAGAATGGGAGGGGGAGGGGGGGTTAAAGAAAGAAGCCTTAAAACTTTCGCCGGAGCAGCGTAACAGTTATGCGGTGTTGTAAAAAAAATAAAACAAATAAGTAAATAAAGATTTAAATAAGCTGATATAAAGGAAAAAGTGAATGTTAATTTTGTCCTTTTGAAGCTGAATCTTAAACTTTATTTAGAAAGCAAAAAATCTTTAGAAAGAAGGGAATTCATTCTTCTTACATCATCTTATAAAGATTTTGAGAATGAGGATTTAAAAATCAATGAAATTACGCTTGAATTTCAATGAAATTACGCGCCACTATTTGAATAGTTTTCTTTAAGAGATATTCATCTGCAATGTTGCTTGGTTGATTTACATTCAGTAATTTAATTTTAATGCTAACGGAATTTTAACTTTAAAAGTAGCAATAAAATGTAATAAGAGATTATTCAAAATTTAAAAAAATATTATTTATTATTATTTTACTAAAACTTATTATCTTCTTATAAACTTCGTTGCCTCAGTAACCTCTCTTTATATCACGAATCCCTCATCTCATCGCCCCCCCCCCCCCCCCCCAAAAAAAAAAAAAAAAAAAAAAAATCACAATTATTTTATTTTGCCATTTTAAGAATTAATATATGTTTTTAGTGAATGCTCGTTGGCAAACTGTATACTTAATAAAAATTATTTTTTAAAGAGAAAAACACAATAGAAAAACAATACATCCAAATAAACGGTATTACGGAGATCTGTTGTAATAGTAAAAGAAGAGCCTTTTTAAAATGAAATGTCAGCAATTATGATGGAGAACTTACACAAATGTAATTACTTTTTTGCATAATAAGAGTGATCGCGTTCTTGTGTCATTTTCGGCAAATCGACTGAATTTCTTCCCTTTACATCCCCTAAATATATAACGATACTGTAGTACAAAAAAAATTTGGAAATGCAGAAGATTTTTTATTTAAAATTATTTTCATGTACATCGTTTTTATTGCTAAGTATGGAGTCACAACCTGACCTCCTATAATCCCAGTAGCAGAAACAGCACGGCAACGAGCGCTGCAGATTGTTTAAAACTCTGCAGATAAATTTAACATGTTAATTGTTAACCTTTTACACGCCAGTGTTCCATAAATGGAACATGAAATTAAAAATTCATTTAAAAATTAAATATCATGAATACTGACTTGAAAAAATTATCAGATATAATAGAAAGATGACTTTATTTTTGAAATAGAAATTACAGTTCAATCCTAAAAGGGGAAATGTACAGAAAATTATAAAAATGACCTATTTTACCATTTTCCCCTTTACCCCACAGTTAATTCACATGATTTAGAAAAATAATCAAATGCTTCTAAAAATGGGCTGGCATGTTTAAAATAGTTTACATTATTAAAATATAATATAATAATATTAAATCTTAAATTATAATACTTTTTTTTTTTTTTTTTTTTTTTTTTTTTTTAACACATTTTAATGATAGCCTTCTTTAAACTAAAGCATTAGAAAGCAAAATATGTAAAAAACTAATTTAAATTACACCCGGATCTGAATGTGGCATGTAAAAGGTTTTTTTTAAAAATGCCAGGCTTAAAATAGAAATGTAGTTTACATTTTCTATCTAAATTATAATATTTGTTGCTGCTGCTGCTGCTTTTTTTTTTTTTTTTTTTTTAGTTGCAAATTTTGAGTATTTTATGAATTGCCAATACTATTTGTGGTATCAGACATGGTCTGGTGTTCCTGGGTCGCAGACAAATTTTGTTTTGCTGCAGATAGATACAGAAAATTTTGCTGTGTCTATAATTATTGCAGCATTTTACCAAATTACCAAATCAGAAAATACTAAAAATATTGAATCTCTGTTTTTTAATGCAGATTATGCTATCATATCAAGGTGAAAAATGTGTGTTTTAAAATTAGCATAATTAATCTGCAATCTGATAATAAAAATCAGGCTTTTTTTTTTTTTTTTTCTAACAACCTAAAAAAGACCGGGTAAAATTAAAAAATCAGACTTTTATTTAAAAACAATTTTTTTTTCTCACTTTGATTTGAAAATTTTTAAAAGTGATAACTAGAGTTTTAATATAATTAAATTATATTGCATTTAAAATTTAAATGAAATAAGAGTAAAATTATTCAGTGAAGAGATTTCTAAATGGCAGATACAGGAAAACAAAAACCACACTCTTTATTGCAAAATTGATTTGGTTTGATACAATTTAAATTATTAATAAATAAATCTTATTCAATAAAAATGCTAAGGGAAATTAAATTTACCAATCACTTGGCTCAGTTTTTTAATAAGAATACACTTTGAATAACTTTTCTGCTTTTTTAGCACCTAAACTATTCCTTAAGTCCTTCTAAACAAAGCGGTGTGTAGAAAAATATCTTTTCAGTTGAAGTTGACAAGTAGCTCTACAATTTAACAAAATACTCTATTTTCCTGCATATAATCCCACAGGTCAACTAAATGAGCATCAGGAATTTTAATTAACAGACAAGGCTATTTTTAAACAAGGTTTTGTTTTGTACAAATATAGCCTTGTCTGTAAATTAAACTTTCTGATTTTTCTGACCTGAAGTAGTAGAAAAATAGGAAAATTGAAAAAAAAAAAAAAAAAAAGTAATGAACCTTAGATATTTAATATCTTAACTTTTGTAAGATTTTATCTTTTGTTTTTCCTGGAAATTGTTTGATTAATAACTTTTTCAGAGAACTTGACTTAATTTTTCACAGATTCAAATAGCTTTCAAACTGAATAGCACTTCTCATTCTTTATTCCCAACTTCCACACTCTTTTAAAGAGGAATGATTTTATTTGTTTCTCGATCAGTGACCAACGCTGTTGATTCTTAAATCAATTCAACTATGGGAAATGACCAAGAGTTAAAATTAATTTCTTTGTCTTCCATGTAAATGTGAGAAGAAACGAGATCAAAAATATACATTAGCATTTATGTAGTATATTATGATTATGGAAATATTTAATTAAAGAAAGAGAATGTTTGATGCTTTAAATATAAAAATAACTATGCAAATTAACAATAACTTTTATGACCCCCCATGAATAAATGACTGTATGTTCATAGTGTAATAATAATATATAATATATGATAGTAATAATTGTTCAAATGATAATGCTCTGTTCTTATAAATAATAAAAAGTTTTCATCCCACTGTTTACTTATTAAATGCTATAATAACAAAATTTTGCCAAACTATTTTAAATTTTATAAAAGAATTAGATTTATAATAAAAGCCGGTTTTAATTTGCATTTTTGCAGCACTGAATATTGTTATTTATATATATATATATATATTTTTTAACATATAAATCGAATTAAATTAAGATAATTAAAATTGATTGCATGGTTGAACCTAAAACACCCCCCCCCCCCCCCCAATCTGGAAAAGAAATATTAATTGAATTAAAAATAAATTAATAATAAAATAATGCTTTTTGAGCCAAATGTAAAGATAATAATGGTATACATTTTACAATTGTTTTAAAATAATAATAGTTTTTTAAACTTGCTATATCACAGTTTTATTTACATATACTATATGTATTAATATTTTAAGTAAAAAATAAATAAATAAAAATTTTAACCAACATATATATGTTTTTAAGTTTTATTTCAAAAGCGAAATATTTTAGTCAAAGATTAAACTTACATTACAAAATAATAAAACCTTGAATTGAGTTCTAACTTATGAGTCATGAGCTGTTATGGATTATTAATAATATGCCTACATTTATTTATTTATTTAATAAATAAATATTGCAATTTGGGTTAAAATAAATTGATAGATACTTGGGGGAAAAGTTTCATAAATCTCATTCTGTAATATTTGTTTACTTATTATCAGTAAATAAGTAAATGGATTTTACTTTTTAAAGTTTTATTTTATTTCATAGAACTAAACCTTTAATCTAACAATTATTGTAATGAAAGCCGTCTTTATAATCACCTGTTTTTTATTGAAATTGAAAGTAAAAATTGTGTAACTGGAAAATAATTGGGATTGAAAATATTGGGTACATTTATACATTGTATATACATTTCTATTCTTATTTATGAAATTATTTAACTTCATTGGTAGAAATTATAAAAAAAAGTCACTGATCCACACATCCACAGGACCTGGACCAGTAATTTTAAGATTTTACTGGACCATACATTCTTCCACTGGTTCGTGGTCCGTTTATCTATTCTATTATATTTTTAAAAATGTATTAGTTTGCCATGTAAAATAAATTTACATGGCAAGTATAATAATTCATTTTTTGCAGGGTGGTTTTTTGACTTGACAAGGGTATAATACTGGTTTAAACTTTCAAAATCTGTAGATGAGCTAGAATCTGGTTAGAAATAGAAAATAGTAATATTTGCCATATATTATAATTAACATCTAAATATTATGCTGTTTGCAAATTAACAGATCTTAAAACCATTTTTAGATGATAATTAATAAAAATTTAGGTAAATATACTGATTTTAACCTAACAAATATGTATAAAGCATGCATAGACATATTTTGTATGTGTATGTTCACTTATATTAAGATTATTTAAGAAATTCTAAAATTCCAAAGTTAATTATGAATTTTTAACATCATATATAAACTTATAAGCCAAGTGTTAAAAACACAGGAATACTGGATTAATAAAAAATAAATAAATAAAACTTAATAAAAAAGTAGAATAAATAACTTAATAAAAAGTAAAATTTAATATATGCAGTAAGTTAATGTGAATTTGAAAATAATTATATTTATAATCTATATTTATTACACTTATCATTTATTGATTGTGTAAATATTTGTGCCTGTTATAACAGCTTGAACTAATAAATTTAAAAGAAATCTGTACGGGTAAATACTAAATATTAAATAATTTATCCATGTCCAGAAAACATGTATATTTCACTTGTCTCATGGTAATTATGTAAATTTAAGAAGCAATTCAAGGATGTTTAACACTCAGAATTATTGCTTTTTATTAAAAACTCGCAATCTCAGCAGTCATTAATATATATATATATATATATAATATTTAAATACAAAATATTAGGCTATACATTTTGATTTTATTGGTTAGAATTTTCCCGAATAAATGTTTAAAGTATCTCTTAACTAATTTTAACATAATATATTTTAAACTTAATTATAAATTAATTTCTGAATAATGTAAAAATATAATTTCTTTATTATTATTAATGCACATGAAAATTAATACTTCATAATGAATTTTTAAAAGCCTAAAATTTTATTTTTATATTAAACAAAATAATATCTTATTAAAAAAAAACTAAATTTTTAAAAATATCGCTTAACTAAGTTTAACATATAGATACTATACTCAGCATAGTAATATATGAAAGTAGGATATTTTGAATTGAACATAACGATAGTTCATAATGAAATTTTAAAAGCGTTCTGTCTTTTTCAAAGGATATCAATCTATTTACTTTTCAATAAGACTATATTTTGTCAAACTAAGCTTTTATATAGCAAGTTGTAAATATAGATTTTTGACATGACGATTTAAACTATGGTTTAAACTGTCAAAAACCTGCCAACCCTATTTTTTTGTAAATTAATTAAAAAATACATATAAAGTCATGTGAATTAAAAATGCATGCTTTAAAAAACGATATGTCACATATTTTACCATAAAGTATTGTATTAAAAAAAAAAAAGTTATGAAAGTGGAATTAAATGAAAAATTACAGACAGTAGGGGATATTGAAAATTGTAACGAAATACTTCACCTATTGTTATATAACACAGGGGTGCAGAAAATGTTCAAACCTCGGAAATTTCCCCCAAACACAGTATAAATTTCCCTCAATAATGCAAAAATCTACTTTGCTATACAAAGTCATTTGTTCTATGTAATAAATCTCTAAGAGAATAAGTATACAGTGTAACATAAAAATATCGCTGTTAGTGTATAAGCACTTCAAAGTAGCAAATTGTTATTTTTGATTTACATTTTTATTTTCTCTTAAAAAAATATTCAAAATTTCCCCAGTCAGTTTAAATTTCCGCCGAACCTCGTTCGGGCGTTCGGACATATTCTGCACGAGGTTCGGGCGTTCGGACATATTCTGCACCCCTGATATAACATATTATTCTAGGACAGATGGTTTACAGGCAATTTTAAGTAAAAAATAAAAATGTTGAAAAGCTTCACTGGTCCAACAGACTACTAGAATTTATATTTTACTGGTCTGTTGAACATTTCCGTGGTCCCAGACCAACGGACCACTGTTTATTTCGAGCCCTATTTAACTTACTCCACACATACAAGTCAAGTAAAAATAATAATAAATCTAGATAAAAAGATGAATAATTAAAAAAAAAAGTTGAATCTAGGTTTTATTGGGAATTTTTAGAGTGATTTAAAAAAAAAAAAAAAACTTGATTTGAGGTGGAATGTGTGTGTGGGGAGGGGGAATGCTGTTTTGTATACTGGGCTCTACCGGTGACCAAGGGGTTCTGCTCTTAAAGCTGATGAAACAGAGATGTTGAGTTTTGAACTCAGATTGTGCAAATTGACTAGCCGTAAAAAGTTTTCTGTAGTTTTTCCTGAATCCCGTATGAATACAGGTTAGAGTGTCTTAAAAACTTTCCACAAGACTAAATTCCACATGATGTGTAAATTATAAACCTTAACTTCTTCCTTCTTCCACACACACACACATACTATACTAATTTTTATCTTATTATGATAATGCTTTATAAACAGGGTGGCCACTAGTCAAGGAAAGTAAGGGAATCATGAAAAAGTCATGGAATTTAAGTGAGTCTGGAAAAGTCATGGAATAGCCAGGGATTTTCGAATAAAGTCAGAGAATTTTTACAAATTTTGTAGAAATAAACCATATTTTGAAAGCTTGTTATTTTAAATTGCTAAATTGTTTGTGAAATTTTTTAGGAAATAAACAATGTAAGTTAGGAAAAGTCGTAGAAAATGATTAGAAATAGCCATGGAAAAGTCAAGGAATTCAGAAAAGTTCTAATGTTAGCCACCCTGTTTAAAATTTTATAAAATATAATTAATGATATAACTTCCATTCCTTATGATTGTTTTATGTATGAAGAGACCTTATTGTATTGTAATCTTCTGTGAATAGGCACATAGATAAGTGCGCATGTGAATTTTCATATAATGAAAATGATTCACTAAAAATATTGCTAAAATGATCTATTAACTGACTTTTGTTTATCGTACTAGTTAGAAAATTTGTTCTTTTTCCTTGCTGTCTATTTATTTACTTATTATATTTTATTTATTTATTTTTGCAATTGTTATTTATTGACTAAGTTCAAATATTATTATTATTAAATGGATTTTTATTATATTACATCAAAAATAAATTAATAAAATTTTCCCACTTATTTTCAGCTTTAACTTCACTGAAAAAGCCCAGACATAAAGGCTTCCTCAACACATTACTCTGCTGCTTTGGTGCAAAATCTAAACGACCAAACCCACCCATCCATGCTGAAGATAAGTGCACATCAAACAAAGACGCAATACCAAAAAATAAAACAAAGGTATTTGTTTTAATTATACCTTTTGCATTCATGTAAATTACATGACAGTGAAAGAGGGAAACTTGAAATGAATCAACACCTGTTCTTTTTATTTTATTTATATATTTTGTTGTATGTGTGTATGCGTGTGTTTGTCTATCTCAAAAATCACATATTGTTGATGAAATACTTAACTAACAGTTTGTTTCGCCAATTGGACATTTTCCAAGAAGAGATTGCTTTAGTTTAGGTTTGCATATGGGTTGATTATCTTGTATAACAACTAAAAACACATTTGGTGCAAAATAGTAGGAATTGGCTAATAGAAAAGTGAATATAATAGTTACATGATGTTTTTCCATGTAATTTAAAAAGGCATTTTGCTTGAATCAACACATTGAAAATTGTAGTAATAATCCCACAACCAACTGGTGTTAAGAATTTGAAAGATGTCTTTAATGCCCTGATACATACAAGAATAATTTCTTTCTAATTTGCCAATCAAAAAACTGCCGTAGAGGATAGAACACTGTTTTTAGCAAAAAGTTAGATGAATATATATACCAATCCTCAATAGGAAAGCTATGCTAGCTATGTAGATATTTCCTTATTTTCAAAACTTTATAGATGTTTAAGTATGTGTGTGTGTGACATGATTAAGTCTTATTTGCTTTACATTTTCTGGCTTTAACTGGAAGTTGAATTATTGTACATAACGGTGGTTAAGACTGCACATCAATCAAATTCATCCTTTTTTCTTCTGCATGTAATCCTATGATGGGTAAGATATCCCATGCAAAAATAAAGTTTTTCAAAATCTGGGGTTTTTTTATTTCACTCTTTAAGCATGTCACTTTTTTTATCTTATTGAGCAATTAAAAAAAAAAGTAATACATTTAAATATTTTATTTCACAAAGTAAAATCAGTACTTTAATTTTCAGTCCTGAAAAGAAATATTTAAATTTAATTGCTCACTAGGATAGGGTGCATGTTCCATGAGTGGAATTCATAATACAAGATTCGAAAACTCATTTTTGATCAGATAACTATTTATAAAATCTCTTAGAATTACATGGGAAAGGAGAAAGAGCAACTCTGACTGATGTGCAGCTTTAAGAGGATATCCATCCTTCATAGGTCACATTTCTGCACACTTATTTAAGTTTCTTACAGGTCTGTTGCTTATATTGCTACACATGCTTTATTTTCCAATGATTACTTTTTATTAAGAAATAGCAATGTTTTTTTGAAAATGCATCCTAATATTTAGAGACTAAAAGTATAAGCATATTAAATACATAAAATTACTAAGCATTAAATCAAATGATTTGTTAGAATCGGGGTTTTGGACTCACCTACAAACCCAAAAAAATTAAGTTGGGTTGTTTAAACTTGATCAAAATTTTCACTTTTTAAAAAAGCATTTGTTTCGTATTTGATTTTATGCAAGTATACTTTTAAGTATAAATGTATGCCAATTTGATATTATTTTATTACTTTTCAACTTCAATTCATCATAAGAAAAATGATTTTTCCTGGGGGGAAAAAAAAAGTGATTTTAAATCACTTTTTTTTTCAACTAATAATACTTTAAAGCAAAATTTTAATAATTCTGTCTGCAATACTTGCATTGAATAGAACAGTTCCCCCCCCCCCCCCCCCTTAGAAAAAGCTAAAAATAAAAGAACCAAGTTGCAAGCCAATTTTTGTATTTGTAAGTTATATTATTTCATTATGTAAAAAGTAATAATTAGCCTTGAAGTCTAACAATTTAACAATAAATATTAAACATAATCACTTACAAATATAATATAGTGACCATATAACTGTAGAGTGCAGGCAATGATAACTTTATTTTGTATTCCTTTAATAAATAAGTTTTCAAGTATGAGTAAAATATGTCAGAAATAGACTTTTTTTTTTTTTTCCCTATACTGTTTAGTTTTTATTTTACCCATTCGAAAATATATAATTATTTGTAATATGAAAATCATATATGAAAGGATATATTGTTTTTGTCATTAGTTTTAATTTTACAAAAAGATTAAAAAACAAAAATTAAATTCCAATTTGGGATAAAATACTAAATACAATGACAGGGGTGAAGCTTTTCGGGGTGCTACCCCTGAATTCAAGATTTTGAACATTTTAACGATCTTTGAATTTCATGTTAAATTATTTTGTTTTATATAAAAATCTCACTTTGAATGTTTAATTTGCCTTATAATGATTTAAGATTAAGAACCCTCCAAATGTCATATGATATGTGAGTAATAAGTCTCTCTTCTCCATTCATTTTGTATGCAAGTAGCAAATTTTTAGGAGTTTTGCATGTTAAGTAGTTTCACCCCTGCAATGAAATAAAATTTCCTTTTACTTCTATTCCTCTATTTCAGTTCAGCTTAGATCAAACAAAACTTTAAAGTAGATGATTATTTATTTATTTATTATAATTATAAAAAATTATATATATATATATATATATATATATATATATATATGTTAGACTAAAATTGTTCACTTTTGAAATAGAACTTAAATTTAAACCCAATTGTGTTATGCTAGGTTAAAAGATAAATAAAACCCAAAACACATAAAAAACCATCTTTATTATTGTCATGTTAATTATTTACACATTCTCTTGTTAAGAAAATACAAAATTTAGTTGATTTCAGAAAAAATTAGTGTTGAAATTTCAATAATCCTACAATATATTTTTCAAAACTTTCAGATATAAACAAGGATTATTTCAAATTGGAAAACAATATTCTATGCAATTTTGTTTATCTACATTTAAAGAAAATGACGTATGGATATTTTCTGTGATAATTATAACTTTGCTGAGTGTATGTCTATGAAAAACATTTTAATTTATAGCAGTAAGCTCATACTATATGAAATAAAAAAGAAACATACACACGTAATGTAATTATGAAATAATGTTTCAGAAATTGTGATAGTAGTTCATTATTCCCCTCCCCCCTCTTTTAATCAGAACCACCTATAATTTAACTATCAAAATATATTTTAAGGAAACAAAAATTTACCATATTTATTGTTAGATGTATTATTAAAAATAAATAAATAAATAACATGAAAGTCTAAAATGTGTTTTATTTTCAGGGCTTCCTCAATCAAGGTAAATACCTCCTCCCTCAAGTGAAACATCAAGATGCTCATAAGATGTGCCTGGTCATTGATCTTGATGAAACGCTAGTTCATAGTTCATTTAAGGTAATTTTGCTCTGTTGTTATATTTAGCTATATAATTGTACAGTTATGAGTGAGCTACAACACAAAATGTTATTTCATCAAATGTTACACTGAAAAATATAACGAGTATCATTCAACTGGGAATTTTACGAACTTTTAGAACATGAAATAAACAAAGGGTTCCTTTGGATCAGGGAAATGTCAAAGAAAATTGCAAATCACATTACTGTGTTGTCTTTTCTTTCCCGAGTAATGTTATGTTTTATACTGTGATCTATTTTTTATGGGATCCGGACATAATATCGCCGGACAAAATATCGTATAAAAAAATAATACGATCTATTTGAAAATTTGTATTTGTGTCACGTGGGATCTCTGGTGAAGATCACGGCAGGGGTGCAGAAAGTGTTTTTACTCCCAAGATTTCCCCCAATCCATATGAAAATTCCCCCAAAATGGGAGAACAATTTTAAGACTGATTTTTGTAATTCATTGTTCAAATCGATATAATTTGTACATTTTTGTGCAACATTTCCCCAGATGGGTAAAATTTTCCCCGATCCTAGATTGCTGGATTAGACATAATCTGCACCCCTGGGTCACGGGGCCTTATAAATCTAAGTTAATTAATTAAAATAAATAAATAAATACATTATAGAATGGAATTTTATTATTTAAGTTATTTTATCATTTGCTTTTCACCATTCAAAATACATTTAAAAAATATTGTACATTATAGCTGACATCAAAGCTGAGCACTGTTTAGAAACCTTAATTAAAAATTTAAAATAGATAAGTACAATTGAATTCTTTATGACTAATCTTGACAAAAGTTAATTAACATAGTCTTTAAACTCTTTTAAGCAAAATTTATAACATTTTTTGAGGTGGATTTGTCTGTGTGAGTGCTCTGACTATAGTATGTGTTGTCATGAAATTTTATACAACATTATTAATAACTATCAACTCCTTTTTGCATTCCATTCATTTATGTAGGCGATATTTTGACCACGCGAGATTTTGTCCCCAACCCATTTTTTTTATGTCGCTAACCAAATTTTGTCACTGGAATTCTCTAAAAATAGACCTGGAAAAGTCAGGGAATTTCGATTTTGAAATTGAGTAGGAACCTTGAGAAAAGTTTTGGATTAAGGGTATTAAAAAGTGCCAAATTTAATTTTTTCAAATGTAGCACCCTATTTTGTCTTCATGCTTGAATTTTGAGTGTTACAGGACTGAGAAAAAGTATATTGCTTTATGTTTTACTTATATTTTAACCATGTTTTTATTAACTTCTATTCTTGTTTGTTTGTTTGTCCGGTACAAATCTTGTAATCGAATTTTAACTAACTTCCCTACTAGCTAGACATTTGAAACTTTCACAGTAGCTCAGAACCCGGTGACAACACAATACTACGAAGTCCGATTTTTGAATTTTTGATTAGTTTTCTTATAATTAATTAAAATATTAGCTATAATTTGATTGTTGCCAAAAAAATATATGAGTTCTTTTTCTTTCGACATAAAAATAAATGCATTTAATTAATCGTGAACGTTAAAAAATTATAAAAAGTTAAATTATGCATCTCATAAAAATTGACGTCATTATCACTTTAAAAATTTTATGTGCATTGATAAGAGCTCTATGATTCATCAGAAAATTTAAAACATGGTATATAAAAAGTATTTATCTTATAATTATTATAGTTATAAGAAGAGTTTAAAGTTTGTAAATACTAATTTTAAACCAATGTCATAAATTTTTGTTTATATCTTTAAAAAAAAAAAAAATATCCATAAGATGCAATGAAGTGAGCCAAATTCATTCCACAAAATCTTTTGATTCAAAAATACATGAATTCTTATTTAATATATATCTATAAATTATTACATTTATTTTTGCATAAAATAAATCGCAATAGTAAAAAAAAAAAAAAAAGATGTTCAAATTTACAGCTAATTCCAACTTTTAGTTTTTAAGATATAGATAAATATTACTATTGGTTTGTCTTAGGAGGCCGTCTCTCATTACCTTTTGCATCTGAAAACTAAAAAAAAAAAAAGTCTTTAAAACGAATGGGGAAATTTAGACAAAATTTACTAAATAAAATGTCAATTTTTAATTCATATATTACAAAAGAAAATTTTATTGTTATTTTAAATTGAATTTTTAAAACCCTACACTGCACAGCAATGTATATATGAATAAAAAATTTTGCCCGCTATTAAATTCAGTAAGAAAATTTTTGCATTTTTTTTTTTTTTTCATTAACATATTAAAAACTGTGAAACAGAAGATTTAAGACCCCTGAAACCAGACCAATTAGAATAAAATTTCATCAAATTAAAATTGCCTGTGAAGACTTTTTTGTTAATTTTTGAAACAATTAATTTTACTTATGGATTCTTTTATTTAATTTAACTTCAAACTTACCTTAAGATTATTCCGAGATAGTTAGTTGCTTTTAAATAATGTTTCCTTTACATTAAAATTACATGAAACCAAAACAAAAGAATCAAACAAGCAATGAGAGAATGAACAATTAAAAATATCTCAGAACGGTGAAAAAAAAACTTTTCAAAGGAGACCTTTTTCACTGTTGAGTACCAATGTACGATTTTGTTTGTAATTGGTGCATAATATAATTCTATAATAACATTTCTATCGGACTCCTGATCGTACATTAAAATAATCTAATGTTTATTTCCCTGATTTTTTTTTTTTTTTTTTAATATAGATATTGAGTTTTTGGGATTTATAATTAAATAAGTCAAAACCTTTTTTGCATGAAAAAAGTATAAGATTAATCTACAAGCCAGGTTTATTATTTTTCCTTTTAAATAGTGTTTTCTAGTTTATGATGTCTCTTACATGTACATACCAATAATGGAGTTGCAGTCACATCAAGGCTTAAATCTTTTAAAAATTCTCAGATTTCCTAGACTACTGTAATCAATAGAAGCATTGCTTTCCGTCAAAATTTTCAATATTAGAGTTTTCACTTGGTTTGCATATTTTAAAGTCTCCTTAGACCGTAATTATGATTATAAAAGACACTCCATAATAATAATAACTATAAACTTCTAAGAATATACAGATCAGGAAGAATATTCTTACACATGCATTTAAAGAGTGAAGGGGGGAAAAAAAGTTTTGCTAATTTTTATTTTTCAGCCATGAAGATATTAACTGTAAAGAATCTATGTTTAAAAAAAAAAAGCTTCTGAAATCAGAATATATTTTTGAAATAAATTTAATGAAATGAGTAAATCAGCAAATCTAGAGATAATGTAATGAAGAAGTAGTTGTTTTGAATAATTTTGTTGTATTGTTAATTAAATATAACTTGAGTCATAATAAAAATTGTAATTGCTCTGCTCAGTGATAACTCTGAATAGATTAAAATGTTAGTGTGAAGTGTAATCTTCAAAATATAGTATTCCCTCTCCTGTCTCCTCCCCCTTTAAAAAAGAGGAGTTAGGAGGGGGGAGAAAAGAAAATATTTAGCAGAACTGAACAATTTTATTTCTCAATTACAGATATGAAATTTTTCTTTCTTTCTTTCTCTCTTTTTTCCGCCCTAAGAGAAAGAGAAAATCCACTTTTTTCTCCTTTTCAAAAATGGAAACCAATTTTACAATTTTTACAAAATTGAATTTTGATTATTTTTCTATGACATGATGTTATATACTCCATTATTTTTAGATATTATTAATTACTTCATTTTAAATATCTTTTTTAATGGGATATATGCTCCATAGACAGATGCTAATGAAAATATAAAGGCTGTTTAATGATGAAACTTTGCACCGTGTATATGCACAACATATAAATTTAACACAAGCCATTCATATCTTATATAAAAGAGTGTATTTTATAGAAGGGGATGGGGGAGCTGAATTTGAATAAATCATAGAAGTATTCATTTTGAACTGTAGACATTGGTAGAATCATACCTTTCAAACATATATCCTAGAAGAAGAATACTTCTTCAGATTTGATTAGCCTAAAAAAAATGAGTATATATAATTTGATCCACCATCTTGAACATGTCAGAGGAATCAAGAAGAATAAAAAAAACTATAAAAAATATTTGAAAATAAAGATTTTGAAAATCTAGGAAAATAATTATGTAACAATAAAAGAAGATTATTTTAAAATGTAATAGTTTATTTTGCAAAGTGTTTTAATACTATCTAAAACATGTTTCACATACATAAATTTCTTATTTTAGTTTTCAGCTTTTTTTGTCTTTTTAGCAATCCCTTTTCTGTAATGAGAGAACTAGGTATATCATATATAAATATACTTAATTTCTATCAGTTTTTACATCTTTAATTATTTTTTATTTTTTAATTGATTATTAATATTATCTATTAAGTGTCAAGTATGTTTGATGTAATTTCAGTAGAAATTATTAAAATAAGTTTTGGCTTATTTTAATATGTAATATTGTTTCGGTGATTTATAAAATAACCTTTTATAACTTTATCAATTTTTTTTTTTTAATTCTAGCCTATTAGTAATGCTGATTTTATAGTTCCTGTAGAAATAGATGGAGTAATTCACCAGGTTTGTTTTTCTTACTGCCATTTTACTAATATTTCATTTATTTCATTTGTTAATTTTTAAAAGTAATTTAGATATTGCCAAATTATCTCAAAAATAATAATAATGTGTAAGTGTTTCATTATAAAAAATCACTGACAAGTTTAATGACTGTATGATAGCACAGCTAATTATCAAATAAGTTTGTCTTATTTTATTATTTACAAATGAGTAAAAAGAAATAAAATATTGGGAGCATTAATTTTTGAAGGAGGAGGAAAAGGAATCCTATTTAACTTATAAAAAGTTATCTTTGCCATGATATGCACTCTTAATAATGCTCAAGAAGTTGCACAATTTTATGAAATTCTTTACAGATTTTTCTGTGGGTTTTTTTTTTTTAATATTTTTATATTTTCATCCTCATTAATCAATAAAATTCACTCCCCCTCCAAAGTTGATTCCTAAAAAATATTATTGATCTGCTTCACATGTATTATTAAAAAAAAAAAAAAACTGCTTTTTTTTTTTTTTTTTTTGGCATCTGATTGTCAAAATACAGTGTTGGTCAAATTATTGAGTTTTTTATTTTTTTATTTTTTATTGCTATATACTTAGACATTACTAATTGTTGTTATCTTGTACATAAATTAAAAGAGAAAATCAAAACATTAGAATGGCTAACACAGATTTGGCACCATGATGACAAACTCAAAATTTGTTGCTAAAAATTTATTGAAGGCATGCCAAAATGAGTAAAGGCTCTTGGAGGACATACCAAATATTAAAATTATTCTTTTGCACTTTTGATTCTCTTTTTTAGTTTATGTGCAAGATAACAACAATTAGTAATGTCTAAATAAATGATTTTGTATTTAAAAGTATGCCTCTTTTTAAAAATACGAACAGTTTTTAAAAATTCCTGATAACTTGGCCAGCATGGTATGTGGTGTCCATTAGTGCATTTTACTACTATCACTTTGCCGCTGATTGACAAAATTTGTTTAAATGAAGCTTAATTATTTAAATGTATGGCTTTTTACTTATTATGAAAATAATGCAATCCATCCACTCTTAAATATTATTGAAATTTCCTTAATTTTGAAATTAATCTAATTAATGTTTTCATTGAATGATTAATGTTTCTATTGTTTATTATAAACACATCACTATATTTCGTGAAAAGTGCATTGTTGATATTTGTTTATGACAAAATAAGATTGCTAATTGAATTAGAATTTCGAATTAATTAGACACTTTATTATTATTATTTTATTAATTAGGATATTTTTTTCTTTTTTGTATTTTGTAAGAGCTTCATTTCCATTCTTCCTTGTGAAAATAATTTTATTAAAAAATTTTTTGTAGGTATATGTTTTAAAGAGGCCTTATGTAGATGAATTTCTTCAAAAAATGGGTGAAATGTATGAATGTGTTCTATTTACTGCTAGCCTTGCAAAAGTAAGTGTACAAATTTGATTTTGTGATTTTTATATAAGCATGTATATTACAGCCTATTTATTTGTATAAGCCAATACATATAATAATTGTTCATTTTATGCTAATTACATGATCATTTCATACCATAACTTTACATTCTAATTTTTTTTTTTTTTTTTTTTTTTTTGTGTGTGTGTGTGTGTGTGTGTGTTGGGAGCTATAATCAAGGGTGATTGTGGATGATTTTTTCGTAATTTACAAACATTCAATATGTATTTTATTGGTTATAGTCATAAAAGATTTTAATTATATTCTGGCCTTCTTTTCCTGTAATAGTTTCAATAAAGTAGGGTCACAATAATCCCTGTGTAATACAATGATGAACATTTATTTTTATTATTGTAAATGTCTGTGGTGTTAAGCTAGAGAGCAGCCACTTAAAGATAGGCTGTGATAAACAAAAGTTCATGAAATCAAAAGGAATAAATAACTGAGATTTTAGTAACTACAATCAATAATTATTACCCCACAATTCTTTTTTCTTCAATTTAATGGGGGTATGTTTGTACTCACCGTCAATATATAATTGCATGCTGTGTGCTCATTGTAGTTGCAGACAAATTTTGATTTTTCATACTGGAGTTACAGATTTATACAGAAAAATCTGCTGTTAGCATACTTGTCAGATATGTGAATCAGATTAGCTTAGTTTGTGTAGAGCAATGGCATGTTTAGCATTACGCCAAAGACTATATTCAATTTGTGTCTTGATCATTTGATGCAGATCTCAAAATTAATTTAGCCTTTCCATATAAAGTATCATATTATTTGCATTTGACAGGGTGGCGACAATCATGGAAAAGAGGGAAATCATGGAAAAATCAGGGTACTTTATCAATCTGGAAATATCAGGGGAAAATCAGGGAATTTTGTAAAAACACCCAAAAAGCATGGAAATTTTCATTTTTGCCCAGCAAGCATGACTGAAAGGTTGCCAAACAGGTGTTATCTTAACCATGATTGCACAGGATTGGCTACTTTCTAGTTGAATCTCACCAAGTTAACATTATATAAAAAAAAGTGCAACAACTTCAGGAATAATTTGATGTCTTGATGTTAACATGCTGTGCAATTAAAATAAGTCATATTTTTATAATTTTATCAATTTCTCCAAAATTTTGAATTTCATCTTCCTTTTTGTATGTGAACAAAGAGAAAAGTAAAAAGATTCAGATATTTTTGCCCATCAGTATAGTTTTTTGAATTGCAGTGGTTTAGCGAGGATGCTACACATGAGTGTGATATACACTAAATTATGGAATGCGTATAATAGGTAACAAAAATCATGGAAATTTGTCAAAATTATTCATGGAAATCATTTAAAAATCAGGGGGGTCAATCCATTAGAAATCACCCAGGCCATGTTGCTCAACATTTTTTATTTTTCTTATTTTTTTACCAGTTAATCCCCGTTATTAGGTGAGTTCAAAACTGTCGAAAAAAAATTTTTTAGGCTCATACTTTTTTTTTGACGGCCATTTTGAATTTGCATCGTAACTGTTTTTAGGACAAAAACAAGGTTTGCATAAAAGTATCTAACTCAGTTAATTTTATAGATATCAAGACAAAATAAAAAACAAAATTATTAGAATGACCACCTAGATGTTTTGTACATGCATAATATTTCCTACGTCATGAGGAAAGTGAAGAAAAAAATTCACAACTACAGATGGAAAATTAACTTAAAACGGTAATTTTAGTGCTGCAAAACTACTTAAAAAATGAAAGACTCATCAATAATTTTTTTTTCCTGCGTAGATTTGTTACAGGACTAGTTACTGTAGAAGTTTCCAGCTTGAGAGTTTTATCCTTTTTTTTATATAATTTTTCAAAAATGCCCAAAATTGCATTTTGGCAATATTTAAAGTTGAATATCTCAAAAGGGACTGAGTGAAAAATTATGAAATTAATACAGATAATATCTCTTTATGACATAAAGATATGATAAAAATTTGATGACTGAGACTCAACTGGTTCCAAAGTTATAGTGCATCAAAATTGGCCAAAAATTGTATTTTAGGTATACAGAATTTTGATGAAAATTTAAGGTAAAAATCAACATTGTAACTTAAAATACAAAATTTTATTCAAACTGTTGATGTACATTTTATCAGTTAGCATAATAATTTTATAATTTCTTCAAAGTATTGAAGAGTGTTGAAATTCCGTTGCATAGCTTTTTTGATATGTTATGTGTCTGCCCGAAACCGTTGTTAGTTCGATAGGGGTAATTTTCCTCACAACCTTGTTTACTGGAACACACACCATGTCATTTATAGATATTTGGAAGGCAGTCTTTGGGCCATATGGATGGGAAAAATTGAACTAATAGATCATTATTTTGATCGGTCTTGTCTTTGACTATGCCTAGCTACCAATGATATTCGTAAATGTATGCAACATAGTCCATATTTGTAAGCGAAGATGTGTTAATAAACACTATCAAAGTTTCGTGCTCATCAAATTTCTTATTTATTGATGTAGTGTAACATCTGATTTGATTATTACTTATAGGAACAAATCTATGATATTCTCTTATTCATGTCACAGGCAAGCAAAATTCAAATCTTTTTGTTAGTTTAGCTTCAGTTTGTTTAATTTCATTGGCAGAGACAAAAATGTATTCTATTCTAGTTATTTTTTCGTTTCAGTATTTGAACATGTCTTGTGGAGTAAGAATTTAGTTATTGTAAAGTCTTTGCATGCTGGCTCTAGTTACTTCCCTTTTAGTGGTACCCTCCCCTCCCCCCTCCTTATACCATCACACAAGTTTTTCCCATGAGATGTAGCTAAAAAATTCCATTCAGCTATCAAGCTAAAATCATTCTCATGTTGGCACAGATTAATAAAGTTTTTCTTATTTTTGTATTGGCTGCTGGCACCATCGCTGAAGTAAATCATCATCTTTGCTTCGGGTAAAAAATTCTTCATTTCATTGGTGAGATTTTTTGAAATTCATCAGCTATAAAGGTATCCTAAATAAGATAATCATTTATCATACAAATGCTTTTACAGCAAATTTCATTTAAAATAATAATAATAATAATAATAATAAATGGATGTAATGTAACTTGGCTGTTGGACCAGTAGTAGTTCTGAATTTCATCCTGAACGCAAAATGTAAAGTTTTCTGAAAAATCACCAATGACTAAATATTCACTGTCTTTGAGATTATTTTTAAGTTCTTCGAAATGATTAGACTGAACTGTTGAAATGAAATGGTGAGATTTTAGTTTTACTCTATCTTCCACAAGAAGATTTAGAAATTCCTCATCTGGTAGTAATCGGGTGATAAATTCTGCTCTGTCAGTTTGCACCCAATGCTTAAAAGCTACTTCCTCTGGTAAATTGCCAATTTCTTTCATTGGAACTTCCAGAAGACCTTCGGATCCTGGACATTCTGAACACTTGTCCAGCATGCAACTTTCATTATCAATGTTACACACAAGTAATTCTACCAGTTCCCTGTAATTTATTTTGAGCCTTGCTCCTTCAATCAAGAGTTTTACGTTCTGGGGGTATTTGCAGACACATACACTATGTGTGCCAGATGATCTTGGGTGGACACACCACTTCGGTCACATAGCACAGAACACTGACCGTCTAATTTTGTAGTTAGGGTATTTCTGTTTGAAAAAGTTAAATAGCTCATTTTAAGTTATTAGAGTTTATGTATATATATACAGCAATTATAATATACAGGAAAATGTATTTTTAAAATTAATTTTCGTGAAATACTGTGTGCGTAAAATGCAATTTTGGGCCAATTCTGATGCACTATAACTTTGGAACCAGTTGAGTCTCAGTCATCAAATTTTTATCATATGTTTATGTCATAAAGAGATATTATCTGTATTAATTTCGTAATTTTTCACTCAGTCCCTTTTGAGATATTCAACTTTAAATATTGCCAAAATGCAATTTTTGGCATTTTTGAAAAATTATATAAAAAAAAGGATAAAACTCTCAAACTGGAAACTTCTACAGTAACTAGTCCTGTAACAAATCTACGCAGGAAAAAAAAAATTATTGATGAGTCCTTCATTTTTTAAGTAGTTTTGCAGCACTAAAATTACCACTTTAAGTTAATTTTCCATCTATAGTTGTGAATTTTTTTCTTCACTTTCCTCATGACTTAGGAAATATTATGCATGTACAAAACATCTAGGAGGTCATTCTGATAATTTTGTTTTTTATTTTGTCTTGATATCTATAAAATTAACTGAGTTAGATACTTTTATGCAAACCTTGTTTTTGTCCTAAAAACAGTTACGATGCAAATTCAAAATGGCCGTCAAAAAAAAAGTATGAGCCTAAAAAAAATTTTTTCGACAGTTTTGAACTCACCTAATAACGGGGATTAACTGGTAAAAAAATAAGAAAAATAAAAAATGTTGAGCAACAAATTTTATTCTTTTTGGGTGATTTCAAATGGATTGACCCAGGGAACTTCTTTTCTGAATTTCTGTAGCCACCCTGATTTGATCAGTATATAAATCCTAATGATGTAAGCTTATTTGCATTTTTATTTTGTATATCTCTAAATTGATATATGTGTGTGTGTGTGTGTGTGTGTGTGAAATCTTTTTGGATATTTCATGTAAATTATCATTATTGTTTTTTTTTTTTTTTTTTTCAAGTCTTTCAGTTTATACGTTTGTAGTAATTGTCTTGTTAGGGTCAGGTGGGGTAAAATAGGTAAAAAAAAGAAAAAAAAAAGCATATTTTACATATGGACTTAAATAGCAGAAAATGTATTGGTTCCATTTGTTAAAAAAATGCACAATATATGCAAATGAATATTCCTTATGACATTTTAAGAGAAATATCTCTAAAAAAACAAAAAATTTGTACTGAAAAATAAATTTTAAAATATGCTATTTGTGACTTATTTTACCCCATGGCTTGGGGTAAAATGAGTCATCCTTTAAAATTGTTTTAAATTTTAATACAATTTACTTCATGCAAATGAAATTACTAATACACATTCCTTTTTTTTTTTTTTTTTGATAAAAACTTGATTTTGAGTTCTTTCAAGGAAAAAAAATGTCTATGGTCCATCATTTGTTCGGGAAGAACATTTAGAATTTATGATGCACCTACATCAGAAATATCTTTCTCTGGAGAATCCAGCAGGAACTTACATTTACACTTTTTTTTACCCCTTCAAATTTTTCAGAATATTCATGATTGTGTGAAAGAATGATGCCATAAAATATTTTCTTTGATCTTTTTCCAGGAAATTCTACTTTAACACATTTTCTAACTTTTACGAAATGATTAGTATCAATGCTATCTAGATTTTTTCTTGAGAAAAACTTGGCTTTTTGTTTCTTTTACAGTTGATGTTTCTGTGATTTTAGCATCTCTGTTGATTTTTTTTGTCATACAATCAATTGAAAAATAAGTTGGTTGTTAAATTTACTCCTGTTTTCTGTTGTGTACGGGTTCTTTTTTTTTTTTGTCTGCATTTTTCAAAGCTTCTTTAGAAGACAATGTTTGATTGGGTGATAAAGTATTTATAATAGAAGATTTTATGTACTATTTATGTATATATAAATAGTATCCTGTTCCATGACTGTTGAAGTTGCACTAGAATTAATTTGTCGAATTGGTGATTGATGATCTAGATTCATCCACTCTTGCATATGAAGTTGATGCTAAACTGCAGAATTTCACTCAGACAGTTTCAGGAGAATGTTATGCCCTGTCTGCCCTTTGTATGAAAAATTGACACCCATCTTAAATAAGCTGAAATTTGAATTACACCTACAAACTAAATGTTTTGATTCAGCTTTAATATGTATTGTCTTTTTTTCTCTCTCTTAAAATTAAATTATTTTTAACATTAAATTATATAATATCTATGTGTGTGAAATAGCTCCAGAATAATATATAGCTTAATTTTAAACTAATATGTTAAAAGAATACATATGGAATTATTTAAAACACAAAATATGTAATTATTTACTTTATGTTTACTAAGCCTAACATGATTCAACACCTGACCTATTTTACCCCACATATATTTTTTTACTCCAAAATATTAATATTTTATTTTTTTCTCACAAAAAATTAGGAAATTCATCTTAAAAATGTGCTTTTTGGAATATGATAAGAAAATACTGTAAAATTTGCTTTCGAATTAGTTCAAAACCAAAGTTTTTCTTAGCAACACATTCAAGTTACTAATACAAAACACACAAATAATTACTGGCTGTAACTAAAAAGTATCAGTTACAGTTAATTTTGCCTACAAAATGAAGAATAATATAAATAATATATAAAACCAGTAAAATTGGAATTTAAAAAATGAAGAGTTTTCTTGAAACTGACCTATTTTACCCCACCTGACCCTACTTAACTAAAAATTAACAAAATTATTGGTATACTTGCAATGTACAAAACTTCTAGAAGTTCTACATATGTATCTTTTTCTAAATGATTAAAGTGATGATTTTATAGTTGAGACAAAATATAAATATGATTATTAAATGCTGAATATTCATCGGCTATATCGTTTTTGTAGTTTTTAAAGACATCTGTTTATTTGTTTAGTTTTGTCCAATTTTTTATTCATTCATCTTTATTCTCTTTTTTATTTTGATTGTTTTATATTTATACTAATCATTAATAGGGTTGCTATGGTACCTGGAATTCAGGAAAAACGTAAAAAACTCAGGGAAAAATGGGGAAAACTCTAAAAAATTACACATTTATTGCAAAAACGGAGAAATTTTCAAGAAGTTTTAGAATTTTTTTTTTTTTTTTGGAAAAATATAAGAAAAAGAAATTTATTATAAAGTTTTCATTTTAATTTAAATTGTCTAGTTTTATAGTTTTGAGAAAAACCTTTTATCAAATTTAGTGTTTTACAATGAAGAAAATTCAGTTGTATAATCTTCCCCAACTATAATAAGTTAATAAATTTAATATACCCTAGATATATGTTCAATTCACTTTTAAAATTAAATATTTTAATGCTGCATGATTCTGTGTCTTCTGTTTTTTTTTTTTTTTTTTTTTTGTAGTAACCCTGATTAAGTTACTACACAAATAAATATATAATTAATTTTTAATATACTTTAATTATTAATAATTTTATATTTTGATTTTTAATATATAAATTCCAGTAGGAGATTAAATAGCAGTAATTTTCATTGCAACTTAAATCATTTAAAAATCTGCTTCATTTTTATTAATTGTTTAAGTTTGCAGTTATTCACTTATTAGTCAGTATGAAAGAAATATCACAGTAATTTAAAAAAGAATTCTTCATTTATTCATGCAAACATTTCATCTTAATTTTCAGTATGCAGATCCTGTAGCTGATCTCTTGGACAAATGGGGTGTTTTTCGCTCACGTCTTTTTAGAGAGTCATGTGTATTTTATCGTGGAAATTATGTGAAGGTCAGTTTTTATGCAATTGAATATAAAGTATTGAAGTGAATAAAATTTATCATGTTAAAAAAAAAATGAAATAAATTTTAAACATATCTTGTTATATTTTTCTACACTTCATAATGTGAGTGTACAATTGTTTCATTTTGCTGTTCTAGGACCTTGGCAGGTTAGGTCGTGAACTTCATAAAGTTATCATAGTTGACAACTCTCCTGCATCCTACATCTTCCATCCAGATAATGCTGTGAGTAATTCATAATTTTAATGACCACTGTATTGCTCTTTTGGTTACATTTTAGACAATAAAAATAGACAAAAATTTTACATTTCTTATTCACATGTGTATCAACATAGAAAAAATATAAGTGGATATTGCTGTCATTAGCAACTCTATGAATATTTCACTTTTTCTATAAAATACAAAGAGGAAGAGACATAGATAGAATTTTTATTTTTTAAAATAATTTAAAATAGCACTGAATACTCAAAAGGAAAAGCATTTAATGCTGTTTCCTTGTATCTATATTGTTGACTAATTTGATTTTAGTATATAACTGTAAGGGAGAAAAAATGTTCCTTTCATTTTCTTGATTGTCTTGAATTTTGCTTAGTAAAAAATGGTCTGGAAGTCTTTGTCAAAAGTAGCACTCTGGTACTGAAATAAATTCTTTTTAGGATTAATTTATTTTTTAATTATCTGTCATTTAAATATATATATATATTAATAATTTTTAAAAATATAATATCCTTGTGAAAATATCTTTAGTAAGCAATATTACCTAGGAGCTACTGTAGTAATCTTAAATTTGGGCTGTTACTTCATTTAGACAAAAGAGAAATAGCTTGTGAGTTATATTTGGATCTTCTTTTTCTTTTCAGGTGCCTGTAAATTCGTGGTTTGACGATATGTCAGATACTGAACTACGGGACTTGATTCCATTCTTTGAGCAGCTTAGTAAAATGGACGATGTCTACTCTGTTTTACGCAATTCAAACCATGCTGCAGGCTCCCACCCTCAACCGAACACATTGAATGGCTCCCATTTTATTTCGCCACAAATACAGCATGTAAATGGATTCATGCAACCTTCTTAGCACAGCCTCCAGTGACTGTTGGTTTCCATTATTATAAAAAATAAAACATTAAAAATGGTTTATCTCATGCCATGGTAACATCCACATATTATATCCAGTGCAGGTTTCTGACTCAGCCTAAGAACTTTTTACATTAAAGAGTGACTTATAAAACAAAAATATTTCTGTACAGCTTTTATTGCAAATGTTGTTGACATATGAGTATGAAACTATGCATTTTATGCCAGCTTTTTTATACACTTGTTTTACAATAATTATAGGAAAAGTAAATTCTATATTTTTCCACAATGGTAATTTGCTTTTATGGAAGAATGGCTTTTATTGAAGTATTTCACTTGAAGCTTATGTTTTTTTTTTTTTTTTTTTTTTTTTTTTTAAATAAGTTTCATTTAATTGAACGTATTGTAAATATATTCTTATTTTACTTCATGAAGTATGATTTTGTATGTTGTTGTATTAGCCTGAGCTCTCTGAAATTTTATTATTTAATTCCTACAGTATTTTGTTGAAATTTTATAAACTACATTTTAAAAATCTTTATGTAAATATTTTAACTTTGTTAATTATTGAAATCTGGTGTTGATTTATTATTGGTTGTGTTTTGCAGTCTATTATGTTCTATGCTGTTTTAGAAAATAATAGTGTTTTTAAAAATAAATCAAGGAAATATTTCTTTCTTTTCTGTTATCATGGCATGAAAAAGATATAATTAAAGCCATTCTTTAAGCAATTTATGGCAGAGGGTGCAATCAGCCCTGTGATCGTATCACTCCAGAGACCGATCAAATTAATCTACACTCTGCTGCTATATTACTCCACATTTCGAACTGCTTTATCAGACAAATGTGAGTCAAGACTTCATATAGAAGTTCAATGTTTGGCTATTCATATCAACGATGTTGTTGTTTGTTTTTCCCTGCATTTTGTAATAGATAGCAATACATTGTATTTTTAAATGGAGAAGCTGAAACGCTGTGTATATCTGTAAGAAACATTACAGTGGTTCATTTACATGAAATTTAGGAGCTTTGATTTGAATTTGTTAAATCAAGTGAAATTCAAAGTAGAATCTTTAAATATATTTCACTTGGTATTTTTATGTTATCATGTGTAGATATGTCTATATTTCAAATTATATGTTAAATATTTTTATGATTTTTAAAATAAGTTGAAATTTAAAAACTTAATTATTATTTTTTTTTTTTACTTCAGGTTCTTGTAACCATAATTTTGAATTAGTTTTCTCCCTGCTCAAAATTTATTTAAAAGAAAAAAGTTTGTTATAATTTTTTGTTGTTTTTAATGACTATTGAATCATATAAATACGCAGCAGATAGATTGTGTTGTGTATATCCATTGATTTTTGCTTCAAAAGCCATCATATCTCATCAGTTTATTCTCTTTGTTAAAAGGAAGTGATAGTTTTGGTGTAAAACAGAAGCTATACTTGTGTATATATTTTTAAACGATGCATTCTTACTATTTTCAATAGATTTTCTCATGGCTTATAGTGTTTCAAATGTATAAACTTATTGTAAATATTATTATTATTTGAAGGAGCCTAGAAGTTTTTAACCTTTTGATATATATATATATATATATTCAAATATGAACAATTCTGAACATTTTGATGCTTAATTTATGATTCCGTGTATTTTGGTTCAAAAGTTTATCAGTAAAGTTGAAAATTATCTCAAACCGATTGCATTCCCAGGCCTCAAAAATGGTTTTTTGCCACTGTTCACAAGATATCTTTCCATGAAGTTAATCTATTGACTTTTTGTGAACTTTTAATGTACAATCTTATTTCCTAAAATGAATCAAGAATTTTTGAGATATTTGAAAATTGTGTAAATTAGTTTTATTAAATGTTAATTCATTTTATAGATATCATTTATATGAATGTTTGTGTAAAGCTTCAAGGCAATAAGTAAAGAAGTTTTTTCAGAATATTGTATATGGTGGCAAAAAAATACGTTTTGAAAAAATAAGCGTTTAAAGTTTGGAAATGTAATAAATTCATTGTTTATATCAATTACAATTTTGCTGATAACTTTTGAACCAAAGTATATGGAATCATAAATAAAATATTCAGAACTGTTCATATTTCATTTTTTTTTTTTTTCCCATTTTAAGGTTAAAACTTCATTAGATCCCTTAATGAATTGAATTACTTGTTATTAAATTCTTGTAAATATTATTTGCTTGGAAAGTAATGTATATTACTGTTGGTTTTTATTTCTTTTTAATATATTGTACAGAACATTATTGATATATATATATATATATATAATATAAATCTTATATAAATTTTGTTTACTTTTAAATGTTTGTTATTTGGAGGTACGCTTTTGGAATGTCAATGGTTGTAATTATTTCTTTCATCCTGCACTTAAAATTTAATAAGAAATATTTACATATAAAGAATTTAAAAGTATTGATTATTCTTCCACGTGAAACACTGGAATTTCATTGGTAAAATTTTTGCATGAAAATAGTTCCGGAATATTTTAAATTGCCATTCAAACTTTTGGATGCAGTTGCTGAAGAAATTTTTGGCAATAATTCAGTCCATTACTGTAATATGCATTGAACATATAGGATATAGCTGTATCCTATACAGTATCATTATTATAAGAGACATTCTTGATGTATTGAATCAAAAATACCACCAACTAGAGCAGCTGTAGCAACCTTTTTATACCTAATACCCACATTTTTGTCTGTTAGTAGTAAAATTCTCTAACCATCCACCGGTTCCAAAAATATAGTAATTTATAAAGTATTGGAATAACTTTATAAAATTCATAAAACTGAATTATAGTAAGTTAAAGCATATAATAACAAAGCATTTTTCCATTCCAATGTTTTTAAAAAGTCAATTAAATTTCTATAAAAAAAAAGTGCTTGAAGTATTGTGGGAAGAAAAGAAAACCTGCCTCCCAATGTAAAAGCTGAAATGCCCACAAGTAAATGTAGGGATTGGGTCACTACCATTAAACTAAGAGTATGAGTAAAAAAATAAATGTACAAATATATAAAATATAGAACATAAAAAAAAAAAGTACTTTAAAGAAAGATACTAAAATTATTATTATAAACTCATTTATTTCTTTGCCCAGTGGCAGAAACACCGTGACACATCGACATAGTCACAAACACAGAAAAACGGGTTGCAGACAGTTTTTATCTGCACTAATAAAAAAATTAGTCCGCAACATTCAGACACTCTTTGTCTGTATTAATAAAAAAAATTGCCCACAACTTTCGGACAGTCTCTGTCTGCAGTCAGAATTTTTTTTTTTTTTTTTTTTTTTTTTTTTTTTTTGCAATTTACAGACATTTTTTGCTCACGACAATGCGCTACCGGTGTATGATGTCTTAGGTGCTCTCTGGTAGGAACTCTAGAGCGCACTATAGGTGCCTTGGTAGGAACACACAAAACAATGTTTAACCACAGCGACCTAGGGAGCCTAGATCTCTCTTGATAGGCAGCGTTATGCGTGTATTCTTTTCTCCTATTACCTGTTACTGAGATTCTACAGGAATGTAGAAAAGTGCTAATTTCATTTAAAATTGCTTCAAAACGTCTCCTCCACATCAAAATTCACTTATAAAAATTTCTGTATCAAAACTAAAACTAATACTTTTATTATTTATACAGTGGAGCACCTTTTATACGTTTCTCATTTATACGTTTTTCGACTTCGGTCCCAAATCATTCCATTGAATTCTAATGTTAAAATATTTCGTTTATACGACACAAGTAAATTCTTAATTTCACTTATACGTTTTTTTTCCCTCCTTGTAGAATCCCAAGTTTGAGTTTTATTCCAGGATTTAAAAAAAAAAAAAAAAGATGAATGCTCTTTTTGTTTTATTCTTATTTTTTTCGATTATTTTTTCTTAGAACTATGGTAACAAAGTGCAGCTATAGAACAAAGTGCGACTTGCGTCGATAGCCTGGGGGGAGGGGGGGGGTTAGAGAAATTTTCAGAAGCCAAGTAGCGAGTGACCACTTGAAGACCTCCCACTTTCTCTTTTAATTGATTCCAGGAATGGGGTATGAAAGGAAAAAAGCCCGCAACTTTATAGGCATTTTGTAAACATGAAGATTTATTACTCACTTCCGTAGAAGATTTTCTTATCGTGTTTATTTGACATACGGTTGGAGAAACATTTTTATTTTTCTTTCCTTTCTTTTAATCGTTTGCAAAAATGTCATCTTCATTTAGAGAACAAAAGGCTTTGTCTTTAAAGATTAAAATCGAAATCTTGAAAAAAAATTCTGAATTTCTATATTTTTAATTATTATTTAATTTTTATTCAACCTTTTAAAAATATTTTAAATATAATTAAAATATATCTTATTCGAATAAATGTAAAGGAAATCATGAAAATTGATTAGAATTTTATTATTAATATGATACTTTATTGCGTATTAATGTTAAAACGAATTTTCAGTTGTACGTTTTTTTCAGTTATACGTTTTTTAGGAACGGTCCCTTGAAAAACGTATAAACGGTGCTCCACTGTAATTATTTAGATAGTGTTGTGTCAAACATTGCTATAAAATATTTAATTGAATGAGTTTAACTTATTATTTTATAATTGTTTATACTATATTATACTGTAGTAAAATTATATTTGTGTATTGTTGCAAAGATTGCCGCTATCACCTTTCAGGCTTTTTGAGTGTAAGCCATTTTCACCCCTGATTACACGCAAATTTCGCAGACAGATTATGAAATTATAAAAGCCTGTCATAGACGGCTACAAAACTTTCTGCCACTGGGTTTCTTTGTACATTCAAGATTCTTTTCTCTGCACTTAGATGTGATTGAATAAAAAAAATAACAATTTATTTTGTGCTACAAAAACTAACATAAAGCATATTGTAGACTTTTTAAAGGAGTGAAGCAATAATATTTTCAAACAAATTAAATTAAAGGTTGCCACTTGTCACATGGCAATCCAGTTTAAAAAGTATAGATTCAAAAAATTTGCTACAATTACCTTTTTTTTTTTCCTGTTAATTAAATAATTAGAAATAATGAAAAATTTAAATTGCAAAAGTTAGCATACACATCTGAATAATTTAGTTTTCTGAATTTCTGATCATATGTTTGCTTTTAAACATTTTTAAGCATATTTTTTAATTACCTGTAAATTATAATAATATAAGATGACAAGTGAATGGCTATAGAAATAATTTTTTCCAGTGGCCACTAGCCACTTTTAGTTTAAGTACTTATAATAAATGTAGTGAAATATGTCTGCAAAACTAGATTACACGAAGGTAAGATTAGCTACTTAATGTCTTTTGTAACTTTTTTTTTTTTAAGAAAGGAAGCAAGAACATTCATTTAAAAATACGTCATTATTATAACAGTTTGTTTTATAGCATCTCCCCCCCCCCCTCCTTTAAGTATAAATAAATAACTGTAAAAGCCATGAGATAATTTATTAAGAATTTTAAGATGCTTTTGATATTGTTATGTACATAAATTGAAGAGGCCAATATCACATTTCGGGCTCTCCAAGCTTATTCTAGAGTTCTTAGATGATAATCTCACAGATAAGTTAAATAATGTCAACAAAATATATTGATATATACATTTTTTATACATTGTACAGTGGCCTTACTTGCTCCACACCTTTTTGTACAAAGAATTACGTGGGCACTCAAAATCAACAGTTTTTATTTCATTATATACTTAAATGCTGTCAGTGTTGTTGGTTTTTTTTTAGGGGGACTTCAAATTGTCTTTTTCAATAATTCAAAATAGAATTGTTATCAATGAATTGTGACAGCTTTCTCTCTGCCAGGAGACTGAATTTTGTTTTAAAAAATGATTTTGCATTGTAAAATTGAATCTAGAATCTGCCAAACACTTCATTATTATGCAACAAGTGAAGGGTATTTTCAAATCTGTTGTATCATTATGTATATTTAATTTCTTTCTATGAAATGAATTTTTGCACTGTATGTATATGTGTGTGAGAGAGTGTGTGTATGTATGCATATATGTTTGAATGTATGGTGTGGAAACATAGCTCTAAACTGCTACTAATTTTTATATATACAATAAAGTGTATTATTTATGTTAATTGTGTCTGTTTCTATGGGGTTCTTTTTATTACAGATTTCAACCCCTTTTTTTTTCTGTTTTTAATATTTTTTCCTGCTTTTCTTGTATTTTGTTATGTTTACTTATCTTATATTTTTTTGTTATTTCATTTGTTACAAATCTTATTGCTGCAAAATTGAATTCACATTTATAAAAAATTAATAATTTTACACAATCTTAAATTATTATCATGGTTAAAATTAAAACAATAATTCTGGTGCTAGCTTAATATATAAAAAATACCATGGTGCTTTATTTATTTATTTATTTTCTTTTTTAAACCATTTTTTTGCATATCTACTTAAGAGCATCAAACATGTTTGAAGATTTAATTTTTCCAAGAATAAATTACTTTTCTTTTTATGTGTGTTTTTATGAAATTACGATATTATTTTATATTTAAGCTATCAAAATTAAAATTTTATAGAAGTATCAAAATGTTAATAATTTAAACTCAAGACAAAAGGAAAGTTTGAGAGTTCCTTCATTCTTAGATAAACGTGGACCAACTTGGCCATAGAAATATGGAGATGTATATCTTTCCCATATTATTTTATTTACTAACAAGAGGAATTTTTATTTCAAATATGATTTAATGGAAGGAATGCACAGGCTATTTTTTTATGCCTTTTTATGAATTTGTATCACTCTTTTTAATAGAAAATCAAATTAAAAATTATTGAACTGGAGAAAGCAATAATTTTTAATGCAGACGAGTTCGACAGCAAACTGCAATGACTTAAAACATTGGAAAAAAAAAAATCTAAAAATGTTCAAACTCAAATAAGCATTATCAAATTAGCATTAGCTAATGATTATTAAAAAGATTTATAGATAAATAATGTAAATTTGGATAATTAAAACCATTTATAAGAGTTTTTATGGGTCTTAGAGAACCTGGAAATGTCAGAGAAAATTGCAAATATTGCCCAGAAACCTGGAAATTCTTCTTTGAAGATGCAATTTTTAATACAATGTTAACTTTTAAATCGTGAGTTATTTTTTATGTTGTGAACCAAATTTTATGACCTGAAATTTTATAAAAATAGATCTGGATAAACCAAAAGTCAGGTAATTTTATTTTTGAAATTGTGTGGGAACCCTCATTTAATTCATAGAAGCCTAAATTTTCTGTTAAAAGACCACCTCTCTGGGTGGGCAATTTTTTATGGGGAAAGGCTAGCCTTTTATTAAGGTAAGTTTCATTATATTTAGCTAAATTATTATTATTATTTTATGGGTTGCTAATAAAATGACTATACGATTGGTTAAGAGTTACAGTATATTTAATCCTAATGTAAGTGTATGCAAAAAAATCGCAAATTCTTTCATTTCAATTCGCAAAACAAAGTATTTGTGTTGAAATGAGAAGTTTTAAAGTCTGTTTTAGGCTATATGCGATTGAATACAATTTCATTAATGAAAATAATTTCATATTCATAAGAATAAAAACTACAGTAAAAATACTTGTCAAAATTCTTTCCTCTTTTTCTGAAACATAAGATAATTTAAAAAGACTGTCAATAGTGAAAAACTTCTGATTTGATTCAATAAGTTTTACATTATTTTGTGTAATGAAAGTGTTACAATTGCTTTGTTGATAATACTAGGAGAAACTGTTGTGATTGTATGTTGTTTGTTTTTGCTCAAACTGAACAAAAGGTTTGTTTTGTTGTGCCAAATACTGTATAAATGTACTTTAGTCTTCCGATCAGTGATACCATTGATAGGTCATATGAAAGAAGTTTGGAGTTTATCCTTATTTCTGTACATAGTAAAAAAGAAATAATTTGTGATGTGTGTTGGGGGATAAAGATGATTGTTGGCCTTATTTTTTTTCATACTTGTACTGAGTAAGGGTGACAGTAAACTCCAATAATGATTTATTCATCACCGTCCTTTTTTCTCCAGTGATATAATATATGTATACTTTTTTCTTAATAAGAAAAATTGTCTTTTGTAGTGGCATAACTCTTTTAAAACTGGCATAAATGTACTCTTTAATTGCGAAGGTATCTGAATATTTCATTTATAAAAATTCTTAAAACTGTTTGTGTTAAATATCTATATTTATAATAGTTGTGCAAAATGTGATTAACTTTTTCACTAATAATACCAAACTTGCATCAGGTTACAAATTTAGAATTACTCTCCCTTCTCTCTTTAAGTTAATCTAATTGTAATTTTCACAAGAGTTTTAGAAGCAGATTATGTGTATTTGGTTAATGTTCATGCTAATATTCTTACTTTAAAACTAATTTGCTTTATTTATGATAAAAATAATAATCCTAGTGCACATGTATGTGAAAGTTTGCCTGATAATGCCATGTTAAGAAAATCTTAAATTTCAAATGACTTACAAAGTTTTCAAAGTAATAAGTTCTGCTAATTCAATACTTTTGACTTCTGGACATAGTATCATAATTGATATATTTTAAAATTGGTTTGATTTCTTTATTATCATTTGTATTTGAGATACTGCTTGTAGAAAAAATTAACTTACAACTAATATATTAATTTACATATGGACAGAAAATTGTATTTTGATCATATTCATTCTATTTAAGTTAGTTTTTATTGCTTTTTTAATATTACTATACATTGAATTGAATATCATTAAATGTAATATTTAGGCTTTAAAAACTTCTGTACGCCACTCACATTCTTATGTTACTTCAAACTGCCCAATGTTATTAAAGATTAATGTTTATCTGATGAAAATATTCATCAAAAAGGGTTTATTTTTGCCCCTTACTGTCTTGCAAATTCAACAGTGCTGACTGTTAGTAATAATTACGGAAGTATTAGACTCAATTTCAAATAAGTTTTGTTGATCTTTTTTAATATGAATAATACATTAAAATTTTGTAATTATTATACATATTATTTGCTTTTCTATTTATTGCACCTGTACAAAATTTTGATCATTTACTGGAATACACAAGTATATTAGTTTTTGATTTCTTCCCAATAAATAAAATTTGTTGAAAATATTAATTGAGAAAAGTGGGCGAGGGGAAAAAATTTAACATGAAGGATTTTTGAAGGAGGATTCATGATACGAGAAAAAATATCATTTTCGTCTATTAACTGCTCCTTTTTTTTTTTTCTTTTTTTTTTCTTTTTTTTTACTGATTTTGTAATGCTAATAATTATAAGGGTTGTAACAAATAATTATAGTTTCAGATTTAATAGTAATAAACCATATAGAGTTTATTTTTTTTTAATAATTAAAACAACCTCTAAATAAAATTTTAACTTTTTTCTAGATAGAGCAGCAAAAATAATTGTTAAAATTTGCATGGTAAATGAAATAAAAACTTTTACATCTGGGGTTTTATTAAAAAATCAAAAGTTTAGGCAAAATTAAATATCTTTAACTGTAAAATATTAAACAAGCAACATTTCTGTGGCCAACATTAAATTAAACAAACATTCAGAAATATCTCCAATTGTACATAGTTATGCCACTAGTCCTTTTGTTTTCTTTAATCATTCATATTTTGCATGAATTTTTAATAGTAATTTTCAAACTTAATACTCTTACTATTTAATATTCTTATTTGTTTATTCATGTCTCCTGGCAGTAAAAGAAAAATGTATATATATATTGTTTATTGGCCTTTCCTTAGTTTTTTTTTTTTTTTTTTTTTTTTTAATGGACAATACTTGAATCTTGTTATCAATTACCTCTTAATATTGTGCTGAAGTCCAGAACTGTGCCTTTTCTTTCTATACAAAAAAAAGTAGCTTCATCCAAGACAGCTGCACTCATCAAAGACCTTTTTTTTTTTTTAAATATCATTCATAGCTTTCCTTTGAATTATACAAATTATTATTGAAGGTGATTGTCTATAAAATAAAAAAAAAAACTAAGCTGACAAAGTTTTTATTGTGTTTATTTTCATTATTTCCTTCACATTGGCAAACAATACTTTTTTTTTCCCTCTTTTGTTATAGTAATTGTTAAATTCCTAATATTTGAAATGTTATTGCATAATTACTCTAAGTTAGACACCTACAGTTCCATGGAAAAGGGTCCAAATTAGAGAGGTGTAGAACTTACATGGATGTTTACATTTTTAGATTTAATTAAACTGTAAACTAAGTATTCATGATTTATGTGCAAAAAAATTATTAATTTGCAAATGAAAAACCTAAACTGGTATGTTATGGCCATTACAGCACTTTCTTCATCTTTCTACATAACAGTGCCACTTATCAGTTAACATGCGCAAAAATTTAATCAACGTAGCTTCTCACAATAAAGATTTTACGTATGCATTTTGGTATTAGTTCAAACAGTAGATGCTGATATAGTCATATGAAAAATTACCACCACCTTTTAGCAGATATATACCTAAATTAAACTAAAAGTTATTTTCATAATGTTGAATTTATCCTCACCATTTGTTAAATTTATCCACTATAAAAACTGATGTAATTTTTCCATGAACAGGGAAAACTGCAGCATAGCAGCACTGCCTGTTTGTTGATATGCACCAAAATGAATTCAGCATTGTTTTTCTCTTTAGACCTCTCACATATTTAGTTTAGTGCAGTTATACACTCAAAGACTTGAGTTAAAACTCAGTAGGGAAAGTAAAAGAGACAAGTTATAAATGAAAAGGAATCCTTAAAATATATTGTCCTATATGCATTTCAAAACAGTCGAAATAAAAGAATGCCCGTAAGCTCTGCTGAATATTTCCTGGAGTCCTGATGAAAGAAAAGACAAAAGGTGCAAATCGATAAAAAGAAAGACTCTTGTATTTTGCACTAAACTGCAGTAATTTGTAAATGTTTCAGCTGGTGGAAAAAAATATGTTTTTACAAGATAAAACAGAGGTCAATATATTGCCATAAGAAACATTGTGTTTTAGATATTTAACAGCTATTTCTATGAGGTTATAAGTAAAAATTTCTAAAGAAAGTGGAAGCTGTATTTTTTCTTTACTTTTCTTTCTCTCGGGTAAAAGTGTTTAACTTACAAGGAGTGGTCACGACATGGAAAATATTGGGACGAAATTGCGCAGGATTGTAGTGTACTATGAAGGTAACAACATATTAAAGCAGTAGGACCCACTAGCCACAGAATTTGGAGGAAAAAGCATTTAAAGTTTTGGTAATCTTTAAATGCAAGTTATTTTGCAACATAGACAACTTTGCAGTAGCGTGGTCAGCAGAGTAAATGGTTGCCACCCGGAGGGGCCAAGTTCAATTCTACTGTTGGAAATGATTTTTTCCCCATTTATTTATTTAATCTAAGTATTACTTTACTTATTGTTACTTTCTCTTGTAATTCAATTTAAAATTTGAAAATCTTAATAAATAATAATTACTTTTTTTCCTTGAACTTAAAAAATGTAGGTTTTTAAAACTTAAAAATGAATTTTAGCTTTTTTTTCATTATAAAATAAAGTAAAAATAAAGCGAACCTTTTCTTTATATATTAAAAAAAGTTACTGTCACTGGCGTCAAATTTTTTTGTCTGCGACAGCATCATCTAACGGAGGGCAGGGTTCTTCGTATCATGAGTCATGACAGGTATCAATGTGTTCCGAATACTCCAAGGAAGACACTTCAGCTGCTTAGAAATTTCTATCATTTTAATTACAGAAGTTATCAACTAAAAACGACAAGTTTATGAAGGTACTCTATTTGCCATTTTGAAAAAAGTTTCTCCCAGTGACGTTCTTCAGTCATGAAATCATTTTACACGGGAAATTAAAATATGATCCATGGTTGTATGTATGTAGATAGGTAGGCAGGTAGGTAGGTTGGATTTAACGTCGCACCAGTACTGCGCTATAGGTAATTGACGACGGTCTGGGATGCACCCTAGAGATGTTCCGGAGGCATGTCATCACAATTTTGATCCTTCACGGAGGGGTTGTGGCAAATACCCAACCTGGTGGTGTCTACAATCTGATCTACCCTATATAAGTAATTTAATCATAATTAGAATTGGAGATATTGAAATTTATAAATATTAAAGCACCATCTAGAGACAGAAAATTGCGACGGCTACTTTTCAATTCAAATAAGTTTTAAAATGATATATTACTTTTGAAATTATATCAATTAGAAGCTGAGATACAAAAGTAATAAAAACACTGTTATCAAAAGATTTACTGACCTTTTTGTGGTTTTCTCCGAAACTTGCATAATTTCGGGGAAAATACTGTTAGTACGAAATGTGATGGAGTATCGGCATTCGAAACTCTGCAAAATATAAAAGAATAAAGGCATTCTGGGTTTTTTGTTGTTTTCTCCAAAACTCCCGTACGGAATTTGAACGGCTTAGATTAGTTTAAAAGTCCACAATAAAAGTACAGTAAAACCTCTCTAAGTTGGACACCTACGGTTCCAGGAAAAAGTGTCCAACTTATAGGGGTGCTTACATTTTCCGATTTAATAAAATTGTATCTATGCATATCTATTAACTTTTACTCGTGTCTAAATATAACATAATTAAGTATTCATAACTTATATACAAAAAATAATTGATTTGCCAATTTAAAATCTAAATTTAAACTGGTACATTGTGACCATAATAACACTTTTTTTCTCTCTATATATATATATAGTATATATATATTTAACAGCGCCATCCACCAGTTAATATGCACGAAAATTTAATCAATATAACTTCTCACAATAAAGATTTTGTATATGCATTTTGGTGCAATTTTATTCAATAGACGCTGTGACAGTCATATAGAAAATCGGGGAATGTGATTAAAAGTAGCGCCACTTTGTCTACCAATATACACCCAAATTAAGATAACATTCATTTTCATAATAGAAACTCACTTATGAAGTTTGGTGAATTTATTCACTCTAGAAACTGAGATATAGTTTTCCCGTGAACGGGGAAATCCTCAGCATAGCAGCGACACCTGTCGATTGATATGCACCCAAAATGAATCAGATTGAATCAGTATATTTTTTCACTATAGATAGATCTCTCACATATTAAGTTTAGTGCAATTATACACTCAAGTAAAACTTCGCAGAAAAAATAAAAGGGACAAATGACGCGGAACCCTAAGAACCGAAATGTATTGTCTAATGCTCATTTTAAAACAGTCTAAGTCAAAACATGCCTGTGGGCTCTCTACTGGATATTTCCTAGAGAAAGGGACAAAAACAATTCCCACAAATCAATAAAAAGAAATACTCTTTCATGATGTGCCAAAATTCATCAATTTGTAAAATTTTCAATTGAAAGAAAAAAAAAATGTTTTTTACAAGATGAGACAGAGGTGAATATATTGTGACAAGAAACACTGTTTTTTAGATATTTACAACTATTTCTACAAGAAATAACTAAGATTTCTATAAAAAGCGAGAAAATGGAATTTTTATATCTTTTTTTTTCCTGTCTGATTGGGTAAAAGTGTCCAACTTAGAACAGTTTTTGAATGTCCAACTTCCAAGTTAGAGGGGTGTCCAACTTATAGAGGTTGGACATAATGTTAATCCTATGGATACATTCCATTCCAAGAAAAAGTGTCCAACTTAGAGGGGTGTCCAACTTGAAAGGTTTCACTGTACTTTAAAATATCTTTAGAGTGATGTATTATAATAGAATAATTAGAATTGGAGATATTGAAATTTTAAAATATTAAAGCGCTATCTGACAATAGATTTGTAACACCTACTCTTCAATTCAATTTCAAATAAGTTTTAAAGTGATATATTACTTTTGAAATTATGTTAAATAGAAAGTGAAGTACAAAAGTAATATAAACATTGTTATAAAAAGATTTGTGTCTGAATGTTCCATGGTTTTCTCGGAAACTTGTGTAATTTCAAAAATATCTGCAATTGGTTTCTCGGGCCTTAATACTTAATAACATCAATTTTCAACTCTCTCATTTCATTTCTACATTTTTGCCTCTTCGCCCCCTCCTAATAATTTTACAATTTCGAAAATATCTGCAATCGATTTATCAGGCCTTAAAACCTAAAAATACCAATTTTAAACAATGTAACTTTTATTTTACCTTCTTGCTCCTACCGTCCTCCTTTTCAGGAATACTTCATCAAATCGTAATGCGCATCGATTTGTTTCAAAATACTTTAATGTATCATGTTGTTGATTTTAGCCATATGATAGTTTGAATTTTCAATATGTATCACAGTCTTTTTCTGTACTGTTTATATTTTTTCACTCTGACCAATGTATTTGATTCAGTTAATGCTTCCAAGGTTACAGTTTCAAAAAAATTCCTGAAAATCTTATTATAAATGATCAAGCTTTATAACATGTGTAAAACAAAAGGATATTTAAACAGTAAGAGTGGAAAAATTTGTTGAATTAGAAAATTCATTTAATTATTTGGAACTTATTTTTTATAATGAAATTGGAAAAATAGAAGTTTGTTGAATTGAGGTCTGATTTTAAGTATACTAGTAGTAGACAAAATAATTAAAATATAAGGACTATTTTTATTTAATCTGTGATTTTGCTTCTAAGTGAGCACAAAATTTGTGAGAAGCAGCACAATTCCACAGCTCTCCCACCAGAACCTCTTTTGTTGTTTGGCTTCAGTATATCAATTGTAGGCCAAGTTCAGGCAATTGAACATGTTTGCTTTGATCGATGCTCTCATCATATGTGAGTTACAAAACTTAATTCATTTCCTTCAAGCAAAAGGACATTGTGTTGCTGCAATCCATTACAGAATAAGCATATGGTATACCATAAGTATATGGTAAAAACTTTTATGAATGATGATAGTATATGCGAATGATGTAGAAAATCTAAATAAGAGCAAATCAACATCCATGATGGATGTGGACAAGGGTGCAAGTCTGTCACTACTGTAGATTTCGTTGAGCATGTTGATCTGGTGGTCAGAGATAAACGAATATTTACAATTTTAAAACTTTCCAGAAATTTCAAGGTCTGCTTTGTACACAGTTATTTAAGTCCTAGGATACTGGAAGCTGTGTGCCCATTAAGTTCTAGATACTATCTATACACCTCTCTCCTCACACGTAGCTAACTTTTTTGAAGAAGGCATAGAGAAGCTTGTGTTCCAATATGACAAATGCCTCAACCATTTTGTAGATTATCTAGAAAAATAAGTAAGACCCTTCCTGCTGTAAATGGGTATAAAATTATGTTATGTAAATTTGTCTCTCTTAAACTTGAGGAATAAGAAGTAAAGTCATTGTTATTAAACTTTAGGAATAAGAAACAAAGTGCATTTAGTTGATATTCAATAAAATATATATTCAGGTAACAGTTCTTATGGTTTTTGATATATTTTTACAGATTTGAAATGCTAAAATTGCTACAAATAATTAATGAAGGACTTATGGATGTTCAAAAGAATCACTGATGGATTTTGTAATTTCTTTAAAAGAAAAAATATTAAAAATAATAAATCTTTTTTCTTTTTTTCCTCAAAATTTTTGCATAGATATGCATTTTTTTTTTCCTTTCCCTCAAAAACTAATCGATAAATTTCAAAACCCATCCATAATTATTTTAAGTAGGTTCTATTACACAACAAAATAATTAAAAGTCCTAAATTCATGAAAAAAAAGTAAACTGAGAAAACACAATTTTAATATTTCAAATCTAAAAAATATATAAAAAACAATAAGAACTGTTGCCTTAATATATATATTATTGAATGAAACTAATATAGTTAACCCTACAAACACACTTATCCACAGTTCATCCTCATGATATCCCTTTCATAAGATGTCTATTTCATCCTCAAGATGTCCTATAAATATCCTGGAAAGAAGAAGATGTGTTTGTAGGGGTTATAAATATTAAATGAAAACATAGGCTTTTATATGAAACCTACTTCAGTACTGCTGCCAATGGTTCTAAGTTGCCTTAAAGGGAATCTCACTGAAACAGCCTAAAAATATGTTTATTTGACAATTTTTGGGGGGCAGAAGAAATGATGATAGAGAAATAATGCTTAAAGTAAATTAGTTATTGAGCATATATTTAAGTATATTGCAAAAAATTTTGTCTGAAAATACTACAAAATGGCAATACTGCAGCAATTCTCCTGAAGCATGCTGAATTTAAGGCAATCTGCAGCATGCATTATAACTGATGTCAATTTGAATGTGGAAAAAAGAAAAAATTCTATATAATTGATGAGTTTGAATAAAGTCACTCAATTTTCACAAAAAAGAAAAAAAAAAGTTATTTGTTAATAAACATTGTTTAAATTAACTAATCAAAAATCCCCTACTGGTTCATTTTGAACTGTTATTTCAAAGTTGTGGTTAAATTTTCAAATAAAAAGATTTAAAAATGCTGGTGTTATACTGCATGCCGTTTCGAAAAATCATATTTCGAGAAAAACACTTTTGAAGTGTGTTAAAGACATGAACAAATGAAAAAATTCTACTTTCTGAAATGCTTCTAACAATACCCAGACACTACACTATCAACATCTATGGAGGTTTACTATTCAAAAGAGGATTTCTCAGCAGGTATCAAGCTGGCCCTGGTAGGCCGTTTAGGGTCATCTGAGACGCTAGAGTAGCTTGGAATTCCATAGAACATTTTTTTTTTCAGAGATTAAACTTTTTGCTTCAGATTTTAGAAGCTTCAAAACATCTTTTTAAGCTAATTTAAAAAAAAAGATTTTTTGAAAATTCTACTGTGGTGTTACACCTTAATAAACTTGAATGAGAGCTAATGGGTTATGTATACACTCCTTCTCATAATTATAAGGACACCCGTTTTGCTATATTAACTAAACATTGAACACTGTCATTTAAACAAATATATTTTTAATTAATTTGAATTTCATTAATAGACTATATTTAAAAAGTTTTATTGTTTTTCTATCTTAAAAAACTTTAAATATGGTAAAAAGATGATTTTTTAGGTGTTCACAATTATAAGGACAGCTTGAATTTTAGTAATTTTTTTCAGTTATTCTTTAAATTAATATTTAGGTCTTTTTTTATGGTTAAACAGTCAGACATTCTCTCTGGTATATATATATATATACATTTTTTTTTTTTAATATTCAGTTTCAATACCATTTCGTATAGCATATATAATATTCTTAATACATTTAAACTATTTAAAATTGCTTTCCACTTGCATACACTTTTCTAATATCATAAGTTAAGGTTTTTTCAACTTTTAGGCCATGGGAAAGGCAATAATACAGAAGTTTCTTTCTTCAAACTATTTCCTATTGCTCTAAAAGTAGAGCAAAAAATGTAAGTCTTGTAGAAAAAAAATATTATTACCCCCCAAAATCTAACAAAAATCTGATAAATTCACGTTTAAAATTTGCAGATATTCTCTTGATGTTCATAATAATAGAAAAAATTACTAAATTCATTCTGCCTTCAGTAGAAGCAGCTACCCAGAGCACCATAGATCCACCTTTAAAATGCCCGATTCATATCTGCCTTTAAAAAATCTTCTCTGTCTTTCGCTATCTTCAGATCGTGCCAGTAACTGTTAAAACCATTTAGTTAATCAAGAATAAAATGTTTTTCATCCGAAAATGCAACATTTTACCATTTAATATTGTCTTTATTCAATTTTAACACAGACGTTCTTTCCCCCATTAAATGATGATTGATTATTACAGGTTTTTTATTCATTTTAACATATTATTAATTATTTTAAACATGCTAAATGTAGACCCTAACCTTTCGTTACAAATTACGAGCAAATTCAACCGCAGTCATTATGAGTAGAACAGTAAGAGGAATTATGAGTCTTCGATCTCTGTAAAACAACTCTGATTTTGCATCAGATCTCTCTCCTATCGAACCAGCAGTTCAACGTTTGATCACATTTCCTTCAGCAATTTTAGACCTTTGAATTTCATTAGAAATTCGGCGGATTGAAATTATCCTACCACTTAAAAAACACATTTATCATGCTTCACTACTTGAACGTTCTTTTTTTCGAGGAATTATCAGTAATGTCCGTACAAGAAAAATTGAAGCCTTATATATGAATTAATCTAGCCCAGTAGTTAAAACATTCGCATGTCAACTGTAATTTTTCGTCTAGTAAGTTAAATAAAACGAAAAAATCTGGATTGTCCCTATAATTATGAACATCTAAAAACGTGGAGAAAAACACATTTTGCATTATTTTTTATTAATTTTGTTTCATATTAAAAAAATTATAGCAATTTTGGTTTTTAGAATACTAGATAAATCTTGTTCACAATTATTTTTACATTAGTTATTTCAAAATATAAAGTGTCCGTAGGAGTGTATTATAGAGGGTTTTAAATGAATTTATTCATAAATCTGTACCCCAGAGGTAAACAGCACAATGTCCATTTTGTGAAAAGATCACATCATCTCTTTGATGTGCATATTTTGCTATATACAGATGCATTAAGCAATCCATCCGGTTACTATAAAGGAGTTAGGATGGTAGAAAATATAACCATGTCCATTTTCTTTATTCATGATAAATTAATATCATTATATCATAAACATCATTCCTAAAAAAATAACATTTTTGTGACATAGTGTTCTTTACCTCCTTCGTACAATATCTTTCTAATGTGAGTTTTAAAATTTCTAACTATTATTTTGAAAACAAGTGGCAAACTGAATTGTATAACAAATTTGTTTGAAACCTTGATATGGGTTATGTACAGACTTGTAGTAATCTTAATCGCGTAATCGTAATCGATTACAAAAGCAACGTAATCGCTGATTAATCGTAATCAGAATAAAATATTTAAATTATAATCGTAATAAAAAAAAATATTTAAATTGTAATTGTAATCTAATCGTAATAAAAAAAAATTTTAAATTGTAATCGTAATCTAATCGTAATCAAACAAAAAATATTTAAATTATAATCGTAATCTAATCGTAATCTCATTATATTTTTCTAGAGAATAATCTGTATCGTGAAGCAATGTAAACGAAATCTATCTCTAAAATAAGATTGTACTATATTTTTCTTTTCTTTGTTGCCATTTTTACTCTATTTATATTTTTTGTTATCCCTTTTTTCAAAATTTTCTAGCTTCAAGCTAATTTTTGAACTTACCTACTCGCCCTGGAAGATTTCAGAGGTCATGTTTTCAGGGCCCGATTAAGCTTTGAAGCTAAGGGAAGCTCAGCATCATTTCGGGGCCACCTTTCATTTCGGAAAATCTTGTTTTCCTGTAACGTATTGTAATATAAAAATGCTATAGACCAAAAAAATAGTATGTGTTTATTATTTTTATTTTTTACTTTCTGAACACTATAGTGAGGAAAGTATTGTAATCATGTCAAAAATCCGAATTTGAGATTTTGATGTTTCTATACGTTTCGAGGTCCCCTGAGTCCGTTTCCACTATTTTTACGATGATGTATGTATGTGTGTATGTATGTCTGTGAGTGAACACGCTAGCGTCTAAATGCTTTGTTCGAATAAGCTGAAAGTTGGTACGTATATTGTAAGTCACCATAATACGAACCCTATAGATTTTGGTGAATCTAGCACTCATAGTTTTTTTACAGGGACACGAGAAAAAATTCTTTATCATTATGGCCTATGGGACCAAATTTTTAAAAGTGCGATAGCGTCTAAACGCTTTATTACTCTGAGGAAAAAATTTGTATACATGTTATAGGTAACAGTTGCATGAACTGTATAGATTTTGGTGAATTTAGCACTTACAGTTTTTTTGCAGGGACACCAGGAAAAATTTTTTATCATTATGCCTATGGGGCCAAATTTTTAAATGTGTGATAGCGTCTAAACGCCTTATTAATCTGAGCAAAAAATTTGTACACATGTTATAGGTCACAGTTGCACCAATTGTATAGATTTCGGTTAATTTAGCACTTACAGTTTTTTTACAGGGACACAATGAAAAATTCTTTATCATTATGGCCTATGGGACCAAATTTTTAAAAGTGCGATAGCATTAAACGCTTTATTCAATTGAGCTGAAGATTTATATGAATATTATAAATCACTGTTGCACTAAATACAAGCATTTTGGTGAATCTAGCATTTGTGGGTTTTTACAGGGACACAACAAAAAATTCTTTATCATTATGCTTAAGACTTCGGTTCGTCTCTTCGCGCGCACTCTAATTCCCTTAAATATTTATGGAATTTTTTGAAACTAATATATGTTATGTTCTTCAAGTTCATTATGGAATTGTTCCCTTTTAAAAATATGGTAAATATTTCCACTGGTTTGTCTACAGGGAAATTTGAAAGAATTTCAAAGCATTGCGACCTATCAAAGGTATTTCTATAGAACACATTTTAACTTTTATTTCGCACAAACCATAATGCAGTCGACATTAACAATACACATGCGCAAGGAAATGCTTCCTGCAGAATATAATGTCATTAGCAATAAGATTTAGAGAGCAACACAAAAATTTTCACTTTCAATAACGGTTATAATTGAAAATTGCTGGAATTGCATTTTCGTTTGCCTTTATCATTTTTAATACTTCCTAGCAACGTTATAGAGTGATTATTGTTTAGAATGATTGTTTCATTTTCTATATCTACAAATTTATATGAACTTATTGGTGTATTTTTTTTTATAAACCTTTTAAAGGGGTTTTATTTACAAAAAATATTTAGTAGAACGCTTTATCGAAAAAAAAAATAAAAGTTAACAAACAAATCGAAAATATTTTTATGAGAATAAAGAGTTTTGCTTAATCACAAAATTAAACATGTTAACAATCCACTTAATAAGATGCTTTGCCATTAAAAAGTAAAAGAAATCTCTGAAATATGATTGTTACTCACCCGTCTTAAAAATTACGTTGGCCACTAAAAAGCAACTTTAAAGTTTAGATATGCTTTAATGATTTCATAATTTTTTGAACTTACGAAATTTTAATTTAATTTCTTGAAATATTTTAAATTTAAATTTTGATTGTCTTTTCCTCTTCTGTCTCTCCGTTCATTTATCTACTTGCGTATGCTCTAGTAAATTTAAGTAAAACATTCTGATTGCCGAAATATTGCGAAATAGGTGTATTTCTCTTTTCAAACATACTTCTGTAATGATTACCGTTATTTATGGGGCCTAAAAAAATATTTTTAATATATTTATATTTTATTGTTGTAAAATAATTTAAAATCTATAAGAAAGATTTCTCATCTAAGCTTTGAAATTTTCCTTAGAAAAAAGGATGAAAAAATATGTGGAAAGTACACCATTTATTATATCAACAATTTTGGATCCACGATTCAAGAATAGTTGCCTGGACTTGACGAATGAGCAAGTGTGTGAAATAATAGTTAAAGAAATGAAGAATCACTTTCTTGTCGAAGAAATAACAGAATCAGAAGAAAAAGCCGCAACTGAACCTTAAAGAAAAAAAAAGACCAAACTGTTTGCGTTTTTGAACGGGAAAAGATCAAGCAAACTTGCCAAGAATTATATAGCAAAATTGGAAATAACGGAGTATTTAAAAGAGCCATTGAAAGGAGAAGATATTTGCCCTCTAAATTTTTGGAAGGAAAATGACAAAAGATATCCAAAAATTAGTTCAAAATATCTCTCTATCTGTGCATCTTCAGCATCCGTAAAGAAGTTATTCAGTGTCGCTGGAAAATTCTATACGAGTTCCCGCACTCTACTAAAAGCGGGAAACTAATAAAAAATTTAATTTTGTTAAATTAAATAAAAATGCTTTAAAGAATTTTAAATCTCTCCTACATTCTATTTGTATATGTATGAAGTTCAATATTCAGAAGTAAGAAAAAATAAAAATTTTTGGATTATTAATTGATTTTCTTTATTTATTGGGAGGGGGGGGGGGGTAGTGCTAAATTTTACAGACGAGAAATATTTGTTTATTAATATTCATTTGAGGAACATAAATATATTATCTAGACCATTTAATAAAATCATTTAATTAATACAGGTGTCATCATAATCTATGAAGGTATAAAGATAACTAACCTCATTATTTATTATAGGCAACAGAATTGTACATCTAATTTGAAATTTGTAAATTTATATCAATATGATATTTCTCCTTTGTAAAAAAAAAAAAAAAATCATTTTTAACTGACAGTTTTATTTAAAACAAATGCGAATGTTTGAAACTTCTTTTTTAATTAAATTGATTGCATTTTCATTTAGACTTCTTACTTATACATTTACACATTGCTACCAATGTAATTCAATGTGTGTACATACTTACACATGATATAATTTAAGGGGTTCTCCAAATTTACATAGCTTCTACTTCTTTCCTTTTTATGTTTTACTAAATAATATATACATATATATATTTTTTTTTTTAAATCTTTCTTTTCTACTGAAAATGCAAAAGTAATATAAAACGAATTTCCTGCTTCGGAACTAACGGTCGATTTGAAAATAAATTTTGGTCTACTAAGTTATTATAAAGAAGTGAAATTTGTGTCAGATATTTGAGATAGTATTTTAATTTCTGACTCATACTTAAAACTTCTTTCAATATTTTAATGATTACATTTCTTTGATGGTCAAAATATAGAGTTTTGTATAAATATAAAATTTCTCTCGCTTTAGATGATAAATTACTTGATATGATAATTTTAAACTGCTTGCTGTGATATTAAAAGCTTAATCTGAAAGCATTCAAGATAAAGAATATATATAGAATATAAGGAGAGGATATATACAAGATATATTTAAGGATATATGTGAAGAAATATCTAAGAAAGATTATATACAAGCGATATTCATCACATCGAGATTGAGAAATCTGTATAATTGAAGTGTAATTGTAATCGATATTTCATGTAATCGTAATCTGAATGTAATCGTATTCTAGAGTCTAATCAAAACGTAATCAAAACTGTAATCGTAATCTGAATGTAATCGTATTCTAGAGTGTAATCAAAACTGTAATCGTAATCTGAATGTAATCGTATTCGAGAGTATAATCAAAACTGTAATCGTAATCTGAATGTAATCGTATTCTAGTGTCTAATCAAAACTGTAATCGTAATCGGCATTTGAAGATTAAAAATAATCGTAATTGTAATCTTTTAAGGATTCTGTAATCAACTACAAGTCTGGTTATGTAGAGTACATACAAAGTTTCAAAGAAATAGTTTCGTAATTGGTGTATTTCTAACAGTTTGAAATTTTTAAGTGCTACCATTTTTTATAGAAATAAGATGACGAATCAAGTTGATTGAAGCCCTAATATTGGGGCTATATATATCAAGTTTTAAGCAAATCACATTATAAATACATGTTTGTTTTGTTTTTGTTTTTTGTGTGTGGTGTGTGTGTTTGCGTATGTATGAAATTAAAAATTTTCAAGTGGGTACAATTTGGAAACAAGTTGGTAATCTAGTTGCCCAATAAACTTATCCAAGATATTTCTAAGATAAGTCCACTCTAATAAACCATATCACATGAGAGATCTCGCTCAACTTTTTACTAAGCATAACATAATGAATTTTTTCGAGTGACAGCCGAAAAAGTTGATTACTTGCTGACCTTGAACCTTCCCCCGGATACTGCTGTTTTCTGTGAAGTGTTAATGAAAATCTCTCGTGTGATATGGCCATAACATTGCTTTGAATTTATTCAGTTTCTGGAAGTTATGATGAAAAATTCTCAAGCAAGATGGCAAATCAAGTTGGTTGAAATTTTGATGTGGACTCTATGTATATATATTGGATGTTAAGTAAATCCACTTTTTAAGATGAAGATTTACTTCAAGTGGGCTGCTACAACTTGGAAACAAAATAGTGGAGGGAATTGCCCTATGAATTATTTTCAAGATAATTCCACTGTCCAACATTGGTTCGGAATGATTCAGTATTTCAAGAAGTTATTGTGGTGACAAATTTTGATTATTGAATAGATTTAATTATTGATTAAAAAACATTAGACATTTTATCAAATATCTCAAAAAGTACTTTACGAATGATACAGGGCCGAAACTAGAGGGGGGCGAGCGGGGCATTTGCCCCGGGCGCCAGATGGAGAAGGGCGCCGAAAAAGGCTGGTTTGTTGCCTTATTTACTCATTAAAAAAAAAAAAAAATTCAAAGTTTAAAAAAAAAAAAAAAAAAAAAAAAAAGAAGGGAAGAAAAGAAAGAAAGAAAGGGAATTAAAAAAGTCAAATTCTTTTACTTAGGGCAATTTGAACAAAGAAAAAGAAGTAGAAAGAAGATTAATAGATAACAGAATTCCTTTACAAGGAAAAGCATGGACTCCAAGACTAACAATATTCTTTTAAGGTTAGTGAGTGTGGTAAAATATTCTCGCAATCGAAGAAGAGTAATTTACAAGTGGTCCCTGACTTTCAGCCAAGGTTTTTAAAAAGTAAATGGTTGGAAAATACGTAGTATATTTGATTAAACTTCAGAAGGCTCCTTGATTCATTTGAAATTATGATTCATAACAGGGATGGAACACGGGCGCAGAATTCATACCGGAATGTGTTTAAGAAATTTCTCTACCTATAGTATCGTCGATTTAAGAAATAGAAAATTTTCTTACATTGATAGTGGTATGAATTCTGCGCCCGTGTTCCATCCCTGTTCATAAGGAAGAAAAAAAAAATTCTCAGGGCGCCGTCGTGACTATTAAAAGTGTGACTATTAAAATATTATGATAAGTATGTCAAAATAAGGCATAATGTTATAAAACAATCCAGTGCACTAAAAATAAAACGGCAAAAAGAATGCAAAATAACTAGTTAATAATTGAGTTAGGAGCTATCATTCACAAGGCTCAGCAACTCCCTATCAAAGTACTATGACACCTAAAGCCACCACTACCTCCTAACATGTATAATTACAATGAAATAAAATGTCTGTACTTTTAACTATACTTTTTACTTCTTTATTCAAAGCATAAGGAAGTATTATGAAACCAATTTGCGAAATGGATTTTGTGGATAGCTCATAAACGAATAGTCATAGAGAGTTGCAAATTTATATTTTGAATTATTATTTACCAATTTTGGTCTTGATATGAACTCCCGCTTTTGTGATATCAACGAATTTATGCGATTTTTTTGTGACGTCTAGTGTACGTATGTGTGTGTATGTGTATCTCGTATAACTCAAAAACAAGTAGACGTAGAACGTTGCAATTTCACATCTAAGTTTGTTACAACAGTTGTTGTGCATCTCTCATTTTGGTGTTTCTGTGCGCCTTTCACTTTTGGAATATCCACGAATATTATATCCATGATGACCGAAAATACAAATTTTTTTGCAATTATATATAACTTTTCGTCATACAGATTTAACAGAAATTAATATTAGCGTGAATATTGATAGTTACAAAATTTGTCGACATTCTTGCACGTAGAAAGTAATTCGTAAAGACTTGTAGGTTCTAGATGAATGCATTTTATTTAATGAATATTCTGGAAACAGCCGAATAAAAATCAATAATCAATGATTATTCTTGAAGCAATCGAATAAACCAGTTTTTCGCAGAACAGGAATTTTACTAATTCAGAATAATGACCAAATGCTTAAAGTTCTTAGAGATGTACGTTCAGCTTGCAGTCCAAACATAAACTGAATTCATCCAGTCTTGCTAGTGATTTATAGAATTTTCGAGATAGTTCTACACTAGAAACTAATGATTTAACCTGGAAAATTTTACAAGTCGGTTTCTATTGAAGTTGTATTTCTTCTAAACTTTGGCTACCCTAAATTATAGTTTTTCGCCAAACTTGGGTGCCAAATTGCCAAATCTTTCGCCAAGTCACAAAATTTGCCGCTAATGCCCATTTCTGTGGAAGTGAAGAAATCTGCCATCTATTTCCCTTTTAACGGTAATACCGTGTATAAAGTAATACGTAAAGAAATAGACAGGCTCTTGTCAACAATAATTATAGTAATGACTCTTTCCTTTTTATATTCTCATTAGTGATTTGTAGAACTTTTGATGTAGTTAGTTCTGTGCAAGAAAACAGTAGATCATGCCAGCTTCCAAATTTCGGCAATATTAAGCCACTATTTTTCACCAAAATGAATGACAGATTGCCAATTTTGTCGACAAAGCATTCACTCTGCGACAAGTTGTCATCTACATTGGTGATTAATTTAGTGATATCACGAGATTAGCGATCAAACTTGGCAGAAAATAGTTCAGGATTGCCAAAATCAGCAAGCCCTTTTTCCGTTTTATCGGAGTTAATTTTTTCTATATATTATGCATTGTTTCTCGCAGCTAATTGTTTGTCAAAGAGTGCAAAAGTAGGCTATCTGCACAGAAGCGAATTCAGTTGAACTCTAAGCTACGCATTTGCCTGTGAGAGATTCTGTAAAAAGCTGTAGAATATTATTTCTGAACAAACGATATTCTTATTTTGTGGTGTATATAATCCTATTACCATGAAGTTAGTGGTTCTAATAATAGTCTTCTTGGATTGGTTCCGAGAATATTCATAGACTAGAACCTGCCTTTCTATTTTATTTCCTGAAAATGATTTGAAAAAAGATTATCTTACGAATGGCACTGCTCTGCATGAAAATCGGCCCCAACACCACTTTTGCAAATTCTTATGTAAAATAACCTTCTGAATATGATTATGACGCCCATTTTGCCCTATCACCCACCATTATTTGGGGACGCTCCCCTATTTTTATCATTTTCCGGTATTTTTATGGCTATAAATTTGATTTGAAAGGGGTGAAGGGATTGTTTTAACTGTTAAATGTCTTTTGAGGGGCTACAGAAATGAAAAATTCTAAAACATGAACATTTGCAGCAAGTGGAAAATTTAGGGGAGGAGGGGGATTTGCCACTAAAATTACAAATTACATTTTTTTATATTTTATTAATCAATTATTACTAAGTATTTATTATAAATTATTATTATTATTTTATTTCAAAGTATTAAAATAATTCTTTTCCATTCTCCAAATCAAATTTATGGCCAAACTACCAAACAGTAACAGAAAGGGTGGCGTCCCGAGAAAACAGTGGGTGATTGGGCAAAAGGGGGGAGGGGTCATACTCGGATTTAGGAGATCATTTTACATGAGAATCAGCAGGAATGGTATCAGGGTTCGATTTTTTTTTTTTTTTTTTTTTTTTTTTTTGCAGCGCAGTGTATTTAGACAGCTAACTGTTAGTTCGTACTTGATGGATATGAGTAGTTTTTAGATACTTGTTCATATCTATTAATTTATGCATCTTAATTATAGAAAAAACTAAATATTTGTCTGTTTATTTCTCTGCAGTATAGTTGATGTAACGACTATAATATTCAAAATATCATTTTAAATTCTCTCAAAATAATGATATTTTCAGTTTTAAAAGTAATTGAATATGAAATTTACCTTCACTTGTTTTAGAATTGTCATTTATAAATACATCAATTTAAGAGAGAGAGGAAAAAAAAAAGAAACTATCATTAAACCAGTAAAAATAAATAAATAAATAAAAATAATAACTGTAGCTTAATTTAAATCTTTCTCTATAATACGCTTTTCTTCCTCCCCCCCCCCCCCCCTAAAATAATGCTTTGATTCACAACTTCAATCGTTTTTTTTTTTTTTTTTTTCAAGAAATATTATAAAGATATAAAACATATACGTTAAAATAAAAATCGGCTGGTTGTAGCTTTACTTGTGCTTGTACATTTTTACACCTGGCGAAGTGTCATGCTAAGTTTTTCGACACGAAACACATGTTGCGATTCTGTCTTGTTTTGTAAACTCTGTTTTTGATAACAAGCATATAATGTACAAAGTTTGTTAAATTCCGTCCTGGAGATGCTGAGATATAGCTATAAGAAAACGTGGCATAAAAGTGCTGCAAGTCGAGCGATATATATCAAAAACTAGACACCACCAGTTTATGTCAGAATTCAACTTCACACTAGGTTTCATGGAATTCCGAACATGCACTTCATAAATTAGCTACAGTATTTGTGTCCCATACAGACACGCACACACACATCCGTTAAATATAATCATAATACATTTCAAAATCTGTAAATTTATCAAAAATTTGAATTAAATTCAATATTTACTTCTTACGAATGCAGTTGGAAATAAAATGGCCATAAAAACTTTGTAAAATTTCCATTGAAATTTTAATTCCTGGTTGGGGGGGGGGGGGGCGCCAAAATCTCTCCTTGCCCCGGGTGAAAAAAATCCTAGTTTCGGCCCTGCGAATGAATCCACTTAATACCTTCAAGAGTATAAAAAACATGTTATAACTCATATACCAAAAGTTTTTTCCCAAAAGCAAAAAGTGGACGAGTAAAAAATTAAAAAACAAGTTTGGCAATCACCTTGTAAAAAGTAATGTTTGAAAAGTGGTGTAGTGTCATCTAATGATTACAGTACTTTTTTTAATTATCTCATTTGTAAGAGAAGAGCACATATATTTGTGTAGATGTAAAGTTTTTTTTCCTCCCCCTTAAAGTTCAAGGATTTTGTATCATGTTTTTGTTTGTAACATGAAAGGTTTTCAAAACAATGCAATGCCGCTTTTTTTTTTTTTTTTTTTTTTTTTTTACATGACGTACGGCAGTAGAAACATGCTACTTCGACTCAGGATGTAAAAATTTAAATATCTGATTTAATATGAGAATTTTTACTAAATTTTTAACTTTACCTGTGCAAGTGTTAACCAAATTACATTTGCATAGTTTATTAACTAAATATATCCAGCTACTTATATGAAAACCCTAAGGAAATATTATGAAAATTCAAAAAGTTATTATTGTTAGAATGAACTGAATTTTAATTTATCTGAAAAAAAAAACTAAGGGGTTTTACCCAAATTTTTATTTTATTATAATTAATAATATAGTATACATTGATTGTAAATAAAAATGGATAAAACTTCTATATTTTTCCATTTTCCCAAAAGAAATTAAAATTCAGTTTATTCTAAAAATAATAGCTTAGGATATATATATATTTTTTTTTTTTTTTAACAATATTTGCTTGTGGTTTTCATATAAGTTGCTCTATACATTTAGCTAATAAATTATGCAAATGAAATTATTTTAAAGCTTGCACGTGCACAATTAAAAATTTAGTAAAACTTCTCTTATTTCATCAGTATTTAATATTTTTTTAATTCTGATTGCAGTATGTTGTTTCTAGTACAAGATGTTAAGTTTTCATAAAATGACAGAGCATTGGTTTGAAAATCCTGCATGTAACAAACAAACAACAACAAAAAAAAAAAAAAAAAAAATGATTTTAAGAAAAGATCCTTGTGTATCTATGAATATATGTGCTATTCTCATACAAATGAATACAGATAATTAAAAGAACTATCATAATCATATTTTAAACATTATTTTTACAGGACTATCCCAAACAATTTTTTTTTTAGTGTTTATTCATCCATTCTTAGTTTTCAAAACAAAACTTTTGCTTAAATATATGCAGGGTTGCTACACAAATCAGGAAAAAAATTCCCTGAGTTTTCCCAGTCCATTTCAGAAGTAAAATAGATGACATGCAATCATGCGGCATGAGAATCTAACATGTTTACAATTCAGTTGAACAAATTTAGGGTATATCAATTTTATTAACTTACTATAGTTGGGGGGGAAAAAACATAATTGATTCATTATAAAGCACTAAAAATTTTTAAAATATTTTATTATGAAAAAATTTTTCAATGTTTTTCCAAAAAATTTCAAAATTCCCTGAATTTTCTCTGTTTTTGCCATAAATTTTGAAATTTTCCTGAGTTTTCCATGTTTTTTAATAGCAAATTCCCCGAGTTTTCCAGGTGCCAAGCAACCCTGATGAGGTATCTTAATATGTACTTCTGAAATTTTAATGTAAATGCATTTTTGAGATATTCGACAAAACCTCTGAAATCGAAAGTTTCCTGTCATTTATAGAAAGTTTATATATAGATAAAACTAAGTGATTACAATAGATCAATTTCTAAAGAAATCCACTTAAAACAAGAAAATTGTAAAAATGCACTGGAGAACTGATGTTGAAGAGTAATAAACAAAAACACTGAAAAGCACTATAAATTGCAAAACACTTGCAGCAATTGTTTTGGGTCAAAAAAAAGGACAACCATTTGTCAGATGAACATAGACACAAGTACAGCAAACTAGTGGATCTGCAGATCAGGAGCCTCAACGTCCTATTTGCATTAGACATTTTTCAATAGGTCATTTTTATTTATTCCTTATTATATAATAGTATATATTGATTCGATTGACTTATTACCATAATCAGATACATTCCTGAGGGGGGCTGCCGCCCCCCTCAACCCCCCGCTATATCTCTCTTTGTATATCTTTTTTAGGGTTACGGAATTGTAAATAATTTCATTTATTTTAGTATAAATTTTTTCAAAGAGACTTAGTAAGTCGATAAAATGCTAATTTTGTGCATTTCTAGTCGTTTTAGCGTTAAAATAGCCTAAATTTTCTTTAAAAACGCATTAAAAAGCACCATATAAGGGAAGAAAGGGATTTGGCGCCAAATTTGGCTACAGTTTCTCTCCTTGGCGATTTTTTTGGCAAGCTTGGCGAGAAAATCCTTATTAGGGATATACCAAATATGGAAGCTCTAATCTCATTGGCTGATGAGATACGATAATTTTCCAGAACAGTCTGTGTACGATAGAATAGTATAAAAGGAGCCTTTTTTTAGCCAAGGCGGCCAATCTCAGATTTGTGTCAGTTTCGTCAAATGCTTGCTTTGCTTTGAGCCTCTTTGAATGAGACTTGCGTTATGTGTTATTGCTAAACAGTTTGTACTGTTGTTTTGCTGTTAACGACTGTTGTTTAAGCTATGTTTACTGGTTGAATTGAAGCTGATACTTGGTTTATAGACCTGTATTTTTCTGGAACTTTCTTGAATAAATCACTGAATTTTTGCAAGTTTCGCCTTTCATTCTCGGACAACTTACGAACCCCCAAGTACGCAACAATATGTATTCTTAATAAACGACGGCCTTGTATTATTTCCCTGAATTCATAAATACCAAATTTCATACAAAAAAAAAATTACATAGCATATCGGAAATATTTTGCGTAACCTTTAAACTAATTATCAATTCTATGCCCACAATTTTCAAAAGGAAAACATGCTTTTAAAATTCTAATAAAATTTCATTATATTTGATGGGGTGTAATCATGTTAAAATACACTTTTAAGAAATACAGACTATAGACCGTAATAGTACGAAATTCCTTTATGTATCCCAGAAAAGTAGCCACAGTCATTATAAACGCCAATATTAAGAATAAGCCTAATTAATTATAACTCATTAATTTTTTAAACTAATTTGACATCATTTGGATGATTACAGTACATACTCGGAATTACTTTGTGTGGCCCCATAAATTATTTAGTCTATACATAACCTTTTTTAAGAGAAAACATGATTTTAAGCATCTTAATAATGTATGTTAACTTTATTAAGTTCAATTCAGCATAAACGCATTAAATTGCGCGCTTAAATTAAAAAATTGTCCATAGGCTCTAATGTTACGAAATTCTTTCGTGTGTCTTTGTAAACGAACCATAATCATTGTATACACCAGTAAAAACTATTCAGCTTATTTTGCGTTTAAAATTAATAATTGTTCCAAATTTAGCATCGTTTGGATGACTAAGTGACATTGTCAGAACACTTTTGTAAGGTCCTGTACATTAATTAGAAAGCTTAAGAGCACATATTTTCTTCAAACAACATAAGTTTAAGCATCTTACTCACGTACTCTAGTTTCATTTTCTTCATTGCAAAGTAATGATATTAAAATGCGTTTAAACGAAATTCACCCCATACGCCGTAATGTTAAGAATTTTGGTGTGTCCCTGTACACAGTTTATAAAAAATATAGCAATAAAAATTATACAGCTACTTATATGCAAAGCTGGAACGTGTGCGCCAATTTGCAAGTCAATCGAAGGATTTTGGCAGCCGCTATTGCGGTACATACAAATTCTTCCCATAGGCCGTAAGGATAAGAACAATTTTGGCGTGTCCCTGTACACGAACAACAAATGGAATACACACCTAACCCTATACAGCTAATTCCGTTGGGCTCATGAATATGTGTACAAAATTGCAAGTCAATAGCGTTATTTTTGGGGCCGCTATCGCGGTATATACAAATTCTTCCCATAGGCCGTAATGATAAAAAAAACTTTGGCGTGTCCCTGTACACGAACTAAAAATGGAATGCACACCCAAAACTACACAGCTAATTTCGTGGAGATCATGAATATGTGTACAAAATTTCAAGTCAATAGCGTGTTTTTTGCGGCCGCTATCGCACGACAGACAGACGGACGGACAGACGGAACCCAAAATCCTTTTGAGTCTCAACAGAGGGCCTCCACTGACGTTTCGGCAAAAATTGGAAGTCAATAGCTTGATTTTTGCGGTGGCTATCGCAGTACATACAGATTCTTCCCATAGGCCGTAATGATAGAAAATCTTTTGCGTGTCCCTGTACACGAACTAGAAATGGAATGCACACCTAAAACTATACAGCTGATTCCGTAGGGCTCATGAACATGTGTACCAAATTGCAAGTTAATAGCGTGATTTTTGTGGCCGCTATCGCGGTACATACAAATTCCTCCTATAGGCCGTAATGATAAGAAAAACTTTGGCGTGTCCCTGTACACGAATTACAAATGGAATACACACCCAAAACTATACAGCTGATTTTGTCGGGTACATGAGCACGTGTACCAAATTGCAAGTCAATAGCGTGATTTTTGTGGCCGCTATCGCGATACATACAAATTCCTCCCATAGGCCGTAATGATAAGAAAAATTTTAGCGTGTCCCTGTATACGAACTACAAATGGAATACATACCAAAAACTATACAGCTGATTTCGTGGGGCTCATGAACATGTGTACCAAATTTCAAGTCAATAGCGCTATTTTTGCGGCCGCTATCGCGCGACAGACAGACACAGCCCAAAACCGTTTTGAGTCTCAATGTAGGGCCTCCACTGACGTTTCGGCAATAAATTTATATTCATTCATTCACTGATATATTTTTTCAATGTAAAATAATTTAAGTGATAGTGTGACATTTAGTCACGTGTGATATGTGAAAACTTCAACACTTAACTTTCACATTTAAGTGAAAGACACTTTTCCAGATATTATAGAAGGAAGAGAAATATTTATTTTGATGCCACAATTAGAGATGAACTAAATATTGGGTATTCAGCCATACTACCGAATATTCGGTTTGGAAAAATCTAGAAACATATAAAAATTAAGTTTTTTAAAATATTTAATCATTTGAAAAAATTCTATTTTTAATTTTCATTAAATTAAGAGTTTTCACAGTAATTAAGAAATAGATTTGTTTTGTCTAATTTCAAGTAATATTAAAGAAAATTAATTATAAGTTATTTATATTGATCATAACAATTAATAATATCTAACAAAAGTTGTCTTTATCAATAACAGTATAATGATCATATGTATGTTTCTAAAGTTGAGTTAAGAAAGCACGTACATAATAAATTCACATGATGCTGTCATCTAGGAAATTTCAAGAGATCAAACAATGATCACATCCAAATCTGGCAAGAAAAATGACACAAGTTATAAAATAGCAATTTTGAGTTTGTCATTCAAAACTGCATATGAAGTGCCCCAACATGTACAAAATGCATCACATCTTTGTCCCACAATTTATTCACATGAGAGTGAGAGGCACTTGCGTCAGTTTTAATATAGGTTAGCTAATACCTTGTTACTTTTAAATTGATTTTTCTCAAATGCTGCATTTCTGGGTTAGTTTATTCATTATTATTATTATTTATTTTATTTATTTATTTATTTTTTGGAGTGAGCACAAGATATTGTTATTTAAAAAATGTGTTTATTAAGAAGCCTGACAGTTAATAATTTTCTCTGACTGTGAATTCAGCATTATCCCACTACTCACGTATAGTAATATTTCCTAACATTTTTCTACATTTATATAAACCACTGTTTCTAAATAGTAGTTTTTTTATATTTTTTCATGATTAAAAAAATAAAATATTACTAAATATAAATGGTATTACTGAGAAGTTCACAAAAATTAGGTGATTGACACCTGAATATAAGAGTAAATCAGCCAGCCGAATAGTTACTATTCAGTTTGAAGGGTATTCAGCTGAATAGTTAGTATTCAGTATTCAGCCAAGACTGCTATTCAGTGTATCCCTACTATGTAATTTAAGTTCAGTCACAGTTATTTATTACAAAACTTTTCAAGCATTCTGACTGATATCTGTCATAATTTAATTATGATCACACTGTGCTTTTTTTTTTTTTTTTTTATAAGTTCCATGTTCAATTTGCATTTATTTCTTTGGTGACTATTGTATTTAAAAATTATAAATATGATAAATTTAAAAAGTGAAATAGAATAATGCATAAATATTGCTAATAATAAATTCAAAGGAATACAAAAGGATTAGTTTAAATCAATGGTAAATGTTAAATACAAAATATAAGTATTTTGTATCTTTATTAAAATATTTTTATAAACGCATGACACTTCAACATTTGAAGATTTTATGTTGTCGGTATGGAAAACACAGGGAAATTTGTGGCTGATCTGGAATTGACATCCTGCATTGGCTTGGCTTCCAGTGCTGATAAATAGAGTTCCCTTAAAAATAAAATAATCTTAATGACTAAAGATGCTTCAACATATTTAAGCAGAAACAGTTATTGAAATTCTGTTTGTTTATCCCAAAGTGAAAAATACCTAATTTTTACTGTGCTTCAAAAGTGTGTGATTTTTAAACTGTGGCAGAGATGATGTTACTTCTTGATATTTTGCCTGATCATTAGTATTTGATTCATTCTAATAAATTAAATTTCTATCTCAAGCGGCTTCCAAAGTGCACAGCATATCACCTCTTTTTATTCTTATTTCTCTCCCCTCTAAAGGATAAAGACAACTTATTAAAAGCATTGTGAATCTGAATAGGATTGATTTATGACAGATTATTCAGGGGGCCCTGCAAAAAGATGCCGACAAAATATCATAGATACTTTTTAAGAATTTCCCTTAAAAAATACAAATCAAAATATTTGTCATTTGAAATTTATTTTTTATTTTTTTCCATAAAGCATTTTCATAGCACCTATTTCAGGCATCTTTACAAATGTTATACATTTGCTGAAAAAGTGTAAATATACATATATTTACACTTAGTATTGTAAAAATTACTGACATTATTGAGATTAATTTAGATAAAATATTGCTTTGAATGAAAAGATATAGTAATCATTATTACAAAATGTTTTGTATGTAGTAATCATACAAAAGGGTTATTCTATGCTACATATGATCTTCTTTCCTTTTTTTTTTTTACAAAAATATAAAAGAATTTTCAAGAATAAGTTTGTGTTCAAATAGGACCCTAAAAAATAAAAACTGCACCAGCTTTTGTTTGTAATTATTACAGCATTATTTTTAAACAATATTAGTTGAAAAAAAAAAAAAAAAAAAATTAAGTAAAAAATCATATTTTAAGATTAGAAGCTTTTTATTGTGAAGCCCTAAAAAGCATAAAATAAAAAATTATTGAGGTAAAGACATGCTATAAAGAAATGAAAGTTTTAACACTAATGAAATTTTAGAGAAAAATATAGATATTTCCTTTTTGCAAGAGATGAAAATTTTTAAATATTCAAAATATTTTAAAAAAGCATTCAAAACCAATATTTTTAGTTGTTAGTTTTTTGTATAATTATTCGTTAAGCCATAAATTTCAATGGTCTCGAAAGCTTTTTAAATATTTTGAATATTTAAAAATTTTAAACTTTAAAAATATTTTGAAAAAGCATTCAAAACCAATATTCTTAGTTGTTAGTTTTTTTATATAATTATTCGTTAAGCCATAAATTTCAAAGGTCTCGAAAGCTTCTTAAAATATTTTGAATATTTAAAAATTTTTATCTCTTGCAAAAGGAAAATATGTATATTTTTCTCTAAAATTTTGTTAGTGTTAAAACTTTCATTTCTTTATAGCATGTCTTTAATCTCAATAATTTTTTATTTTATGCTTTTTAGGACTTCACAATAAAAAGCTTCTAATCTCAAAAAATGATTTTTTACTTAAATTTTTATTTTGTGCTTTTTAGTTATAAATAATGCTTCTTAAAAATCTAATCAAAATTTGTTAGGATACTGTGTAGACAACTAAAGATTTTCTTTTAGATACTGACTTTTTTTTAAATTATCTGAAAAAAAAAAATAGCTTGTCGGCCTTTGAGGATCGAACAAACAATTAACGCGTTATCAGCATGACATTCTAACCAAAAGTAAATAAAAAGTCATAGAACATGCTAGAAAAATCTAAGTAATGCAAAAAAATACTACTCTTGAATGCTTTTCGAAATACTTTGAATATTTAAGAATTTTGATCTCGTGTAAAAGTGAAATATCTTCATTCTTCTTTAAAATTTTCTTATTGTTGGAACTTTTACTTTTTATAGCATGTTTCTGAAAGAATAAAATTTTGTTTTATGCTTTTTAAGACTCCACAACAAAAAGTTTCCAGCGATTTATTTTTTCTTTTGTTCTTTTTAGTTACTAAAAAAAAACCTTAAAAAAACTAATCAAAAATTTTTAGGATACTGTGTAGGCCATGAAAGGTTTTGTTTTTAACAAATGACATATTTTTTATTAATTATCTACAAAAAAGTACCACGTCGGCCTTTAAAGACTGAACCCACCCACCACCAACATGTTATCAACATGATGCATGATGACAAAAGCCAATTTCAAAAATAAAAAGTTTCTAAAAAAATATTTATTTATGTATTTTTTACTTAAAACGTTTTATTTGGTGTTTTTTCTTTTACTATCAAAACTATTTTGTGATTTTCAATATCTAAAAAAAAAAAGTTAAAAAATCTCCTCAAAAAATTCTTAGGATACTGTGTAAGCAACAAAAAATTTTCTTGTATCAATTAACACCTTTTCTACTAATTATCTGCAAAAATTAACACACCGGACCTTCTGGGGACTGAACTCTCGACCACCGCGTTATTTACATGATGCTCTAACCAACTGAACTGAGGAGCAACAAACGGAATGGCTTATATTTATTTTTAAATGAAGACGCCTTGTTTATTAGCGTGACACGATGACAAAGTCAATTTCATATAAAAAGCTTCTAAAAATCTGATCTATTTTATCATGTTTATAATGATTTGCAGATAAGTGTCTGAAACAACAATTAACATAACATTTTATTATATCACATGTCAATTACATGAGTTACTTCATGTTTCATCAAGCTACTTTTTGACTTGTAACATTTACCACATTTGTCACACTCAAAAGGTTTTTCATTGGAATGCATTCGAAAATGGGCATTCAAGTTTGATTTTTTATTAAATCCCCGTCCACAAAGTTGACAATGAAATGGAGTTTCACCAGTGTGTAT